>JASEVX010000010.1:11527629-11845434 GCA_031761405.1 Serripes groenlandicus
GTGAAGTTTCATCCCAATTGACCCACTGGTTACTGAGGAGAAGATGTTGAAGATTTTTTAAGTTTTCACTTTGGCCATATAAGGCAAAATAGCCCCCGCCCCCTGGCGGCCATGTTTTTTGACCAATCAACATTGCTTGTAGGAATCTGATATAGGGTCACCCAAGGAACATTTCTACAAAATTATTTGAAAATCGGCCTGACACTTATGGAGGAGAAGATTTTCATTATAGCCATAAAAGGCAAAATAGCCCCGCCCCCTGGCGGCCATGTTTTTTGACCAATCAACATGGCTTGAAGGAATCTGATAGAGAATCACCCAAAGAACATTTCTACAAAATTATTTGAAAATCAGCCTGACACTTTTGAAGGAGAAGATTTTTTAAGTTTGCACTATAGCCATATAAGGCAAAATAGCCCCGCCCCCCCCTGGCGGCCATGTTTTTCGACCAATCAACATGGCTTGAAGGAATCTGATAGAGGGTCACCCAAGGAACATTTCTACAAAATTATTTGAAAATCGGCCTTACACTTTCGGAGGAGAAGATTTTTTAAGTTTTCACTATAGCCATATGAGGCAAAATAGCCCCGCCCCCCCTGGCAGCCATGTTTTTCGACCAATCAACACGGCTTGAAGGAATCTGATAGAGGGTCATCCAAGAAACATTTCTACAAAATTATTTGAAAATCTGCCAACCAATTTGGGAGAAGAAGAATTTTGAAGTTTTTTCGGTTTCGTTGCCATGGAAACCAGAATTTTTCATGGATCCCAAAAATTTGAAGGAATTCTGGTGAGGTCATTGAGAGGATGCTTTCTGTGAAGTTTCATCCAAATTGACCCACTGGTTACTGAGGAGAAGAAGTTGACGCACGACGCACGACGCACGACGGACGCCGGACGCCGGACGCCGGACAAAAGGCGATCACAATAACTCACCTTGAGCAAAGCTCAGGTGAGCTAAAAATAAAAAGACATAAACGATAATGGAAAACGCTTTCGAAAACTTGTAATTTTGTGTTTCCAAACATTGTAAAAATTCTTACATTGGTGCTATTAACATCAGTTACATCTGCAAGTGTGGAAAGATCACATTCATCTTTGAGATTTAAAAAATATTAAAAATGCTCACAGAAGTACAATGGGACAGGGTCGCTTCTATGCGTTTATTCATATAGACATGAAATTAAATTTTGAGCAGATAATTAATAATTATGCCAGAATATATCCTCGCAGTATGCTACTTTTAAGTCCACTATCAGAATAAATATATACATAGTTACATGTACATGAACTTAAATTATAAGCAGAACAGTCTATTTGGAAAAGCAGCCAGTGTCAACTTGCTTGGAAAGACTGATTTGTGGTGAGAATACCAGGAAACAAATGTTTAGGTGAACTGGCTGCCATGATATGAATGCATAATTGTTAAAACTGGTGTTAATTAAAGTAAACCCCATTCAATCAGTGTAATTGTAACAAAAGAAATTGAACAAAATGTGCAATTTCTCCTTTTGTCACAATGTTTTCCACTTTTAGTCATAGGTTATCCATTCAATTATAGAGATTTTCCATTATTGGATAAAACATGTTCAAAGTCGTCTGCTGCAGAATTGTCATATGAGGGAAAGGGTTAAATGTGTATGTGGGAAATGGTTAATGACATGATAAGGAAGTATCTGTTTACCATCTCATAATTACAGCATTTGAAATTAACTTTTTTGGCTGGTAGCAACTTGTACTTGATACCTTCTTTGAAAGTAGGCAGGGGTGCAGAAATCCACTGTCCGACACAGGTAATTTTATGGCCAGACAAGTAGGATCTCCTTCTCGAGATGTCCGCCGGCAAGTTCAAATAAAAAGATAGCTCCAAAATATTTATCCACCAATTCTGATAATAATTTAATTAAACTCTAAATATGTAGCCAAAATATACAGGCATAGTAATAACTTTCATTATGATTGTGTATTTTCACTTTTAGCTATGCAGAAGAAAACAAATCTCTGGTTTTTGTCTGGTGTAAGGTTATGTGTCAACCAATCGCATTGACAATTTGTTTGTTTGATCAAATTGACAAAAGAGTGTGTAATTTAATTTAATTACGCACTGATACTGATAGAAACAGTAACATCTAGCAAAAAACGAAACTGGGCCGGGGGGGGGGGGGGGGGGGGGTTCAAGTAGAAAGTGTTTTCTACAGATTTTTTAGGCAGGTAGCAAATTAAGTAGCTAATTTGCTTCTTGCAACTGCTAATTTCGAAACCTGCCATAAAGAAAGAAAAAGCACAATGTTATAGGAATAGAGAATATTATAGTTGTTGGAAATCCCTTTTAATGTCAGTAACAAGAGAAAGTTGATGCAACGCATCAATGTCGCCGGATATCCATAGTGAAGTTATGCATAACACTAACATTGGAGTAGTTGAATAAACAGTTATCAACTGAGGAGCATATTGGAACATCAGGGGTGGGGTCAAGTGAAAATGTATCATAACTTGCATTGTTTTGTCAACGAAGTAAATGATAATTGAAGCCTTTCATTGTTTATGATCAATCTCCATTCCAAAGTAGGTTGACCATACACACAACCAATTAATTATTGATCATAAACAGTAATGGAAATGAGTAATCTTGCCAATCATTAGTCTTAGTATGTATACAGTGCTTTCATTAAGGAATAATTATAAGATTTGTGAATTCCACATACACTTTTCAAGATGTTTGTCAGAATATTTGAATTTTATTATTTTTCAATAAAACTACAAAACAGACAATTCAAGGATTTGCATGCAATAGCACGTCATTTTACCTTTCCTAGGAGCTATTAAAGTCAACAGTGGGACACCTTTGCAACAATCTACTTTTAAAACAATGAGATAAGGGTTAAATCGCTGAAGACATGAGTTTTCTCTTTTTCTCAAAATGATATTAGCTTGGCATCCTAATTATATCATACTTTAACAAATGTTGAAATGTAGTCTAATATAAATTTATAAGTAAGACCACCTTCGAAATATAATACATGTATCAACTAAACAGTAAATTCTCATTGAAATTGTTGTATAATTTAAACTTAATTTCGAACATAAACAACATGTTAATTTATTTTAATTCTTTCCTTCCTTTTTTATAATGAAAATTTATAACAAACTAATCATGTTTTAAAATTATATTATGATGAGCGCCTTTGTGTCAATGATGCATAACAATTGCAGATCGGAAGCAATATGCCTTTAGGGAATTAAATGACACATTTAAAATTGTCAAGGACGAAATAATATCGACGAAAGACCCGATTCTTTCTTATTCGCAGAGGTGTCGTTCTTGAAACTCTCTTTATAGGCATAGAGTGTTTGTTCAAAGCAATTTTTCTATTAAAACCAGTTTTATCTCGGTTTGTTCTTTTTCTTCATTTGTTTCGAACCAAATAAACATTTTATATCACCTATGATTTACTAAATTTGTAAGTGAGTGTAAAGAGCAGCTCTCTGCAAAGGAGATTGATCTACGCAGTCGGTATTCGCGAGTCACGCGATCAACAGTTTTAGCTTAGAAACAGTTCATATTTTAGATATACATGGATAAACATTATAAAATGCCTTCTTCACCAATCAAGACATCTCTTTGAACATGAAAATAACATTCAGTAAGTTAAAATTGCCATTAAAAGACGTCATTTTCATCTCGATATTTACACATAACAAACAGTCTGCTTAACCCTTTCCCTCATATAGACGCTTTCTGACGCCTCTGCAACAGACAGCTTTTTGAAAACATAGTGACAAAAGAAGAAATTGCACAGAACGTGCAATTTCTCCTTTTGCCACAATGTTTTCCACTTTTTGTCATAGGTTATCCATTCAATTATGGAGATTTTCTATGTTTTGACAAAATATGTTCAAAGTCGTCTGCTGCAGAATTGTCGTATGAGGGAAAGGGTTAAGCAGGTGTGCGTATACATGTAAACAAATTAGAATGTGCGACGTAAAGGTTTGTAGTTATTGCCTTTTCATTACATGTAGTATATAGTGTAAAGTAAAGTATACCAGTCTAGCTAATAGGGACTGTTTTGTCTTCGTAAATAAAACAAAAAAACATAAATTCGAGTCAAAATAAAGAAACTGAAAATACCTAAAACATCGGAATACAGTCAAACTTGTATTAAGAGACCACCCAAGGGAAATGCTATAAGTGGTCTCTTAAGACAGGTGGTCTCTTATTGAGGTACAAATGTATTTTTCTTGTATACTACATTATACATGTATTGGTATTAAAGAATAAATAACAATAAACATTTTGTTGTTCTTCTAGTTTTATATTTTATTTCAATATTAATAATATTTATTTGTGCAAAAGTGTAAGTTGATAAATAAAACATATATACATTTAATCACAAACTTGATTGTTATTTGATGTTTTTGTTTAACTATGACATGAAAAGGATATACATGTACATGTACAGTATGTTCAGTAGAAGAATAGAGCACTACTTCTTACTAAAACAGTCACTGATCGTATTCTGTTTCAAAGACTGTCCATCTAAAAACAAATTATTTAAGGAGTCATTTAAAGACATTGTCATGTTTAAAATGTTTGAGTGTCCACAGACGCTAATTAAATCTAATAAACGAGCCGATTAAATAAACGTGCTATCACCAAATAAATGTTACAAAGCAAAAAACAAACACAGATCCAATTATAGAGATCAAAAAGTTGGACCAAAATTGTCATAATTAATCCCAGACAATCCACAAACTATCCATGGGGTGATTTAACACAGTCAATAATTGACGTTAAAGTGTATTAAGTACAAACTGATAAACCTGCAATTATCGTCTTTTACCACTGTGATACATCTGCAGTATTTGAGAGTCATAACAAAGACAATAACTGTAGCTAAAGTGTATTAAATACAAACTGCTAACACCTCAATTATCGGTTTTTACCCACTGTAATACACGTCTGCAGAATTTGACCTCGGGTAATTTTACATGTAACACCTTTAGCTTGATGATAATTTAAACCTGTGTGGTTTACACGCGACAGTTGTGTAAGATTTATTTG
Organism: Serripes groenlandicus; assembly: GCA_031761405.1. Classification (NCBI taxonomy): domain Eukaryota; kingdom Metazoa; phylum Mollusca; class Bivalvia; order Cardiida; family Cardiidae; genus Serripes; species Serripes groenlandicus. Next base: position 11,532,692 of record JASEVX010000010.1, read on the forward strand.
ACTGTTAGATTTAAGGTCGCTGAACCGTGGATTTTTATTAAAAAGGGAATGGTTTTAGTGTCCGTTGGTCGCAGACAGCAGGATCTCGCTTATTGCAGGTTAATTTATGACTAAAAAACATCGGGGGGAGTTCAATGTGGTCGCTTACACCAGGGGGTCGGTTATACCAGGTGGTCGGTAGTACAGGTTTGACTGTATTTATTTCATTTTAGATGTGTCATTACTTAGTGTTTTTAAGCAAACACAATTGTAATATGTTCGAGACATCTAAATGTGTTTCTTTCTAAAAATAATCCCCACTCCCATGTCATTTCCGAAAACCTATTAAAAATAGAAGTCGCGGGCTTCTGCCCGGCGACTAATAACATTATTTGTACCATGCAGTGCACAATCGTTACAATATCAACTTATTGTTTAAATCTTGTAAACAACGCACATACAGGTCAGAAAGGTTTAGGTTTAAAGTAAGTATGTTTTAGCAATAGGCCTAATTAATGTTGTTTGTAACGGTTACAAACAACATTAATTAGGCCTATTGCTAAAACATACCTACTTATGACAGGGACGTAGATAAGAGAGATAAGTAACTAAATTATATACTAAAATATCACCCATGCCGACATTTGTAGCAAGTAAAACTCAAAAACTATTCAAGATATGAAAATAAAAAATATATTTTCTGGAAGTTTAAACATTCTTCTATAATAATTGCAGTATATAAAAATATTTTAATATATTACAGGTTTAGATAATATGTTATCTGTATGAAAAATGTCAGTCTATTAATTATTGGAAAAAAATAATATAATTCAGAAATTCCAATATCTGTGTCTTTTAAACCAGTCATTGTTCAAAATACAAAGAAATTCCAGTTATTCATTGTATTTCTAACCTTAGTTGAAATGTTTTAACAGCTTTCAGAATATGTATGTTTTGTTTATGTACCAATTGTGACTTCAAAGTTTTATTTGCTACAAAATGTGAAAATTTGGACAATTTTATTTCTATGTGTGATATTTTAACCAGATAACAGGTGTACAGGTGGAGTTGCCTATCCCTCTTATCTACATCCCTGCTTATGAAAAGCAGAACAGGTCACAACATCTTTTCCAAAGATTCATTAGCAGAATAAAAGAAGTGATTGCAGTGTTGACTTTCCACAGGTGTAGACAGTTTTCCAAAATAAAAATGGACTTGTGTCATTAAAAGTTTGTTGGGTTTCCTTTTCAGGGTGTGAAAAACACCAGATTGAAAAAATTATTCATACCGTTCATACGACAAATCTGAAAGTTATGTACTAAAAAATATTGAAAATCTCTATAAATCAAAGTCGTCTACTGCAAATGCGTCAAAATGTGCCTATAGGTGGGAAAAGGTTAATGAAAATCTTCAGGGTGTTGAGTAGTCCAGGTTTCTGTACAAGGAATGCGATTTTTTATTTTGGCATGCAATATGTAACGGCGATATATTGAGACTAGGTGTTGAGTGCCCATAGTGCTAAATTCATTTGTATGGCATTGTTCTCTGTGCTGAACCTCTGATACATGTTTTGAAGCCAAATCACCCATGAAATTCGTTTTTGACAAGTAAAAATTAGCATGATAATTTATGTGTGACCTTTGACCCTGTCCACAAGAAGTTTCTTACCAAAACTTTATTAAATATAGTGAATAGAAATGAAAAATTGATGCTTTTAAATAGAGCATTTCTTGTTGTTCAACAATGTTTACAAAACTTGCAGGCTGCAGATGCATTAAAATATGTATGCAAGTTGGAAAGGGGTTGATTAACTAGCATTGTGCCATTTTTTGATCATGAGTGACCAACTTAATTAAACGAAACATACCTTTGACATAGTTCCGGACATATTCAAATGTTTGAAACCAGGACTTTGATGAGCTTCCATAATAGTTGAACCAAACTTCGCATTGGGTAGGACAACTTTCCCATTTCCACTGAAAATCAAGGCCCCGTCAGACTGTCGTAGATTTAACCGATTCACGATGGATTTAAACCGGAAGTAACCGCTGCAGTTCTTTGTAACATTACCTCCGTTTAGTTTGCCATACAAATGTGCCTCTTTCAATAACTGGAGCGGTGGCTTTCGACCTGTATTCATATAGGAAACTATGATGTCATATTGTTCCTGAGATAGAGACGTCCCTCTGCCTTTCTTATCGAATTCCATTCCTCAAAGCATCGAATTTTTAAACACGGATTGAGTTAATGGCGCCAGTTACTTTCTTTACGAGCCGGGTTCGATTTGTAGACATTTCACAAACGATTTCAAATATCTTAACAATTAATCGAACAAAATATTTCAATTTGCCAAGAACCTTAATTCTCAACTTCATCGTCATCACAGCCAGCAGCACAATACTTTTCATTATCAGAATTATCCTTTTTTTTTTTTTAGCTATTATTCACCTAAATTGGTAAGATAATTTGCACCAGCGGTAGTAATGATACTCTGTTTCAATATATACAAATACAAATATTTTATTGGCACAAACACAATTACAATAATTGGTAAAGGCCCATATTTCAGTACATTATTACAATGGATACAGCATGATGAAATAATATGTTATATTTAAGAAGATAAAATCTCATTTCTATAATCTAGACATTTACGTATATATAAGAACTAGTCACTTTCAGGAGTTTTAAAGAGTTGCTATTAATGCAACATTTCATATTTACCAGATTCCCATAACTTTTCTATAGTTATTATATTCTTCACACTTAAGTAAAAAGTGGTTCTCATCTTCTACCTCACCAGATTTACATACATTACAAACTCGTTCTTCGGTGGGTAAACCTAAATGTCGCCCATTTTCTATGACAAGATTGTGTGCACTCAATTTTACACAGGGATGACGGTTAGTTTCGGTTCAAAATTAACCCTAGGTTTTTTCAGAAAGTTTTGTCAGTTTTGACAACTTTCGTTACTCTTTTTTTTTTATTTTTTTTTCATGTTGCGGTTACCCATAAAATAGACCCACTTTCGTTTTGTGAGAACGCGGCTTGTCCACGTTGAAATCAGTTTTGCAATCAAGAAAATTTACATCTTTTTATTCTTCCGTTAAAGTTCATAACCCAATCTGGAGTACTGTCGTACATGGTAAACTGTACGAGGCAATGGTGAGGCGCGAATGTTTGCAGTTAACATACTTACCTGAATGATGTTTTAATCAAAGCAGTGAAAGCGCTGACAGCAAGGGGCTAACTGCAGATTACATTTGGTCATGGAATTACCGATCACAAAAGTCTAACTTCTTCTTCTTCTTTTCCGTAAATCCCACCAGTAAGTGGTGCACCGGGTTTCCCCGTAAGCGTTATTGTTTTTAGTTTGTTGACGAGTATGTATACGATGTATGCTCCTAGTGTACATTAGAGTGATGATAAGGTACTACAGATATGTTATAGCACATAAAAAAAAAAAAAAAAAAAAAATGTATTGTGTCCCACACATGTAAAACACGACTGTACACTACACGACATGTAAAACAACTTCAACCAGTAAGTAGTGCACCGGGTTTCCCCGTAGGATTAACACAATTCTACTGGTTGCGGACGGCGGACGGCCAGAGTTTTAATTATAGTTTTTGCGTAGTTTATTTAGTCATTTTGGAGAGTATACAGACGCTTGACGTGTAATCGGTAGCACAGTAGCCTCGAATATTTCTCTATGTTCCGCGTCACAACAGGGTTGGGGGGAAGGATACCGATTGATACGAGGACCCCACAGTCGATGATAAGGGAAGTAAGTAGTTGGCGATTGGCAAGTGTAACCCACAAGAACACTAACAAGAACACTTTACAATTACACGTTGCTATGTCCATATATTGAATGATATAGGAATTGAACGCAATATACTGTACACACAGTATGGGGGTCTACCGATATACTAAAATTGTGTGTCCTCTTAATTATGCACATCTGCTATCTTGGCAATTCCTGTTTAGCACACCTACTGATTAACAATGGATTTTAGTCGTTATTTTCTTTATTCAAATAACAAATAAACATGACATATCAAAAGCAAATGAAGGTATCTGCCTAACACTTAGTAATACATTGAGAGTCCAATTCTAATACCAAAGCAGAAATAAAATCCTGTGTAATCTACATTTTCTACGGTGTGACATAATTAAACTATTATTAATAGTAAAACATCATACAAACTAACTTATCATTTTCTAATGGGGTTTCACAAAGCATAGGTGAACAATTAAATGCAATACTTTTGAATTTAATTTAAATACCAAAATTTTGAAGGAGTTGGTTGCAGAGGTATCAAAGGACTTTTGGACCACTGGTATTCATTTTAAAAAAAAATGCCCAGACTTGGAATCTAACGCTGGTCTCCGGCGTGCTGAGCGAACATGCTAACCTTTGCGCTACCCTGACTATTTCCATCATTGAATACATATATATCATACATATTCTACATACTTATGATTTGTTAGTCTGGAGTACCTTCCCCTCATTACTGCGTATTATACTAAGTCGGGGACCAGACTTATTATTTGTTAATAAAAAAAATAAAAAACACAAAATAAATATATATATAATATAAAGTTTGTACATTTGTTATATCAACCACTATTTACTTTTCATTCCAATGTTTTGATTCCTTTTTTTTGTATAATATATGTAATCACTGTGACTTGAATATCTGTAAACATAATGTTTGAGTCGGATTCGAAAATCTGCTTCGACTTGATTCACAGACTTGTACATGTATTTCCATGAATTCGTTTGTTGCAGCAAAGAAATACATTGCTCATTGTAGTTCTTTCTATTGCGTTAGAGCTGTCAAATCAAATCCATTTTCCGGTTGATATCCCACCAAGTTAAAGCATTTTGTTTTTATAGTGACGGATTATTTGGCGGTACGATACTGTAGACATGGATAATCTGGAACCAGCACATTTATTTTGAGCAAATATTTCTTAAGCGTGTGATTTCATTGACATTATATTCAATCTACGAATATTAAAACATTTCTCTGAACCCGAAATAAGGTTCAGTAATGGAGAGCTACTGTAGAAAGAGCTATTTGAAGTAATTCATTGCCGATATCATAATAAGATTGATTCCAGCCTAGATTTCGACTAAGTGTTTTCGGAATTCGCCTACAAAAACAATTGTCTCTGAGCCCCTTGCTAAAAAAGATTTGGGTCCCCTTGAATGCCTCTAGTGTGCGGATATCTTGCTCCACATGCGGGGAGTTGCTGCGAAAAACGAGTGACGAAGAAAGCTAGTACGGCTGTAGGGCACAACATATCTGCACGAATGGCCACTGGTCGATGTTGAATGCTTTGGTGTATAGTATCTTTACTAGCCCAGATTATATCTCAAGCTTCTTTTTTCGTCTCAAATAATATGTTCATCTATAAGAACCTGTAATGTTGTTATACTAAATATTTCTAAACTATGAACAGATGACTTGAAAAGGGGTCGTAATCTGGTCTTTCCCACACAATATCTCTCTTCTTGCTTTCTCTCAACCCAAACCATATGTTGTGGGTTTCTAACTTTTGAGTACCCACAACATAGGGTTTGAAAGTCAAATAAGGATTTTAGAACACGAAAAATGCCTATAATCTAGAACTTATATAGGTTATAAGTTTTAATTTCATTTTCATCCGGATCTTCTTGCGATCCCCCTTCTATAAATAGCCTATATATCTCGCAAATAATAAATCTATATAACTTTGTCGACATGTTTTAAAAAGTAATATAGTGAAACCTTATAAAGTCTGTACATGTACAATAACCTAGCCTCAGTTGCATGTGTCCCCAGTCATGTTGGTGGGCCGTTTGGCAAGGCTTATTTTCCTAGCCTAGTACTGGTTTGTTTACCCAAGGATCATGAATAAGTGAACTGGCGTCGTGATATAACGGAAGCAATGTTGAATCTCAGTCAAACAAATAAACAAGCGAATCCATCTCATGCGAACTCTTAGCACACGTTTTTGATCACTAAAAGCTTGTCTCGTTTGGAGTCATTCGACATTCTGAGTGGCATTCAACGTGGATTTTACAGTCATCGATCTTGTACATGCCTAACTCATTGTTACTATTGACTAAATATTATATAAATAAATAGGTATTCACAACTCCATTTTTAAGATATATAGTCAAACCGAGCAGTTGCTTTCGTCCGAGTTCATTAGACATCTTCTCAATTATTATCACCGCCGGATGCCACTTTTGCGTCCATAATTGATCGATTGATTGATTGGGATTTAACGCCGTTGTTCAACATTTTCCCAGTCATATCTGTTCACCTACTCATGTGTTTCCTGGCTTTCTCACACCAGTACTCCACACGAGCAGATTTTCCAAGCAACTGGCTGCTTTTCGACATTGACTATTAGGCCATTGGCGTAAGACGAATGGCGCTTGTCACAGTGACTTTTGACAAACGTTGGAAAGAATTTTGGCCGATCTGGGGTTCGCCACCACAACCCCTGATTGACAGCCGTCACCAATACCGATTGAGCAACCGGGGCCCATCATAGTGGAATAACAGAACTCTTATCTAAAATTGGGCACGCCCGATCATATTTTCGTTAACATCATTAATTAATTAACATTTTATGAGAAGTAGCTTTTTATGACTGTTAAATGAGCCAGACTCCATTAGGTATTTATTTAGTATGCTGTCGTCTAAATTGACTTGTCGTAGTACATAGTGCTTTATGGCACACTTATGTAACTTACCGTGATACTTTCTATGCACTTGTATTCTATAACGTTTAGCACGGGTTGTCAATCCTGGAATCGTGAAATAGAACCCCAACTGGACCAACATTTTTTTTTTTACGTTTGACAAAAGTCAATGCGACAAGAGTCATTCGTCTACTACCAACTGGGCTAACAGTATATGCGAACAAGCAACCTGTTGATTAGAAATACCTTTGTGTGGATAACTGGTGTGAGAAAGCCAGGAAACTCATGGGTAGTTGAACTGGCCGCCGTGATATGACTAAAACAATTGATGAATATTGCGTTAAACCACAATAAATCATTATTACGTATATTTACGTTACTTTGCCCTCTCGGATTATTGTGCGCATTTACCGATGGAGACATGTGAGATGTGATTGCATTGATTTTCCCTATTATTCATGGTCTGCTAATAGAAAAAAGATTTATTCGCCTTTATTGACAATCTAGGCCCATAGTGCACGGTCTGTGTCCTGAGCAGACTGGTCATATAATACGAGCCCGTCCATCAAAAAAGGTACACGTTGCCTTTCTGTATCATGCGTGTACCTGGGTAAAACTCGTGCTTACACACAGGTAGGGGGTCTAGGCATATTCCGTAGTGACAATTGTGTAATCCTACAATGCATATGGCATTTTTGGTCATACCAAAAATATTTTAAAATGAGCTATATCCACATGAAGCTTTATTTAGATTTTTGGATTACATCAATCCTTACCACTCTCAGCCTTCAGTTTTTAATGCAATTGTTTGACCTTTTCTGACGAATCGTACAAATTGGTGCACGTGCGTATGCCTGGGTACGCGCCTGATTCAGTTATTTCACGGCCGCTCCTGGTAAGTTACTTTTGGTCCATTCATTCTGACACCAGTTAGGCAGGTCTAATGCTAAACCGAAAATCCTGAGCGCCAAGGAGGGAAAGCCATTACAACCATTTTCAACATGGAAGAGTCTACTTTAAACAATTCGGCGCTGAAAGAGTTAAAAAGGTCATTAACTTCAGATGCGTCAACATGTGTAGGAAAGGTTTAATATGCACAATGATAGAAAAAACACAATGCTATGGCAACCGTTTTGCTTATAGTAATGTCTCGTGGTGTTTTTTTTTGGTCTTACAGCCCAGTAGTTCAAAAGTACACAAGTGCGTGTAGAATAGTTGTAAATGTCTGGTAAAATGACAATTGGCGTGATACATGTTCACCAAATGGCTGTATAGCCGAGTGCGAGAGTAAACACACTCAGGAACGACAAAGTGATTATATTTTCACAATGGTAATTTTCAATATGGGAATGATTTGTATGTTTGTATTGTGATTTACGCCACTTTCAACATTTCCCCCTAGTTATATAACGGGTAGGTTATTCCTTGATAAATTTCCATTAATACTGGTTCATTTGTCCTGACACCGTTGAGTCAGTCGTCATCGCGCAATCCTGAGCGCCAAAAAGGGAAAGCAATTACTACCGTGTAGATCCAAATCAAACTATACAGCACTCAGGTTTGATCTTGGCCCCCACTGATTGCATACTCATTACATTAACACATCATTACATCAACACATCATTACAAAGCCAAACATAAGAAAGGAACAAAAATGTTTTTCATATTGCAGTCTTCTCAGTAACTATGTGTTCGCCAATTATTTGTATTTTGTATACTTATGTTTTAAAACTGACAACAAATCTATGTAATATGTCAATTAAATTAAAAGACAAACAACCAAAAAACAAACCTATAAAATAAAACATTTTGTTAAAAGAAGTAATTTCTCAATGATCCATCCTTTCCTTTTCATCAATAATGTTCTCAAACATCTTACGCTAAAAAATAGATGAAAACTGTCCATAGTCCTTATCTTGTACAGATTAGCCTTAGACTGATAGACTTTGAATTAACGAGCATTTACTGTATATCATATATTCAACTACTAACAAGTGTTGTAAGGTATGAGGGAGGATGCTCAAGACCTTTCCATACTATACCTATGGACGTGACTAATAAAGTGTAAAAAATATACTACCGTTTCGTATTTTTAAGTATTTGATTTGAGCCAGTCGGGGATCGAACCCCCGACCTACCACACCCGTAGCGGATGCTTTAACACTATACCTCCGAACAATATGGTCAATATGAAAGTGTGTCCTTACAATGAGCAATTTCTCCTTTTGCCACAATGATTTAAACTATAATCATTAAATAAATTTCCATATCTTATACGAGAGTTTTAAATTGATTGATTGATTGGGGATTAACGAAACTTTCAACAATTTTTCAGTCATATCACGGCTGCCAATACACTAAATCATGAGTTTCTTGGCTTTCTCATACCAGTTCTCCACACAACATACTTTTGTCAATCAGAAAGAATGTTGGCTGAGCTGGGGTTTGAACACACAACACCCTGGATTTACAGCCCGCGTCGCTATCGACTGAGCAACCGGGGCCCGAAAAAGAGATTAAGAGAAGACTGCTTTTAAACAATATCTAATATCCAGAACATTGGAAGTGCAATATCGACACAGGGTCGAAAATAGTATGGGAAAGGGGACGAAATTCGTCGTTCTGAACAAAACTTTCTTGCCAAAATGTTTGCGTATGCTTTTTCTCTACAATAGTCTTTTTTTTGCTGCTATGGCGTCAAATGCCGTCTATTTGAGGTAATTTGTTAAGCATGTTCAATCTTAAAAGAAAAACTGTAGCTTTAATCACCACCATATCTGCAATCTTCTTGTTTCTTTACGAAACAGCTAATTTCCCATGTGACTATTCAAATCTGAAATTTGATTGTAGCCTCCCTTCTCACTTGATTTCATGTGCAATGTATTCCAACATTCCCTCTTTCGTCTTCCATCAATGGGCTAACAGTCTTTGTGGAAAAGCAGCCAGTTGCTTGGAAAGACTGTTGTGTGGTTTACTGGTGTGAATCGGTAGCGACGCGGGTTGTCAATCCAGAGATTGTGATTTCGAATCCCAGCTCAGCCAGTATTCTTTCCGACGTTTGACAAAAGTCACTGTGACAAGCGTCATTCGTCTTTCACCAATTGGCTAACAGTCTATGCTATGCAAAAGAGCAGCCATTTGCTTGGAAATGATTCTGTGTACTGGTGTGTGAAACCTAGGAAACACACAAGTTGGTGAACTGGCCGCCATGATATGACGGAGAATGTGTTGCAAACGGCATTAAGCTCCAATGAATCAACCAGGAAATGTACACAGTCATAATGACCCTAATTTGAAATCAATGATATATGAAATACTCTGTGGATTAACTCGTTCTTGTAATAGATAAACAAATTAGCTTGAACCAATAGCATGAGCCACGTCGTTTGAAAACTAACCCTTTCCCACATGCATACGCTTTCTGACGCCTCTGCTGAAGATGACTTTTGAAAACATTGTGACAAAAGTAGAAATGAGCAGTTTCTACTTTTGCCACAATGTTTTCAAATGTTTTCTGACAGTTATAAGGCCTTCATTTATAGGGAATTTCCGTGTTTTCAACTAACTGTTTTCAAAGTCGTCTGCTTCAGATGTGCTGTATGTGGGAAAGGGTTAACCTGCGGAGGGTCGAATTTAATCAATATTTTCAAATTAATAGACGGATTAAAACTCATCTGCAGCAGATTGTTGTTGAAAATATTAGGGCAAACGGTGACATTTTTTAATATCAAATAAATATTCCTTCGTTTATAGATATGTTTTCATTTGTTTGCTTAAATGTTTTCATATTCGTTAGTTGCAGGTTGCTTGTATGCGGGAGGTTCTTTTAAATAACATCGTAATACGGCATATCACAGCAGCCGAATTATATTTCGTCTAGTTTTCACACTAAGCTGTACAAAACACAATTTACTTCCCATGAAATATACACATTCATAAGTATCCTTATTTGAAATCAATAACGTTGGTTAACTTGTTCTTTGTAATGATAAACACGTGAGTTCGAACTTATAACATTAGCAACATCGTTCGAAAATTAACCTACGGAATGTAATCAATATTTTCCAACTTGTAGACGGATTATAACTCATCTGCACCACATGAAAAGCGATCTATAATCAGGGACTTGCAATATAATTTATCTATTTATTTATTGGAGTTTTACGCCGCTTTCAAAATTATTTCAGTTATATCACGGCGACTGTTCACTTATTTATGATCCCTGGGTAAACAAACCAGTACTAGGCTAGAACATGTGCCTTGCCCAAGGGCACTCCACCTAGCGAGATCAAATTTACGGCATCTGTAAGACGAGACAATCACATTGCAATCACGTTGTATCATATCATAACATAATCAAAAACATATATGAGCCGTTCCACGAGAAGACCAGCATTACTGACTCTGCGTAATGTATCGACCCAGATCAGCCTGCTCAGTCCGCGAAGGCTAATCCGGACCGACTCATTCCGTCTCAGGGGTATAGAGGTATAGAGTAATGACTCCTGAAACAGAAAATCCACAGGAGGAGCAAAAAGTATGTTCGGTTTAGCCTTTGCGGCAGGCTTATGCTGATCCGAGTCGATACTTTACGCAAAGTCAATACTGTTGGTTTTCTCAAGGAACGGCTCATATACATTATTCTTTATAAGCTAATTAAATACTCATTTGATAGATTTGTTAAAGAAGATAATGTGTTTAAGTGTACATGTAGTTTATCTCTGTCTTTAACATTTGCATTCTATGACTTAACAACAACTTCGAGATGTAGTGATTTAAGCCTTGTGCTGCTGATGCCGTTTTTCGACGCCTGTGCAAAACCAGCATAAAGCCAAGCAAGCAAGCGCTGACTGACCAGGCTCAATACTGTTGACTATTCAACTCATCGTTTCTATGTTAATATTCATATAATTTGGTATTGAATCGTCCAGTTGTAAAGCTAGACGAGGACAAGTCCATTTGAAAATCAAAGTACTCAGAAGTACTGAAAGTCAGGTTCACATAAAAACGCCAAAGATTCAATCAATTCAAATATGTTCAAAGTACAAAGAAAACATGGATAAGAGTGTGTAAAAAGTTATGAAAAAAGAAAAGGGTCAATATTCTGTTCATTTTGTTTCGTTTACACACTTACTGCATACAAAATAAAAAAGAAACTGTTTATAAGTAATTGAAATGTATATTGAATTTGTTTGTGGTTTAAATTGCTGCATAAATGTAACAGTACATGAAACTTTTCTTCAACAGTAGATCAACTATTTATGTTAACTATCCATTGAAAGTTTACTTTAGTGAAGTCTTTTCCCTTGTTTATTGTAATGCGCAATAAAGACCCAAACGTGCACTCTCCACAACTTAGAGTTATTTTGATTGATTGATTGATTGGTTGGGGTTTAACGCCATTTTTAACAATTTCTCATTTATATCACGACGGCCAGTTCACCTACTCATGCATTTCCTGGTTTTCTCACACCCGTACTCCACACAACAATCTTCCCAAGCAACTGGCTGCTTTTCCACATATACTTAGCCCATTGGTGAAAGACGAATGACGCATGTAGCATTGACTTTTGTCAATCGTCGGAAAGAAAGTTGGCCGAGCCGGGATTCGAACTCACAACCCATGGATAGTTATTTTGATAGGTTAATGACCATAAACCATTAATGTAACTAATTACCTTTGTAAAAATAACAACATATGTGGAATTTTTCGGCGGAATATTTATTTATCCAAGAGTTTAACCGAAAACATGGCTTGATATCCGATCCTTGCGCCAATACTGAGCATGATTACATGTATGTGACTCGGGTGTCTCCGGCCATCTCACGGACGTAACCGAATTACGATTTACATGCAAAATTATCTACTTAATCAAAACCATAAATAATGTGTGTTTCCAGAGGTATGTTTAAAATAGTTACTGCATTATAACGAAGTTATTTATACATGCCATTTGCCTATTGTGAGTATTAAATTTAAATTGATGAACTACTTTACAGTGCGCACATTTTTTTTGTTGGCGACTGTACGGTCATCATCCGTTAAAATCGTTTCGATTGCAATGTTGTGGTTACTAAAATTCGGCATAGAAAGGGCGTTAAGGGGAGACCAAGGTTCGATCTTCGGTCGAATTATACCAAATAATTTAAACATGGCTGCAATAATGCATCCAATAAGCATCACAATTTATGTATCGAGAGACTTACTAGATATCAAAGGGTTGGCGTGAAACGGTTATAACTAAAATTGGTATTTTTTTTTACCAAGGTTATTTACCTCGCCATAAAGTCTCTATAAGCGTTAAATCATTTTTCTTGGTAAACAATGGAAATTTAGGTGCCATTGCTCGTTCTGAGCAATGGCACCTGAATTTGCATTGTTTACAAAAGGGTCAAAATTTGCCCCTAAACCAGGGTTTTCAAAATAATTTTTGAGTTACAACCGTTTCACGCCAAGCCCTCGACATACTTTAATGTTACTAAGGAAACGTCGTAACGTGAATGACATAGTGTTAAAAGTGGCGTTTACTGACACATTTTAAACATTTATTAACTTGATCATACAATTGCAAAATGCTTTTAAGCCTTCTCCACATATAGACGATCTTTCACACATCTACAGCAGACGACATTGGAAAATATTGTTACACAAAAAGAAAGTGCTCATAATGCGCAGGTCTTGAAGTCCTCCTTTTCCCACAATGATTTCAATTTTTTACAACATTGATAATTTAATATATAGAAAGTTTCCGCATGTTTACCTAGACATTTTCAAAGTCGCCTTTTTCACATGTGTTGTGTGAGGGGAATGGTTAAAATGCGTGTTTGTTCTCGAAATAGACGGACTTACGAGTTCCAGCCAATAAAAAGAAGTCTTAAAGCCTGTACAATTCCGGGGAAACGCTCTATAAGGTACACGCAGCGCCTTAGAATGGAAACTAACCCGATTTGGGACACGACCAATACAACTCTCGTCCTGTTAACATCATCTGTTCTTGTAACAATTCATTGATAACCCTTTTCCCGCATATAGACGATCTCTGATACATGCAGCAGTCGACTTTTGAAAACAATGTGAGAAAAGAAGAAATTGCTCATATTGAGCAATTTCTCTTTTCAGCTCGTATAATCACTAGTACATTTATTTATTCATATTTTCAATATTTTTCTCTGGATGTTTTCAAAGTCGTCTGCTGCATAATTGTTGTACGTAAGAACTGGCTACGATAGGCATACATACATGGACTATGAGTAATGTAGACACAAATATTTGACTGCACGAACTCCAATGCTTATCTTGTTCTTCTCTGTACCCAGCTTGTAAATTAAGAAGGCTCTGTTGAGACTGATCAAATAAACAGGATGATCTGAATCCACACATTGAGAAAACCCAACTTGAAAAATGTCCCATGTACGGGTTTATATGATTATATGATGTAATTTTTAACTGTTGAAAACGGTGTACAATCCAGATTAAGCAATTCTATAAAAGAAGTGGTTTTAAATATGTCCGAGTCTCAAACGGGTATGATAAAACCCAAATTCATTTATAAATCAGAACAAAAGACTTCGCTGTACTTTATATTGGATCTGACAACACGGCATGCTATGAGCCGTCCCGCGAGAAAACCAACATTGTGGACTCTGCGTAAAGTATCGACCCGGATCAGGCTAATCCGGACAGACACCTTTTTGCTTCTTGTGGATTTTCTGATTCAGGAATCATTACTGTATACATCTATACCCCTAAGACGGAATGTGTCGGCACGGATTAGCCTGCGCGGACTGTGCATGCTGATCTGGGTCGATACATTACGAAGATACCATACTGTTGGTTTTCTCGTGAAACGGCGCATATGTTGTCACGAATTGACCTTATGCATTGAAGTATTCTAACCAGTCGGAACACTCCGCTTCTCTATATCATGTATTTATACGACGTTTCCCCCTGTATATAGATATAAAAATAAAATAAAAAAAATCCTGTTTAAACATTCTTCTATTGCAGTAGATAAACATATTTTAATATACTACAGGTTTTGATAATATGTTATCCTTATGATAAATGTCAGTATATTATTTTTTGGAAAAAAATAATATAATTCAGAAATCCCAATATCTGTGTCTTTTAAACCAGTCAGTGTTCAAAATACAAAGATATTCCAGTTGTTCATTGTATCTCTAACTTTAGTTTACATGTTAACCTTTCTGAATATGTATGTTTTGTTGATGTGCCAAATGTGACTTCAAAATTGTATTTGCTACAAAATGTGACAATTTTATTTCTATGTGTGATATTTTAACCAGATAACAGGTGTACAGGTGGAGTTGCCTATCCCTCTTATCTATGTCCCTGATATACCGAACGATTGTGTAGACATCAATTTGACTGACTGACGCAGAGGTCAGTCTGAACCGATCTATAATGGGCAATCATCAAACCTATACGAGCTTTGGCTACTGTTGCGATTTTTTATGTCTGGCTTCAATGAAACGAATTTGTAAGGGGTTACAATTACAATCTTTACTACTATAAGCAGCTTATATATTTCTAGTACACTGAATCAAACGATTGACGAGATTGCACGTACTTACAATCTGACTGAACTGTTGATTATATACGCGCATTCGAAATTCGTTGTCAGCTTCATTCATCATCTACTGGGCTAAAGTGTCTATGTTGGAAGGTAGAGAGGAATATGGTATGGATGGTGCATTGGTGCATTGGTGCGGGACACGTTTGATGTCACACCTGTGTCTTCAATTGCGATGAAATTAGGCGTTTTCTTACCTCTGCTGATTTTTATCCACAGATAAATGGTATTTTTTTACTCTTCTTTTGAATAATTTGTTCACTGTCCTCAAATATTAGTAAAAAAAAAAAAAAAAAAAAACGAAGGTGGTCATTCATTTTATTGTTCGTAGTCGTACACATCACCGTTGAAGATTTCTAGTTGGAAGCCTTCAACGAACTGCATCGACCCCCAATTTCTAGGCAGGCCGCAGCACAAAATAGTCCTGCAATATATACACATAAATGCATATACGAGTACATGATATAGGTATGCTGAAGCTGAAAGCAGCGAAACAAATTATACCTCTCTGACTTCCCATCTCAATGACACAGTGCTGGAAAAGTGCTACTCCAGCTGTAACCGGCGGTAAACTCTGATAAATCCATTTAAGACGGAAAAAAACATCATTTCTGTTTAACCCTTTCCTACTTGCGCATTTGGATGCACCTGCAGTAGACAACTTTTGAAAACATTGTGACAAAAGAAGAAATTGCTCAAAACGAGCAATTTCCTCATTTGTCAGAATATTTCAAATTATACTTTTTTGTACAGAGATTTACAGACATGGTAGTAATGGCTGCTCTCCTTCGCGCTAGGATTGCGGGTTTTTCATTTTGACGAACTGGCTGGTGTCAGAATGAATTGAAACGCCGTGATATAACTGAACACAATGTTGAAAGCCCCTTAAAACACCAAGCAACAAAACCAAAAACAAAACAATTGTACACTTTTGACTTGATGTGTATGCTGGAAAGGGTAGAACCTGTTTACAATATTGGTATTTTGATCAACAGGGCTTTTTTCTTTTGCTGTGTGGTTTGGAGTAATGTCGGCTTTTATTGGAATTGGACATTGCAACGCGATCAGTTCTCTTTAGTGTATTTCCTAAGTGGAGATTCTGGTAGGATTGGCTTTGTTGAAGTTAGTTGATCTAAGGTCATGTGTGTGATTTGGAGTTGTTTGTTTTAAAATAACGTAAAACAGTTTATGTTTACTTTAGAAATACAGAGCTCGAGATAAAGGGGGCATTTTTTGAAGTTCTCAAAACTTTATCTGACGTTCAAATCCTATGTTGTGGGTACTCAAGATAAATTGTCTCACTTAGTAATAAGAGCGATATTGTGGGCGGGGAAACAGTTCAGCCGTCCCGCGAGAAAACCAACATTGTGGACTCTGGGTAAAGTATCGATCTTGACCAGCCTAAGCATGCCGCACAGGCTAACTCGGACAGACACCTTTTGCCTCCTGTGGATTTTCTGTTTCAGGAATCATTACTCTATATCTATATCCCCCTGAGACGGAATTAGTCGCCCCGGATGAGCCTGTGTGGATTTCGCAGGCTGATCTGGGTCCATACATTACGCAGAGGCCGAAATGTTGTTTTTCTCTTGGAACGGCTCAGTTTACTTTCATTTAGCTGGTCCTCTGGAAATAGCACTGGGCGTCATAATTGTATAATTGTAAGTCTGAGTTTACCTAACCTTACAATAAACCTTAACCGTACAGTCTATGTGGAACGGCAGCCAGTTCGCTTGGAAAGTGTGCTGTGTACAGTACTGGTGTGAGAAAGCTAGGAAACAGTAGGTGAACTGGTCGCCCTGATATGTCTGACAAAATTGTTGTAAACGGCGTTTGGCCACAATCAATAAATCGATCAATCAATGAGTTTACTTAAACAAGTTTGCAATCATTATCATGCTTTTTGGAAACCTAAACACTGCATTTGCAAACGGCGTAGACCACGATAAGCATGCAAATCTGTTGAGTCTAAATTTGGATCTTCAACAAGTTAACCAAGACAGAGCTAAAACCTATGTGTGCGACACTCTGTAAAAACATTGAGGTTTAACGCCGTTTACAACAATTATCCAGTTATATCTCGACGGATATTTCACGTACTCATGTTTTTTCTGGCTTTCTTCCTCCAGTACTCCACGCAGTATTCTTTACAAGCAACTGGATGCTTTTCCACATAGACTGAACCCATTAGTGGAAGACGAATGACGCTTGTCACAATTACTTTTGTCAAACGTTGCAAAAGAAAAAGGGGGGGGGGGGGCGATCATGGGTTTGAACTCACAACCCCTGGATTAGCAGTTCGCGTCGCTACCGACTGACTTAACGGGGCTCGGCTCTGCGGAGAGAGACATTAATATTACAGTTACACGTGTGGATAAAAGACCTGCATGAACATCGATGTTTGAGATCCAAATGGAAACAGCTTGACGGTGAATACAGAGTCCAATTAGACCGCGCGGATACGTTTGATTGATCTGGTTCTACACTGACCGAAAATGCTTTGACGGTTCATTGTCACAGAGAGCCCATATGTACAAGAGATTACCAGACAACAGGCGTCTGAATTTTCATTTGTGAACATTTAAAATTAAAAATCACAAAATACTGTGCTAAGCTTTTACAAATGCTATCTTTATATGGTACTTATACACTACTAATAATGAGTTTTTGTTGGAGATACATTTGGATAAATCCACACACTACCGCGTAACTTCAAATAGTCTCTATATATGGTTCATAAACAACAACAATAATGACGCCTATGTTTCCGTTTGTGAAATTGTGGTGGAAAAAGTGTTACAATAAGTAGCCTCTATATATGTTATTAAATAAAAAGTAAGTATTATCATAGTATATGAACGCGGCTCTGTGTCGGATTTGCCAAATTTTATGAGACAAAAACAATACCGTGATTATTATTAGTTTAAACTTAATTTTACATCGATTTCGAAACAAGCTTTTGCTTACATTAATCACGCTCGATGTCTGCTTTCTGAAGACATAGCGAGTACTCGCGCCGTTTGTGTGGAAAAGTCCTAAAGGGATTCGAAGACCCGCAAGATTCGAAGCCGGAAACTTTGGTACGAGAGGTCGACACTCTGCCACTGTACCACTGTCATCCACACATTATTATTGAGATTTTTTCATAGTAATTTAAAACGGTCTAGTGTCGATTATTTTCCCAAATTATCTCAAATGAAAATTCAGACGCCTTTGACCAGAGCTCAGCGAGTGGTCGAATCCTATCACAGTAAACTCGCGATAACTCGAAGTCGAGAGGTTTTAGGTCACAATACACCAAATAAATTATTTCTTTCAAATCAAACAATTCCAGTGCTTCCTATACGTATTTACAATGAATTAAAACACACTGACATATATTCAATCCATTTCGATGACGGTATACACTCATTTTTACGCAAACCATTTTTTAGGGACTAGTTGGTTCTAAATCAACATGGCAGCGGGTGTATTCGGCGTAATTTGACCACTAATACAAGTAATTCGTGTAATCCATGTGTTCGAGTGATCGTTGGAATAACGCTAAATTAATTATCAGCTTAATAATTCATTTATACTGAGGTATCTGCTATGAAAAGCAAGTAAGTGATAAAAACATACAGAGAAACATAGCGTAGCAGCCATTCTGATTGCGTGCATTAGATTTATGACAATACAACTATAGAATATGTCAAAGTAGAATGCCATTAAGATTCAAAACCAATAGACACAGCTCAAATATGTCAATACAGAGTGTCATCAAGATTCAAATCGATAGACACAGCTTAAATATGTCAATACAGAATGTCATTAAGATTCAAAACCGATAGACACAGCTCAAATATGTCAAAGTAGAATGTCATTAAGATTCAAAACCAATAGACACAGCTCAAATATGGCAATACATAATGTCATTAAGATTCAAAACCGATAAACACATCTCAAATATATCAATACAGAGTGCCATTAAGATGCAAAACCAATAGACACAGCTCAAATATGTCAATACAGAATGTCATCAAGATTCAAAATCGATAGACACAGCTCAAATATGTCAATACAGAATGCCATTGAGATTCAAAATCGATAGACACAGCTCAAATACGTCAATACAGAATGTCATTAAGATTCAAAACCAATAGACACAGCTCAAATATATCAATACAGAATGCCATTGAGATTCAAAATCGATAGACATAGCTCAAATATGTAAATATTGAATGTCATTAAGATTCAAAACCGAAAGACACAGCTCAAATATGTCAACACAGTATGTCATTAAGTTTCAAAACCGATAGGCAAAGCTCAAATATGTCAATACAGAATGTCATTAAGATTCAAAACCGATAGACAAAGCTCAAATATGTCAATACAGAATGTCATTAAGATTCAAAACCGATAGACACTGCTAAAATATGTCAATACAGAATGGCATTAAGATTTAAAACCGATAGACACAGCTAAAATATGTCAATACAGAATACCGTTAAGCTTCTAACCGATAAGCACTCAATACATAATGCCATTAAGATACCAAAACGATGGACACTGCTCAAATATGTCAATTGAGAATGCCATTAAGATATCAAACCGAAAGCCAGAAAGGCAATTATCTGTGGATATATAGTTTAGGTGTATGCACGTGAAACAGTATCGGAACACATTAACCGCGCTTATCCACGTTCAGTCCATTTGGATACTCTAACAGATTCCCGATCTTTGGAACCTTGCGACTAGCGACGATCGTTTCTGATGGCGATCAGGTGCTTTGCTGTTTGAAACCCAGTGATACAGACATATTTGAAGCCCCTATAGAACGTTCTTAGACAAATCAGATTTAACAAATATGGAATTTAATCGTAATTGCAATATTTCGAATTGCGTGATTGATTGATTGTGGTTGAACATCCCGAAAAGAAAATCATTCATATCTTGGCGATTATAGAACGTTCTTAGACAAATCAGATTTAACAAATATGGAATTGGTCGTAATTGCAATATTTCAAATTGAGTGACTGATTGATTTGGGTTTTACGCCGTTTTCAGAAAAGAAAATCAGTCATATCCAGGCAATTGGTACCAGTACATGTGTTTCCTTGCTTTTCACGCACCGGTAGTCCATCCAGCAGTCTTTCCATGCAAGTGGTTACTTTTCAAATTAGACTCTTGATGGAATACGAATGAGTCTGTCGCATTGACTTTCGTCGTAAAGAATGTCGGTTGAGAAAGGGTTCGAACGTACAACCCGACTGTCTGACCTGGGCTCGGCGTAGATTTCAAAACCTCCTAAGTCCAGTTTTCGTGAAACGCGGTTTATTTCAAATACATATAGATTCATATTGCCGATATCAAGTGTTTACCAATAAAAGGTACAAGTTGACATTTATGTACAGTGTATTTGCAGATCACTCTGTTCATCTGCTCAGTCTAATCAAAATGTACACAAGGCGAGGGATTCTTCTAACACACTTTCGCAGATTTTATGGATGAACAGGCTTATATGGATCTGAACTGTTCATAAAACGATCAAACGTGTACATTTTCTCATGGATGCTGCTTCTGAAATAATACCTTTAACCAAATGAAACTGTATTTGATCCACAGATACGAAAAGCAACCTTTGTGGTTTTGGGAAATAAATTTTAATTACGATCACCGTTTGATTTTGGTCATAACCGATCTGAAGAAGCATCCAGACTCCTATATGTACTAGTTAACGAACGGGACAGATCCTGATTAGACTGCGCAGGAAATGTATGTTAGTCTTCAGTGATCACAACATTTGGATTTCATATGACGCGGTCGTCTTTTATACAGCGCACACGAGCGACGCTCTGTGGGACACAACCGACATGCATTTCATACCAGCCTAGATCCAGATCAGTCAGCGAGTCAATTAGATGTTAAGAAACCTCTGCAAAACAGTATCAATCTGGATCCTTTAGCATGAATACGCATTCAGGTATTTGTCCAGACGTGTACTAATTACGATAACCCTTTCACTGCCGCATCATTTCACAAAGTTTATCCTTACATGCTGAAAATTGGACCAATCCAATTTTCGTCCAACAGGAAATTAGGTGAAATTTAATATCTGAGTGGCAAAGAATAAAGATTTCAGGAGAGACAGCTCGTCTTCCCCGAATATGCATTGTTTGCAAAACACTTTGGCAGAAATGGGTCAAGGTGTTTTTATTTCGCAAAGCACCACCACTTATATGTTTAAGATCAACACAGCGATATTTCGAGCGATGTGGTAAATTAGGAAACTTTTAAACGTTGAGTGCACACAGAGTACAAAATGGATCCGAACGAACGTGAAAAGATCGAAATGAGAGACATTGAAAACGAAGCCAAAGATGGGTACGTGAATGAAGGAGCTCACGATGATGAAGCCATATTAAAGGATTCTTTGGTGTTACCGAACCTATCCAATTCATACGGCAGTACACTGGGCAGCACGCTCAGTATAGACCCAGGACAATCGACGGCTAACCTGCTTAAGATAGATCTGGAAACGTCTACTGATCGACACACAGGCGAGGAGCGCGAAACCTGGGATAACCGGGCTGAGTTCCTCCTGTCGCTGATTGGCTATGCTGTTGGCCTTGGTAACGTGTGGAGGTTTCCGTATTTGACCCAGAAAAATGGAGGGGGTAAGTTATTTAAAGTTTATTTTTTTTGTTGGTTAGTACGGCAGCTCTAAAAAGGGACACACACATTTTTATAAAGTACATACGATTTTTTTTTATCTCGTGCGCACGAGTTAAACAAAATTGTGTGTGTCACTTTAGAGCTTGTGGAAAGAATGTCGATTGAGATTGTCGAATGCCTACGGCAGCTCTAAAGGGACTCACACATTTGTGTAAATTACATACGCTTTTTTTTTATCTCGTGCGCAGTATAGTATCTCGTTCGCACGACTTAGTATCTCTTAGATACTAAGTCGTGCGCACGAGATAAAAAAAATATTCGTTTGTGTCCCTTTAGAGCTGCCGTAGGTTAGTTTGTACGATTGTTGATGCCGTTTTCAACAGTTTTACACTCATATCAAGACGTTTCTTGGATGAATATAATTCCTACTGGTAAGCATATGCTATTATATGGGTCGTAACAATTTTCCAAGCAATCCTGACTAAGAGCCAGGGAGGACAGCAACTATATCAAGTTTAAAGATCTTTGCTATGGCTGTTCTGGGATCTAATCCAGGTATGCCACTCTCCAGGCGGACGCTGTTACCAATGCAACACTGATGCAGTCGACTTGTTAAGTTATTCATTTCGAATAAAAACCACCATATTTACGTGATTTTAGTTTCCCTTGAGGTTATTTATTTATTTATTTTTTGGGGGTTTTACGCCGCTTTTAACATTATTTCAGTTATATCCCGTCGACAGTTCATGATCCCTGGGTAAACAAACGAGTACTAGGCTAGAAAATGTGCCTTGCACAAGGGCACTCCACCATGACCGTAGTGGGGAAAGCCGGTTTCGAAATCCCCGACGCAAACCACTCGACCACGGCAGATTCCTCTCCCCTGAGGTTAGAAAGGAAGTTATTCAAACAATATAATTGAAACCATCCGTTGGTTATTTCATATTTGAGACATGTGTAGATCAAAAATTATAGCTCTTCACATCATTGCAGTCTTATCTTGATATGAATTGGTCGATAATGATGTACACAACTTTCAGGGGCGTAGCTCCCTTTAGGCACTGTAGACATGTGCGTACACATTTTTTCTCAAAATGTCCCAAAATGCAGCTGCGGCGATAGACATCTGCGTAATGTATCGACCAGATCAGCCTGCGCTATCCGCGCAGACTGATCCGGCCGACACATTCCGTGTTAGGGGGATAGATGTATAGAGTAGTGATATAGGAGGCGAAAAGTGTCTATCAGGGTAGGCATGTGTTGCATGCTTAGGCTGATCC
Organism: Serripes groenlandicus; assembly: GCA_031761405.1. NCBI lineage: Eukaryota > Metazoa > Mollusca > Bivalvia > Cardiida > Cardiidae > Serripes > Serripes groenlandicus. The sequence goes on from JASEVX010000010.1 coordinate 11,555,905, forward strand.
GGGTCGATACTTTACGCAGAGTCCACAATGTTGATTTTCTCACGAGATGGCCTACACATTGATTATTCCAAACCTACGCCCCTGACTTTGTAAATAATTCTTACCAACAATTTACATTTGGATCGAACAGTATGGACATAGCGACATATCTTTATTACACTTGTCACAAGTACCCACATACCAAACCTGCAACAGATGACATGAAAACATTTAGACAAACATATGTAAACTATCTATGAATACAATTATGATAATTGTATAGAGTTGAATATTGTGACACAAAGGAGATATAGATCATTATGAGCAAATTATTTTCATTTTCAACTACGTTTTCAAAAGTTGCCTGCTGCAGATGCGTCAACATTCTTCCGTAAGTGAAAAAGGATTATTATGGTGTTTTCATTAGCGACGCTCACATTGATTGTCGTATGTTTAACAGGAATATTAAGAAATGCTACCTTTCACATTCACTGGCTTATAGATATTGATTGCATGTTTGGTGTTTTACGCCGCTTGCAACAATGTTTTCTGTTATACGACGGTGATTCCTGGGTAAGTTACCAGTACAGGTCAATATATCCTGATACCAGCCAGTAAGCCGTAATGCTAACCCCGTAACCCGAGCGCAAAGGAGGTCAGCAATTACTACCATTTTTAAAGTCATTGGTATGACCTGGCCGGGGATCGAATCCACGACCTCCCACAGCCGAGGCGTACGCTCTACCGAGGCGGTTGCTTTTAAATAGGAAGATGTTTTAAATGTTGCCATAATATTACCCATATATGGATGGAAAACGTTAATGATTTCTTAAGCTTAGCAAACAAGAATAGGCCTACTTATAGAAATATTAAGCTATCGAGCAGCCATCAAAACACACGATTTAATTGTTTGTGGTTATATTCAAGTAGGATACGTGTCTTCTGCTGTACGATTGTCATTATGAACAATTTCTCCTTTTGCCACAATGATTCAAAAGTCGTTTGCTGCAGAGTCGTCAGAAAGCCCCCACTTTAGCTGTGGCTACTAATATATAATATACTAATGTCTTTCAGAATGTCCTTGTATATGCCCATAAATATATTTAACGCGTTAACTCTGCCTATTTGCATATCTGCATGAAATATACATAACGACATGTTTCTTCATTGTTTAAGCATGTTTCTGTATTAGTTTTACGTGGATTATTGAACTATTACAGTAGATTGATATCAATAGAACACTAAGGTTATCAGATAAGGTTCGATACCGTTTGTAAACACTTTAAGAAAACAAGAAAATGGCTTAAACGATCATTATTCAATTTTCCACAATGTTTTCAATTGTGTATAATCATAATGGCTCGTTCTGATTCGACGTTGCCATACCGCGGTTTATTGAGATACCGTCGTGTGTGCTTCATTCTAAAGTTGATCACACTATGCAAAAGTCGTCGTTGTGATATCGCACTTTATTGAGACACTAATGTCGTGCTAAAATATATCCCATTGTATGTAAGTTGTCGTTGTGATATCGCACTTCATTGCGACACTAATGTCGTGCTAAAATATATCACATTGTGTGTAAGTTGTCGTTGTGATATCGCGCTTTATTGAGACACTAATGTCGTGCTGAAATATATCACATTGTGTGTAAGTCGTCGTTGTGATATTACACTTTATTGAGACACTAATGTCGTGCTTAAATATATCACATTGTATGTAAGTTGTCGTTGTGATATCTCACTTTATTGAGATACTAATGTCGTGCTAAAATATATCATATTGTGTGTTAGTCGTCGTTGTGATATCGCACTTTATTGAGACACTAATGTCGTGCTTAAATATATCACATTGTATGTAAGTTGTCGTTGTGATATCTCACTTTATTGAGACACTAATGTCGTGCTAAAATATATCACATTGTGTGTAAGTCGTCGTTGTGATATCGCAATTTATTGAGGCACTTATGTCGTGCTAAATTATATCACATTGTGTGTAAGTTGTCGTTGTGATATCGCACTTTATTGAGACACTAAAGTCGCGTTAAAATATATCACATTGTGTGTAAGTTGTCGTTGTGATATCGCGCTTCATTGAGACACTAATGTCTTGTTAAAATATATCCCATTGTGTGTAAGTTGTCATTGTGATATTGCACTTTATTGAGACACTAATGGCGCGTTAAAATATATCACATTGTGTGTAAGCTGTCGTTGTGAAATCGCACAGTATTGAGACACTAATGGCGCGTTAAAATATATCCCATTGTGTGTAAGTTGTCGTTGTGATATCGCACTTTATTGAGACACTAATGTCGTGCTAAAATATATCGCATTGTGTATAAGTTGTCGTTGTGATATCGCACTTTATTGAGAAACTAATGGCGCGTTAAAATATATCACATTGTGTGTAAGTTGTCGTTGTGATATCGCGCTTCATTGAGACACTAATGTCGTGCTAAAATATATCCCATTGTGTATAAGTTGTCGTTGTGATATCGCACTTTATTGAGACACTAATGGCGCGTTAAAATATATCACATTGTGTGTAAGTTGTCGTTGTGATATCGCGCTGTATTGAGACACTAATGTCGTGCTAAAATATATCACATTGTGTGTAAGCCGTCGTTGTGTTATCGCGCTGTATTGAGACACTAATGTTGTGCTAAAATATATCACATTGTGTGTAAGTTGTCGTTGTGATATCGCACTTTATTGAGACACTAATGTCGTGCTAAAATATATCACGTTGTGTATAAGTTGTCGTTGTTATATCGCACTTTATTGAGACACTAATGTCGTGCTAAAATATATCACGTTGTGTATAAGTTGTCGTTGTGATATCGCACTTTATTGAGACACCAATGTCGTGCTAAAATATATCACATTGTGTGTAAGTCGTCGTTGTGATATCGCACTTTATTGAGACACTAATGTCGTGCTAAAATATATCACAATATGAGTAAGTTGTCGTTCTGTTATCGCACATTATTGAGAAACTAATGTCGCGTTTAAATATATCACAGTGTGTGTAAGTCGTCGGTGCGATTCCGCGGTTTATTGAGACACTAATGTCGTGCTAAAATATATCGCACTGTGAGTAAGTCGTCGTTGTGATATCACAGTTTATTGAGATACTGCGTGTTAGCCCAGCCATAAGAAAACTTACCTTCGGGATTTAATGGAAAGTGACAGATAAGGTTAACACAATGAACATTTTACCATGGAATCCCTCTTTAGTATCATTTGTATTTATAATATTCACTGCACGTAAGATTTCATTTAGGTTGTTAAATAAATTGCAAATAAAAATAAAAGTAGAAACAGTCGATAATTGATGTATTGATTGATTTTGGTTTAATGCGTTACATGACGGCAACCAGTTCATCTAACCATGTATTCCTGGATTTCAACACAAGTACTACACACAACAAACAACTGGCAGCTTGTCCACACTGTTAGCCCATTTGTGGAAGACGAATGACGATTGTCGCTTTGAGCTTCGTCAAACGTCGGAAAGAAATTGGGTTGAGCTGAGGATCGAACTAACGCTCGCTGTATTGACAGCCCTTAATGCTACCGCACGGCAGAAAAGGCAAGAATAAAGACATTTATTCTCGTGACATGGTTAATGAGTATTCAGACATTTCCATAAAAGCGAGACTTATTGCACAACATTTCTCGACCGAACATTTTATTTGATTAAGTAATTCTCGTCGGGTCTGTTTTTGTAGATGGTCAGTGACAACTTCTAGATAAAAAATCTATAAGCGTGTACTGTACCCGTGATAGTTATTATTTCCTTATTTCTACAGTTCAAGCAATATGTCAATAGCATCATCGTACATCAACATGTTAATGTCATCGAAGTTCATCAACATGTTAATTACATCACAGTACATCAAAATGTCAATTACATCACAGTACATCAACATGTCAATTACATCACAGTACATCAACATGTCAATTACATCACAGTACATCAACATGTCAATTACATCAGAGTACATCAACATGTTAATTAAATCACCGTACATCAACATGTTAATGTCATCACAGTACATCAACATGTCAATTACATCACAGTACATCAACATGTTAATTACATCACAGTACATCAACATGTAATTACATCACCGTACATCAACATGTTAATGTCATCACAGTACATCAACATGTCAATTACATCACAGTACATCTGCGAAAAAACAAAAAATTATCCCGGATGAGTATTCCACTTTCGGTTTGTCATCTGATCATTTTAACATATTTTGATCTCCTATGGATTGGATTGATTGTTTGCTTGTTTGATTGATTGATTGTTTACTTGATTAAATGATTGATTGTTTACTTGATTGATTGTTTACTTGATTGAATGATTGATTGTTTACTTGATTGATTGTTTACTTGATTGAATGATTGATTGTTTACTTGATTGAGTGATTAATTGTTTATTTGATTGATTGATTGATGGTTTGTTTGCTTCATTGATTGTTAGCTTGCTTGATTGATTGTCTGCTTGTTTAGTTTGCTTGTTTGCTTGCATGATTGGATTGATTGTTTGCTTGATTGATCGATCGTTTGCTTGCTTGCTTGCTTGATTGTTTGCTTGATTGATTGGTTGTAGTTTCATGTCAATTTCAACTGTATATAATTATATCACTTATATCACGGAGGTTAACCTATCGACTAAATCGTTCTCCCCAAGAATGTCGATTGTCGTATGATGTTCCAATTATTAAATTGTGATATATTCTTTGCTCTGGTTGTGTGCGGAATGCTGAGGTAAAATGCTGATTGATGAGGAGTTTATCTAATTTTCGAATTCGACAAACCATTTGTAAGTACAGATGCCGTTCGCACAGTCTTTTTAAATTTCGGGCCAAGACGTAGTAGCCAGATTGGCTGTTAGCCACCTAATCAACAGACATCTAATTGACCTTGGTATCCAATTGAGCCCTTTCCCTGAACACATGTGACTTTTGAAAAATATTGAAGGAATAGAAGCTATTACTCTAAACGATGTTCCCAACTCTGCATCTAAAATATATATCAACATTTCTATGTTGTACAATATGTCTGTGAGATGCTGTCAAAATCGTACGTCTCTTAAGATATGATGACTAACAAGTAAACGTAGCAGAATCACGAAATATGACATGTTATTCTCAGCAACATAGGTCACTCGCGTGATTCATTTGGCTTTATTGAGACATTTCTGTATCATTTGTTATTCAGATTTTCTCATAATAGACGCGAAATAACACACGAATCTCCCCCGCCGGACACATAGGAGGTTGGCACGCTAATAAAAGAAGTAATAAATGAAAATAGTAGACTATACATTTTTTTTTTTAAAGCGTGCCAGGCTCCGATGTGTTCAACTATTAAGTGATCATTGTTGCGTGATTGATTGATTGGGGTTTTCCTCATTGACTGTTAAACAGCCAATTGGTGAAAGACGAATGACACATGTCACAGTGACTTTTGTCAAACGGTGGAAAGAATGCTGGCGGAGCTGGGATTCGAACCTACAACCCATGACTTGACAGCCCGCGTCGCTACCGACTGAGCTACCGGGGCTCGGCAAACGTCCTTCACCAAACGGCGTAATGATCAATTTGGAAAGGTAGTCTACCAGTTTGCCCTGGAAGAATGTTGTGTGGAGTACTGGTGTCGTGGTATAACTGAAATATCGTTGAAAAAGGCGTTAAACTCTTTAAATAATTTGAATAAGCTTTCATATTTTATATTACGCCTGTTTTGTAAACCTGTCCAAACCAGTCGAAAATATATATATTTTGATATATTTATGAGCCTTGTCTACTGAAAAGAGATTTATTGCATCTGCGAATCGTGATGAAGTTTATTAATGCTTTCCCACATACAACAAGTCTGTAGTAGACGAAACCGAAGATATCTAGGGAAACAAACATACGAAGACTCCTCTATTAATAAGTTTCATAATTGAATATAGAAAACATTGAGGCAAAATGTTTTTAGGATACCTTGAACCGTCTATCGACCCCAACTTACATGGGTATCGGCTTAATAAACGAGAAAAAAGCAATTACCAATTATTCTCCACAAGCAGGCGTAGACTTTTAAAAACCATTTAATTACACCAACATATTTAAAAGCCTATAAATATATATGCAGCAGGTGAGTAAATCAGAATTAACTCTCCCAGTCGCAAAGTTCGTCACTTTAAAATGTGGATAAGCAGCCACCTGCTTGAAACGACGTAAGTTTGGGTTGCTGTTGTGAAAAAGCCAGGGAACACATTGGTATGTGAATTGGCCCTCGAAGTATGACTGGACAATTGTTGGAAACGGCGTTAAACCCAAAATCAATTAATAATCAATATTCAATTCAAAACTGAGCAGGAAATATAACTGATCATATCTGATATGAGCCGGCCCGCGAGAAAACCAACATTATGGACTCTGCGTAATGTATCGACACAGCTCAGGCTAACCCGGGCCGACACATTCCGTCTCAGGGGGATAGAGGTATAGCGTAATGATTCCTGAAACAGAAAATCCACAGAAGGCTAAAAGTGTCTATCCGGGTAAGCCCGGGCGTCATGCTTATGCTGATCCGTGACGATACTTTACGCGGAGTCCACAGTGTTGGTTTTCTCGCGGGTCGACTCAATTATAAAGATCATAAGGCGAGGACATTGAAATAAAGGTTAAATTCATATTGAAAACAGTTATTACTATTCGTCGAGTAAATAATAATAATAAAGCAATAACCCCTTCCCACTTACATACACATTTTGACGCATATGCAGCATACGTCTTTTGAAAACATTGTAGTAGCAAAAAAAAGGAAAATGCTTTCTTATGAGCTTTCGCTCTTTAACCCTTTCCCTCATACGACAATTCTGATGCAGACAAATTTGAACATATCAATCAAAAATTGGAAAATCTCTTTAATTGAAAGGATAACCTATGACTAAAAACGGAAAACATTGTGGCAAAAGGAGAAATTGCTCGTTTTGAGCAATTTCTTCTTTTGTCACTATGTTTTCAAACAGCTGTCTTCTGCAGAGGCGTCAGAAAGTGTCTATATGTGGGAAAGGGTTAAGACATCTATTCAAAAATGATACTTTCAATTAAAGCGAGCTTCCATATGTTAGCATCAGTGTTGCTGATTTGTTGTATGTGGGAAAGGGTTGAAAAAGGCTTTCTACTGCTTTTTTAAAATGGCCACGCATTAACCACCCTTTTCGACATACTGACGCTCCCTTACAGCAGACCTCTGCAGCAGACGATATTGAGCAATTTCTCCTTTTGCCACAATGTTTCAACTAAATTCAATTAATATACTTTCATTTATAAAGATTATCTACATTTGTCAGCTTATATTTTATTTAGAAGTTGACTGTTGCAGATTTGTTGTATGTGGGAAAGTGTTAAGGGATTACTGCACTGATAAGCACACCATGGCCTATTATACTTCTAAATCGGGAGTGAAAGTGATGCGAATCTCTTTTAGGAAGCACATTATCTTCCAATTTACTCTTTACGATGTACAGACCCACTTTAACGCATCTGCAACATGCGACTTTTAAAAACCTTGTGTCGAAAGGATAACTTTCTCATTTTGACTGTCTTTTGTTTTAAATACTCAATACCTCTTAAATTTATAGAAAATGTCCTTATGTTACGCGTAGATGTTTTCAAAAATGCATACTTGTAAATATATATATGCATATTTCTCAATTATGCTATTATTGCCATTTAAAAATGACTGGCAACCTACATTGCAAATTTTATGAGATAGAGTTTGATCATTTCACTAGTATATCATTGTAGTCCCATTATACCATACCGATGAATGAACTGTTTATAACATACTATTATGAGAATGGATTAGCATTTGTAAATTATAATTGTTAGAGTTATTGCAATTATCAGGGTATATACAGAATACAGAATTTTATTTGTTATAAGTAGATACATTACTTTTAACAATTTTACATAAATAGAGAGGCAACTTGCCATTTAACAACGAATCATTACTTCAGATATTTCACGTATATTTATTATTTATTCCATTTAGGTGACTTATAGGTCCGCTGGGCCGGGTGCTTGTATTCTGTACATAATTACTAGTTCGTAACATATTGTATGCACATGTCACTATAATACAACTTACTTACTTACTTACTTATTTTTTGTATGTGAGAAAGGGTTAAGGCATTTAATTCCATGGAGTGGGTTAAGTTGGGTGGGACAATACGCACTCAGAGGACATTTGGACTTTTGACGATTGTTTTATTGCTATCACAAATAATTAGACAATGCATTCTTTTTATATTCACAATTAATAGAATTCGACATATTTTAATATTAAACTTACCTAGCCTGTAGTATACACGTTGTGTTATCCATATGGATTTTTAGATCATTTAATAACTTATCTTCTCAACACTATCTGACTTATTGAAACTACATCATCACATAATATATTCATTGTATTTTTGTTATTATTTGTACTGTTTGAACATGACTTTAAATAACATATTTGGTATTGTATTGTATTGTTTTATGAATACTGACACAGTTTTAAAAACGCAGGTGTTAATTCAGATGTGAAGCCTTAAACCAAAAGTCCACGTCATAAAAAGGAAAATAAACATTCTACTAAAAACGTCATGGAACTGTCTCCTCTAAAGTGGGTAGGTTTGTTAATAAATATTTCCCTGCAAAAGGCAATTAAAGGCTTTTGCAAACAGTGCAGATTCAGGTGAGACAGCTGGTAACGAGCTGCCTCCCCTGAAATATGCATTGTTTGCCACTAAGACATTACAATGTTTTTGTTTTTTTTACATTTTACTAAATATCCTGTTGGACGAAAAATGGAGTGGTCCAATTTTCAACATGAAAGAGTCGACTTTGTGAATTTCGGCTGTGAAAAAGTTAAATGACAACAGTAATACTTTGTAATGGGAAAGACACAATGAACGACGTAAATGTACCTCCATACATCATGGTTTCCCGGACCCGCATTGGATGCGGGAGGTCTTCGGTTCGGTCCCCGACCGGGTTATACTTTAACAATTGTAATAATTGCTTTCCATCCTTGACGCTCAGGGTCGAGTTAGCATGATATCTGACTGGCTGGTGTCATGATAAATGGACCAGTTGTATTGGTATAATACCCAGAAAACGCCGCGATATATTTTGGAACAATTGTCGAGAACGGCATAAAACACAATACAAACAAACAAATAGGCAACCTCCCAACATTTATCAACCGACTGCTTGAAGTCGAACGAGGACTTTTGCTAATCAGCGAGAAGACATCTTTGTGTCATTTAACTGAAAGCAATAGTCTTTAACGGAGTGGACGTATGGGAATTCGTCGTCGGCCTGTTCACCTTAAAGTTTCGCTTGTGCTTCTTAACTTTTTTCACACCGAATGACGCTGGTTACAGCGAAGATCGTCAGTGATCGGGCACATAGTTAGCTGAGTCGGGATTTGAAATCAATTTCCCGAGAAAAACCCCCAAACAAATACTAATGAAAATAGTCGTTTTAAAAAAGGAAGGAGTACGCATTGTTGTACCGCACATACAATTTCAGAGTTTTCAAAGTTTTATTAAAATATTTTGTATTTTTACATATTTTAACGTAATGCGGTGTAACTTGCAAATACACAATTTAAGTTCAGATGGATATGCAGGAGCTGTTGTTTCGTGGTGTTTAACCCTTACCATTGTAAGGATACATTTTGACGAACCTGCAGCAGACGACTTTTCAATGACAGTGAAACGTTCCTTTACGACACTGGCTTTGCGTTTAATGTTTTACAGTCTAGATAACACCGAATAAGCTATGCCATTACAGAGTACTAATTGCATTCTTGAAACATTTTCTGAGAATTAGAGTGTTGCACGTGTTACCGATGGTAAGTCTTGTTAGGAACCCTTGACCCTTTACCACATACAACACATCTGCAGCAGATGACTTTGAAAACTTACCTGAAAAACTTTTGAAATATCTCTATATAGGGAAGAACATTTATTAAATACAATTGAATACATTGTGGCAAATAGAGAAATTGCTTCTTATGAGCAATTCCTCCATTTGCACTAATGGTTTCAAAAGTCGTCTGTTGCAGAGGCATCAGAAAGCGTCTGTATGTGGGAAACTATTAAACTATTCTTGTGTGACTTTCGCTTAAAGTTTTTATTTGGTAACCGGTCTTTCTTTGTTTTATTCTAAAACAAAATCCATATACAACCAATTTGAAGGAGACGACTATGGAAACATCTAGGTAAAATATGAAAATTATAAAGTATAATTAGTTTATAGGATTGGAAATGACCAACAAAGGAAAAATAGCTCATCATTAGAAATTTAACCTTTTGTCACAACGTTTCAGAAGTCGTCTGCTTTAGATGCAGAAATGCGTTTACATGTGGGATAGGGTAAACTGACGTCGATGCATGTTAGTATAGTTGGTTCATCACACATTTTGATAGGCGTCTAACACACCGCAGTTCAGATATGGCTTTACACGTTAAACTAGAGGAAGACATACGTTGTGAAATTATACAGTGTATGTGCTCGGTTTTTCATTCCTTCATTGTTCTTTCCGATGATTGAAAAAAAGTATTCTAGCGTCATTCACCTTCGACCAATGGGCTAAATAGACTTTTGGAAGGTAGCAAGTTGCCTTGGAAGAATGTTGTGAGGAATACTAGTGCTAAAAAGCTGTTGGACACGGCATTTAACGGAAATTAATCAATTTATAAATACAAATTGTATATAAGATATTGACAAAAAGATGCGATAAATCCGAACTAGGATACCACACCAAAGTATACACGAGTAGCTAATCTTGCGCTGTAGCTTGTTATTTTCAAGAACAATGCAATGTCCAACAGTCCCGTTAATTCCAAACCTTTTTTTAACAACCGTAGTAACCGCTCGTATAGATATAATGACCGCTTATTGCAGGTCGTTTTAGATTGACATTTGCGTCAGACAGTCAAATCGTTAGGTATTTTAAAAAAGGAGAGATAACCCATATACATAAACTAACTAGAGAAGGGGTGATAGACAAGTGTTCCGATTGTACAGTATCCGTTTTGATAGCGGAACCGAGCGTTGGTTGATTGTATCGAGTGCTACCATTGGACAGAAAAACGAGCACCTGCTCATGAATATGAATTAAGGTCGACCTTTTATGCGGTGTTGGCAGAACGAATTACCACACAGTGAAGTATTTTAGTTTGTTTTCAATAAGATTGAACTTTTAACTTCTACAAAGCCTGTGTCTTAGATAGTAACACGGGGAGCTGTCACCCAACGATATCGTATGCATTGAACCAGAATCAGTCAGCTCTATAACCGACGACTCATGCAACTAAAGAGCGCTAAGCATCCTCCTTATTCCACAACATGACTAATATGTCAACATTGACTCGCAGTGTGAAATGAATCGTTGGGTAGAAGTGCGAGAAAGCCTGAAACACATGGTTTCGCTGAATGGACCGCCCTGATGGAACTTAATAACAATGATATAAACCAAATATTTAAAATCGATCGATCAATCAATCAATCAATCAATCAATCAATTAATCAATTGATTAATCAATCAGTCAGTCAAACAATACATGATATGTCTCAAGTTCGGATTGTGTTTTTACATACATGTATTGCAGTACAGATAAACACCAACACAATGTGTCATTGTTTCCAATGATTCTGAATTATGTTTCCATATCGGGAATTAATGAAGCGAGCGTTGCTGATCCTAAATGTAATTAACTGCAAACATGCAAGATAGGGGAACCGCGTTGGTCAAAATACTGTCCTGTTGACACCGCGATCAGAGAAGACTCCGGCAAGCAAGTACATGTACTTACACAAAGACTAAACAGTGCCTTTATTGACCATCTACAACTAGAACAGCCATATCAATGCTTGATATAAACATGTATGACACAGCTATAACTACGTATTAAACCTTTTCCACAGACAACGGATATTCAGACGATTTTGAAAAATATCAAGACAGAAATATGGAAAATATCTCAAAATAACTGTATAATTATTAAATGGAGTTGGAAGCATTATATCAAAGAAGAAATAGCTCATGATGAGCAATTTCTCCTTTTGTCAAATAATTTCGAAAGGTGTCTAATGAAGATGCAACAAAAACATGGGTCTATATGTGGAGAAAGATTAACTTCGTCCGCTGTTTTACTGAGATTTACTCGTTTTCGTTGACTATAATTGAAACAGACATAACACTTCCAATGACGATTAAACGTAGTAGGAGAATGCCACCATATTGTCCTCAAGAAAAACGCTTTTCATTGTTCAATTAATGATCGGCTCTTATTGGTCAGTGTCAGTCATATTCACATGAGGGAACTAAACGCATCTGCTTACAGTGAAGACTCAGGCGAGCTTGTGTATGAACAGATTCATATACGTCAGCACGATGCTATGTATACCTAAATGCACCTTTTGGCAAATTACTGAAAGTGTAGCCCAAATATTTCGATGCCAATATGCTGGTAGAAAAATCTTAAATGTTTGATCTCGAAGAGTGCCGCTCATACGTTCACTGACCCTGATACGTGCGAATACGTCCTGCTTATTTTCGCTTTAATGTCTAAATTAAAGCTCATACAGTGTAAGTGTTTTATTTTCTATATTGCTGATAATTCGAGCACCTTCCAAACTATGTCTGCAGGCATGAATTCTGTTTGTGCATACTAAGAAAAAGTAAATATTTAAACCCCTAATGGATCACGGCGTATTATGAGTAATACAACTTCTTACTGTTGAATTAAAACAATGATGGCGTGAGAGCGGATATGGGGTAACTCATTTGTGACACAATTTTATTTACAATAATAATAGTTACATTATCTGAACACACATCAAAAGAATAAATTTATTTAATTACATGAAAAACTAAATTGTGAGGGTAATTTGGTTGATAGAGGTTATACGGGTCCAATGGTGTGTCGTTGTTTATAATTTGTTCCGAGTTGAATGCAACGGCACATTAGCGACGGGTAGCATAGAATAACAAGACACTTTAAAGGCGCTTAACTCCAGATTATTGCTAGTAAAGTCAAAGTTTTAAAACTGTTCTAAAGTTGTCTTGAAATATAAGAATCTTATATCCCAGAGTCATAATTTCACTTTCCAGTACAATGAACATCTAAATATTGATTGTTTATGCTTCACTTCTGCTAGGTTGTCATACCCAGTATACCAAATTGTGTACATTTTCATGACCTTTGAATGACTGTTTTTCAACATTTACTGCCAAAATAGTTTGAACTATGTATTACTTACTTTGTTGTCACTATTAGCAATATTTGCAGAAATTTCAAAATCTCAAAATTTTGATCCCCAACTGGAGTTCAGCACCTTTAAAAGTGTTCGTATCATTTTTGATACTGTATAACCGTTCACCGAAATAAACAAATTGGTATTTATACGAAAAAGATAGCTATATGTTGTTTGTTAAAATATCAAAAGTAAACAAACAACTTGTATTTCATTCCTTCATGTCAAGGACTATCAATACAAGGGTCGTGAGTTAGACTCGCCAGCGTCATTCGTTTTCAACAATTATTGTGATAAGCTAGCAATTTGAAAGGTGATTGAACTGTGAAAAACTTGTACGGTGCATATAAAGAAATTTGTGTGGGAATATGGTTTATGGAAAGAAATTGTATAGGATCTTGCGCATGCGAAGAAAGTTGTCTGATTATCCGGTGCTGCGGTGAATAGGGTGTAAATCGTGCGGAAATCTGGTACAAGGGAAGAAAGTTGTGTGATAATCTGGTACAAGGGAAGAGAAGAAAGTTGTGTGATAATCTTCTACAAGAGAGTAAGTTGTGTGATAATCTGTTACAAGGGAAGAAAGTTGTGGGATAATCTTGTACAAGGGTAGAAAGTTGTATGGTAAACTGGTACAAGTGAATAACGTTGTGCATCTGGTACAATAGAAGAAAATTGAGTGGCAATTTGGTACAAGTGAAGAAAGTTGTTTGGAAATCTGGTACAAGGGAAGAAAGTTGTGAGGTAATCTGGTACAGGGGAAGAACGTTGTGTTGAAATCTGGTACACGGGAAGGAAGTTGTGTGGTAATCTAGTACAAAGGAAGAAAGTTGTGTTTAAATCTGGTACAAGGGAAGAAAGTTTTGTTGAAATATGGTACAAGGGAAGAAAGTTGTGTGTTAATCTTGAACAATGGAAGGAACTTGTTTAGAAAGCTGGTACAATGGAAGGAACTTGTTTAGAAAGCTGGTACAATGGAAGGAACTTGTTTGGAAAACTGGTACAATGGAAGGAACTTGTTTAGAAAGCTGGTACAATGGAAGGAACTTGTTTGGAAAGCTGGTACAATGGAAGAAAATTGAGTGGTAATCTGGTACAGGGGAAGAAAGTTGCGTGGTAATCTTTTACAATGGACGAAAGTTGATTGGAAATCTGATGCATGCGAAGAAAGTTTTGTGTTAATCTGGTGCATTGGAATAGAGTTATGCGTTAATCTGGTGCACGGGAAAAAAGTTGGATGCATACCTGATACGTGCGAGAAAAGTTGTATGGAAATCACGTGCATTGGAAGAAAGTTGTATGGAAAGCTTGTGCATTGGAAGAAAGTTGTATGGAAATCTTGTGCATTGGAAGAATGTTGTATGGAAATCGTGTGCATTGGAAAAAAAGTTGTATGGCAATATTTTGCAATGGAAGAAAGCTGTATGGAAATATTTTGCAACGGAAGAAAGTTGTATGGAAATCTCGTGCATTGGAAGAAAGTTGTATGGAAATCTTGTGCATAGGAAGAAAGTTGTATGGAAATCTTCTGCATTGGAAGAAAGTTGTATGGAAATCTTCTACATTGGCAGAAACTTTATGTGGAAGTCTGGTACATGGGGAGAAAGCTGTGTGAAAATATAGTACATGGGATGAAAGCTGGTACATTGGAAAACGTTGAGTTGACATATGGTACATGGGAAGCATGTTGTGTATAATAATGGTATAGGGGAAATTGGGATGCAACAATGTACAAAGAAAGAAAGTTGTATGGTAGTCTGGAACAAGGAAAGAAAGGTGTATGGAAGTCTGGTACATGGACAGAAAGTTGTGTGACAATAAGGTACAAGCAAAGAAAGTTGTATGGAAGTCTGGAACATGGGAAGAAAGTTGTGTGACAATAAGTTACACGCAAAGAAAGTTGTATGGAAGTCTGGAACATGGGAAAAAAGTTGTGTGACAATAAGGTACAAAGAAAGAAAGGTGTATGGAAGTCTGGTACATGGGCAGAAAGTTGTGTGACAATAAGGTACAAGGAAAGAAAGTTTTGTGGAAGTCTGGTACATGGGAAGAAAGTTGTGTGACAATAAGGTACAAGGAAAGAAAGGTGTATGGAAGTCTGGTACATGGAAAGAAAGTTGTGTGACAATAAGGTACACGCAAAGAAAGTTGTATGGAAGTCTGGAACATGGGAAGAAAGTTGTGTGACAATAAGTTACAAGCAAAGAAAGTTGTATGGAAGTCTGGAACATGGGAAAAAAGTTGTGTGACAATAAGGTACAAAGAAAGAAAGGTGTATGGAAGTCTGGTACATGGGCAGAAAGTTGTGTGACAATAAGGTACAAGGAAAGAAAGTTTTGTGGAAGTCTGGTACATGGGAAGAAAGTTGTGTGACAATAAGGTACAAGCAAAGAAAGTTGTGTGGAAGTCTGGTCCATGGGCAGAAAGTTGTGTTACAATAAGGTACAAGGAAATAAAGTTATATGAAAGTGTGGCACATGGGCAGAAAATGGAAGTCTGGTATATTGGAAGAAAGTTGTGTTATAATAAGGTAAAAGGAAAAAAAGTTGTGTGGAATTATGGAACATTGAAAGAAAGTTTTGTGTGGAACTATGGTACATAAGGAGAAAGTTGTGCGGAAATGTGGTACATGGAAAGAAAGTGCAGAAATATGGTGCATGAGAAGGAAGTTGTTAGGAAATGTGGTATACGGGAAGAAAGTTTTATTTGGAAATCTGGAACATTTGTATATAGATATGTGTGTAAATAAGGAACATGGGAAGATAGTCGTGTGGAAATGTGGTACGTGGGAATACAATGGTGTGGAAATCTGACACATGGGAATTAAGTAGATGCGTTGGTAATTGTTGTATGAACATTTTCGTAGGAAACTGATGCGGGAAATGCCAATACGCCTGGATAAAAGGCATGCTCGCCGTTATCTTACTGTAAATGGGGATATTACAGCTGAAATACTCACTGACAAATTTAACAAAAAATTATACCAACCAAAACCTATAAGAAAAAATACTGCTGAGAATGGTTGTCGAAATAAACCGATCATTGTCAACAGTGATGGTTGCACCTGATCCATAATGTGTTCTATATATGTGTTGTTGCATTGCAAGAAAATAATGAATTGTAGGCACCACGCCTTCTCAAAATTGCTTTTAAATTTAGAAGAGCGGATCGTTTCTCTGAAAAGAATAAAGATTTCTAGGACAACTGGTTCGATGAAATCCAGTATGCATGGAAGAAAGATAGCAAGCCGTTATAAATATGATCTACAAATGATGTGTTTACCATATTCAACCTTTTAGCGCCCAATGTCTAAATTTAGACTCTATCATTTTCAAATTCAGGCGAACAATACTGACTTTATGTGTTATAGCTCGTTTGGAGCTGTCTCAGATGATTCTTCATTGTTTGCCAAAAAAAACCATTATTGCCATTGGCACTGAACGAGTTAACTCAAACTGACATATTTTAAAAGAACAGCATCATTCAATATATGAGCCGTCCCGCGGGGAAACTAACATTCTGGCCTCTGCGTAATATATCGCCCCAGATCAGCCTGCGCAGTACGCGCAGACTGATCCGGACCGACACATTCCGTCTTAGGGGGATAGAGGTAGAGAGTAACGTTTCCTGAAACAGAAAATGCACAGGAGGCGAAAAGTGTCTATCCGGGTTAGCCTGCGCGACATGCTTAGATTGATCCGGGTCGATACTTTACGCAAAGTCCACAATGTTGGTTTCCTCGCGAGACGGCTCATATTATATTAAAATTGTGGTGTAAATGGGTGGAAAGGGGGGCGGGGGACAATCATTGTGTTTTATGCTTATTGTACGCCGTTCTAAACACGTTTTCAGTTATATGAAGTCTTCTCCTCGTTACATTACTAGTACTACTGGTCTGTTATACTGACACCAGCGAATCAGTACAATCCTGAGCGCCAAGGAGGAGAAATGCGAGGGAAAGACATTACTATCATTTTTATGAAATAAATAACCCAGCTGGGGATCCTACCTACGACCTCCCGCATGCACGGCGGACGCTCTACCTCTACACAATACTTATAGAACAATGATGGCTTCTTTGTTACGATAATCTTGCTCTATACTTCGTTCTTGAAATGCAAGAAAAAAATGTATACACCGCGGTTTCAAGACACGCGACATTGCTTTTTGTAATTCGAGGAGCCGTCTCTGTCTCGGAATAGACACAAACGAATCTAATAACAATTGAAATAGGAAACCAGCCTTCTGATAAAAGTCCATTAGTGTTTCAACATTTTGACGTTATGTCAATATTACGAAACATTACACCGTAAAAATGGTTCCACATCCCCAACTCTTCTACTACATCTCTGTTAACTATGATTGCTTTTCTGGTATTTAGTGTTTTTATGCCGCTTTGAACTATTCTTTAGTCATTTCAATGCGACTACTGGGTAAGTTACCAGTACTATTGATAACAACAATTCTGACACCAGCGAGTCCGTCGTAGTGCTAACCCTTATCAAGAGTGCCAAGGTGGGATATTCAGGCATCGAACCCGAGACCTTTCGCATCATAGGCGTACATCATACCACTAAATCCCCGAGGCTGTCTCTTAATGAGGAGCCGCGCTATGAGATACGTACCTTGAAATATTTATGCGCTGTGCTCAAGGAAAACCAACCTTAACGTAATCATAACACGTGTTTCTACTTGTTTTGTTACGAATCCAATTGAATACTTCTTTAAATATATTTCTTGAAACCGTTGATGACTAAGTACCGAACGGTGCAGACCCAGATCAGACAGGGCGGATACATTGGCTGATCTGGATTTACACTGCTTGCAAATGCTGTACGGTTGCTTTTCGCATATATTTATTTAAAATATATCTAAAATAAACACCTGCTTTCGCATCCATTCTAACTGGTCCAAATGTTAAATGTTTGTCATATTGGGCCTCTTGTAATAGCTCACCTGGCCGCAAAATGACGCAAACGTCTGTGACTTATTGGCATAAAGGCTTTTATAATAAGTAATACACGGATTACCGAGTTGTCATTATAAACTAGTATAAGTACCTGTGTCTTAAGATTTTAAAATGGTTAATCTCTATGCCTGCATACATCTTATTTGTTAGAGCTGCTCCTACAATAACCATTATCTGGCTTTACGCGCCTTAAACACCCATTCCACACACAAAAAAAGTGTGCATGAGATGACTTAGAAAACACATAGATACACATTTGTTCTATAAATCAAAGGATCATTATTGAATAGAATTGAAACATTCTGACAAATTCGTTTTCAACATGCATGGATTATAGATCTGACAAAACATTCGTCTAATATTGGTCTACATTATTCTCTTTTCATATAATATGTAGCAAAACCTAACTGATAAATATATCAGAAATATATTAAACATCAGTTTTGATGATACCAGCTGCAGAAATTCAGTGGGATAAGTGTTAGAAAGCGGATCGATACGTATAACGGAAGACGAACAACGACACCAAAACCTACTGTAATTGGAAGTTAATCTTCTTATTAAAAGTCCAAAGAGTTTTCAACATGCAGGGATTATACCTGACAACTGAAGAAACGCAAGATCGTAACATATGGCATTGTTGTTACTCCAAATTGTTGTATTTCACATTTTTTCAAACTGAACGTTTCCTATTGACATTACTTGCTTGAATACAAAGCATAAAACCTGTTTAAATCTAGGAACTGAACAACCATATTGGCTTTAAATGAACACAACTATGCCCACGCCGAGACACGATTGCAAAACCAATTTTAATATATAAACAATTATCGGATTTAAAGTTCAATAATTGTCAACAGATTTGTTAATCCTCTAAAATTGGACGCTTCCTGAAGTCTCTGCACCAGACGACTTTTGAAAATGATACGCAATTTCTATTTTTACCACTAATCTTTTTTTTTAACTTTAATCAATAATTGATGTTTTTTCATTCATAGAGAGTTTCACCATGAATGTCTAGATGTTTTCAAAGTCGTCTGCTGCAGATTTGTTGCATGTGGGAAAAGGAGCGTAAAGAGATGTGTTCAGATTGTCCTAACACATCGAGCACATGGACGTGTGCTAGCCAAATCCCTTTCCCACCTGCAGACGCATTTTGACGCACTTTTGTAAATAGTGTGGCCAAAGGTGAAATTGCTCATGCTTTGGCCACAATAATTGTTAAGATTATTTAACAATTTTAAGCTATCCTTTATGGAGATTTTTCAGGTTTTTGTCACTATGTGTTCAAAGTCGTCTGCTGCAGATTTGTTGTATTTGGGAAAGGGTTAAAGCTTAACCTAGCACATGTCCAAGGACTTGGTGTGTTGGTACATACTGAATACATCCTAGTATTGCATCGCAAACATAGGGACAAGTATTTTCGTATGTCATGAGTTAGCTGGTAAATGATGTTAGCTAAGTTTAAACAAGTCAGATAATTATCGCGTTCATTATCTGATTAACTAGTTACATAACTAGTTAACCCCATAATTATCACAATACTTTTCTGACTAACTAGTTAACCACATAAATATCACGATACTTATCTGACTAACTAGTAAGATAACACTTTAACCACTTAATATACATATCTAAAATGGCAGTATGTAGGTATCTGTTGGCAGTAGTGGGCAGTAACATAGACTATTTTTGTGTTGACATAATTATCTATTAACATAAAAAGTAACGCGTTAATCAGATATTTATCATGGTGATTAAGAGACTAACTAGTTATATAACGTGATAATTAAGTGGTTATGTGATGGCAGAAGTATGCCACCATACATTATAGATTTATTATTGTTATTATTATTATCGTTATTTGTGTGATAAGGGCAGATTTCGATCAAGTCGTGCACATATTCTATTCAATAATAACACTTTCGTTTAACGAGTTTTTTTTCCCATAATTTTGCCCAGAGGTTTTCAACAAATTCTGCTGCTGATTTGTTGTTATTAGAAGAGGGTTTATATCTTTATTATAGCCGTCCCATGAGAAAACCAACAGTGTGGACTCTGCGTAAAGTATCGACCTAAGGCTATCAGCCTAAGCATGCCGCGAAGGCTAACCTGGACAGACACTTTTCTCCTCTTGTGTATTTTATGTTTTAGGAATCATTTATCTATACCTCTATCCCCCCTGATACAGAATGTGTTGGCCCGGAATAGCCTGCGCAGGCTGAACTGGATCGATACCTTACGCAGAGGCCATAATGTGGTTTTGCTCGCGGGACGGCTCATTTGTTAATTCTCGAAAGATTGCATTTCATGTCGCGTGAGCTCTACATGACAATAAAGTTAATAGAACATGACGAGTCTAGAGCCTCGTGGTCCTTTTGTTATCTCGCGATGACAGCAGAACTTCTTAATTATCGATGCGGTCATTGCTTGTTTACACCTCGGAAGTACAGGAGCGGTCATCTTTGACTTATCTTTTATTTACATCGTTCTGGGAGCTTTGGTTGACTGAGCGGTGTTCTATGTTATTAACATTAACGTAATTATTACACTTGGGAAAAATCCTCTTAGCGCATTCACGCTTACTACTTTACATAAAATTCTTGAAATCTTCTATGAGTTTTAGCTAATAAATCAGAGCCAGATAAGATTGCGCAGTTTGATCTGGTAATACACTTGTCATAAAAGTCTTAAGTTTGGTTTTCTCAGAGAGTCGCTCTATTATACTATGCTTGGCACGTCTCTTGATTAGTAAACCCACCGTAGAGACAACCTGTTCTGACGTGACTGTGTATATGTATGCAAACGCTCACCCGTGTGTTGTATTGTTTACAGTTGAAACTATACCCCTTTTGTCTGATGCGTCTCAATTCTTTCATTGACAAAAATACATCTGACAATGATTCGTGAAGAATGGGATCGCATTAAACGCGACAAACCAAGACATAAATGTGTCAAAGCTACGTGCACTGATAACACGCTAACACGTCTTACCAATCTAATACACGTCAATCAATGGTGAACCCTGCATTCCAAACAGACGTTTCTATGCTCTATACCTCAAAGAATGTGCATGCTCTACCTTAGCCTCGGTTTCGATAATACTTGAATACTCATGCTCTATATGAGCCTCGCTTTCAATAATACGTTTCGTAAGATTAGTATTAAGAAGTTAGTAATGACTCATGCATTTTAGATTGACTAACGATGGTAACCGTATGGATAAACCTTTAATTTGGTGCCAAATTTAAATTGTCGTCTGCACCATGCTATCTTTGAAAGATTATTTTGAATTGAAAAAACAAAAAGTACGAACAATTACTCCATTTTCTTGCATGCTTTAGAAAGAGCTCAAAGTTTGACAAACGTCGAAGTTTCTGATCAGACACTGAATTTAATATAGAAATGCATGAACATGAAGTTGAATATCTAAACACATGTTATTTTCTCAGTTCAATAATTTTATAGTGGTGAAATGTATTACACCTGACAACGATAGAGGTATACCACATTTTTTGGTTTGAACGTAATCACATTTTAATAACCATCGATCGTGAAACAAGTTCTTGAAGTTTATAATAATCACTCTCGATGTCTCCGATTCCTGGAAACTCAACCAACACCGAAACCATAAAACTCTAAAACGTTTTCAGTTTTCGAACAATAAACCTTTCCCCCATATAGACGCTTTCTGACGCCTTAGCAGACGGCTTTTTGAAAACATATTGACAAAAGAAAAATGGCTCAACTTTTAGTCATAGGTTATCCATTCAATTATAGAGATTTTCTATTTTTTGACAAAATATGTTCAAAGTCGTCTGCTGCAGAATTGTCGTATGAGGGATAGGGTTAACCCTATGTTTCAAATAATACTTATTATTGGTCAATTCGGAGGTTGAATTAGCTTTTGACCAATCATATACATATATTTGAGCACAAATAATGAGCACTGAGTCAATTCTAATATATTTTGAGCCTGGCTGTACATTGTAAGTAGTTCTCGCACCAAGTGCGTGAGATCCTATGATTGATCCCGCTCTCCAGGACCTTTTGATTACGCTTCAAACTGTTGATTGTATTAAGGTATGCTGTTTTCCTCCAGAGAACTAGATAAGGAGAAAAAAAAAATATCCCTTCTATGACTCAAATAAAACCATTTATAGTGGGTACTCAAAATAATCTTCCCACTCATGCGATTCTTTTGAGAACCCACAACATAGGGTTTGAGGGCCATATAAAGGATGTGACAAACCCTTATCATCTAGAACTAATTACACTATTTTCTTGACCACCTCGGTGGTGTATTGGTAGACCTTCAAACTATGGTTTGGGGGGTCGTGGTTTCGATCCTCGACCGGGTCATACCAAAGACTTTAAAAACGGTAGTTATGGCTGCCCTCCACGGCGCTCAGGGTTGTTGGGTTAAAATTACGTAAAACACCAACTAACCAATTCGAGGGCTTGGCGTGAAACGGTTGTAACTAAATTTGGTATTTTTTTACCAATGTTAATCACCTCGCCATAAAGTCTTTTATAAGTGTTAAATCATTTTTCTTGGTAAACAATGTAAATTTAGGTGCCATTGCTCGTTCTGAGCAATGGCACCTAAATTTGCATTGTTTACAAAAGGGTCAAAATTGCCCCTAAACCAGCGTTTTCAAAACAGGTTTTAAGTTACAACCATTTCACGCCAAGCCCTCGAATTGCTCTTTTACATTTCAGGTGCGTTTCTAATACCATATGCAGTAATGATATTTGTTGAAGGTATTCCTCTGTTTTATCTCGAACTTGCGATCGGCCAGAGACTACGGAAAGGCTCGGTAGGGGCTTGGAATGAGGTAAGTGGTCCGTTAAACGGCATTTTATAATAATAAGCCATCCCGCGCGAAATCCAACATTGTGAATTCTGCGTAAAGCATCGACACGGATTAGAGTAAGCATGCCGCGCAGGCTAACCCGGACGTACACTTTTCGCTTCCAGTATGTTGGCCGATCTTTGCTTTCGAACTCATCCTCCCTGGATCAACAACCTGCGTCTATACCGATTGAAATGCCAGGGCTTTGGATATATAATAAATATTAACCCACCTTTCCGACATACGACGCTTTCTAACGCGTATGCCGCAGACGACTGTTGACAACATTGTGGCAAAAACCAGGAACTACTCTTAATGAGCAATTTCTCCTTTTGCCAAAATGATATCATTTCTATTCGTCTGCTGCGGATTTATTGTATGTGGGAAAGGGTTAAATCCCGGATGGCTCTAGGGCAACATAGTTTTATTTGATACCAACACAAACGAAGGAAAAAAACGATACCTATTCGCCTGACCGAGCTTACATGTTTGCCGAGTTCGGTAATTGGATGATACGCATTTATCTGGCGACATTTAGATTTTTTTTAGCTCGTCTATTTTTCGATGAAAAAAGTCGGGGTATTGAAAAAAGTCGGGGTATTGTGATATTGTCACAACACTTTAACCTTACAACATAACACAAACACCGTTCAACATTTTCAAATGAAACTAGTTGAACATGTTCTTAAGACAAATACGTATGTCTTTTCCAAGTCTCATAACTCTGGCTTTAATCATTTAAGAAGCGGCGCTCTTGTTTAACTCTGAATTGTGTTGTTTTATTTCAGATATCGCCGTACCTACAGGGTATAGGTATTGCCTCAGTACTGGTATCGTTTAAAGTTCGTGTTGTTTTATTTCAGATATCGCCGTACCTACAGGGTATAGGTATCGCCTCAGTACTGCTATCATTTAAAGTTCGTGTTGTTTTGTTTCAGATATCGCCGTATCTACAGGATATAGGCATCGTCTCAGTACTGATATCATTTAATGTTCGTGTTGTTTTGTTTCAGATATCTCCGTACCTACAGGGTATAGGTATCGCATCAGTCGTGGTATCGTTCAACGTAGCCCTGTACTACAACACCATCATGGCGTGGTGTATGCTCTACTTAGTGCAGAGCTTTCAGGACCCCTTACCCTGGTCCGTCTGTCCGTCCGTCCAGCATAATAACGTGACGATCATAGACGATGAATGTCTGGTAGGTCAACGTTGGTGTTTGTTTATGTGTTTTGTGAGACCTTTCCAACATACAGATGCGAATGCGACCACTGAAGATCAAGATCGATCTTCGCATATGTGCAATCTGACCTGTTTCTGCATTGTGCGGAACTGTAATTAAAAGATATACATATTATGTACACATGGATGTATAGAAATGTCTGTATCTATATATGCCATAAGTACGCTATATTAGTGCTATCAGAGCACCGCTCATTGGACATGGTCCTACATGTAACACATCTGAAGCAGACGATTTAAACAACATTAAAACTTTTAAAAATCTTAATCTTAGTCTAATTATTGAATTAAGATGAAAACATTTCGACAAATGGAAAAATGGCTCATTATGAACTCATTATGACCAAGGTCTCCTGTTGCCCCTATATTTTCAAAAGTCGTCTATATATGGGTAAGGGTTAAGTGCTTCTCGATCCGAATAGATCGATTCCCGGCTCTATAAGTAGAGGAATGACACTAATCGACACATGAAAGACGTATACTGTATTCTGTAAGAAGGTCTAGTCACATTAGTATTTTCCAATAATGCAATCTGATTAAATCATCTCCTTATATTTAAATGATACGCTATTGTAGGAGATCGTGAATTTCCGTCAGATTGTCAACCAAGTCAATTCATTGTGTCATAATCACGTGACATTAAATTAAACTGAAAATAATTCAATTGACACCTTACATGGACCTGAATTGATACATATTAGACTCGTCCAAATTAAAAGCGACAAAAACAAGTTTGATTCCGTATAGAAGATGCGGTTTTTACAAACAATGTTTTTCAGAGACGCAAACTGTTCAGGCATCAAGGATCGTTTGAAATAACTATTTCAGGGTCAATGGCAACATATAGGATATTATAACAAATTCAATTTCAGGGGAGTAAGCTCGTAACGAGCTGTCTGGCCTAAATCAGAATTGTATGCCTGTTTAAGTTCCAAAACTCTTATTACATGAACAATGAGGTCGCCTGGTTTTGGACATGGAAGAGTCTTCTTTCGGGGACGATTTATCCATTTGCCACAATGTTTTTTAAAAGTCGTCTGCTATAGAGGCGTAGGAAATCGTCTGTATATGGGAAAATGTTAAGAGGGTAAATGTAAATATAGGGTTAGAATGCATATACGTGACACTTTTTTTTGCCACAATGAGCTCAGCGTCATGGAAAACATGAATTACAGAGTGAGCGCTGAAGACATTGAAAAACGTGTGTGGAAGAGCATGCTGATATTGGTCTTTCATCTTCAAAAAGTTAAGAATTTTGGATATCAAACGGATGCTTTCAGATGGTAGCTATACAACAGAAAATGTTATAACCTGTTGACCGTCAAGAATGGTATTTGAAAGGCTTGACTGTTTCCCAATTAATTATACTATCTAAAGTGAATCCAGTCGATTGTGTTTGGACTTAATGCATTTTAACATTTGATAAGAGTTTAAAACGTTGTTTTGCGTGCATTTTAACAGTAATCATTTCTCCTCGGCGGGACTTGGCATGATAATTGAAACTATTGCCCACTGCAAATCGACCTCCTTCCTGCAACAAGTACCTCATGGAAATACTGTTCCTTAAACAAACACGATACAACTGAAGATCCAGTCTAGGACATTAGGAACTGTTTCTTATAATATAATATATATTACGTTAAATTTTCGACGTTACAAGAAAGTATCGGCTCAAAAACCCTTATTTTAGAACCATATTTCAATAACTGCTCGTTATGCAAGCTGCACAAAGAACAAGCATTTCTTTCGTTTAGCCCCGGCATGACCCTTATATATATTAGTATAACCTAATTAACTTAAATGTATATAAGGTCCTCCAAAGCGAATACATTCTTTATATGAAAACAACTCCGACCACGTGGTTGTTTTTATCCTGATGAAGGCCAAGTGGTCGAACAAATGATAATTAAAGAGTTGTATTTATATAAAGTATAATTAGTATATATATATATGTCTATTCCAAGAGAAGCGGCCCTACCACGTACTTTTGGTACAGACAAACTCTACAGATTGCCCCGTCAGTGGATACGATCCCCAGCTTCAATCTGAAACTTGCTGCCGCTTTGTTGGCATCCTGGCTACTGGTCTATCTGTGCATGATTAAAGGGATTAAAAGTTCTGGAAAGGTGGGTATGAATTTCTTGATACGTATACTTACATCAGATTGGAACAAATATTGTGTGAAGCCTGTGCGACCAATATAGAGCCGAGCCCGACCATCCATCGCAACCCCGACGTCTGACCGGGCTACTGGCTATGCGAGCCTGTACCACAGCGCCGTCTTAAGAGGCTCTGTACTGTTGGCTACCCAACTCAATATTTTTATTTTTATATTCCTAGAATTGGCCATGAACTCTTCCACATTGGACAAGTCCAATTTGAATAATTCAGCAATGAAACGGTTATTTTCTGTATGTGTGGTAATATTACTCATGCAATGTGAACGGGATGTACCACGTGGTACCCTTTCACAACTATCTCACACATATTTAAATGGTCGTGCAATTCCATTAAAAAAGACCTTAACTGCGCTGCATTAGCGAACTATCGCATTGACATGTATCACACATAGGTAAAGGGGAGTGAAATTCCATTAAAACTAGACATTAACTCCGCTGCAATAGCGAACGCTCGCAAAGACATGTATCACACATAAGTAAATAGGCGTGCAATCTCTTTAAAACTGGACCTTAATCCTGCTGCAGTAGCGAACTATCACATCGACATGTATCTCACACAGGTAAAAGGAAGTGAAATCCCATTAAAACTATACATTAACTCCGATGCAATAGCGAACGCTCGCATAGACAGATATCACACATATGTATATGGGCGTGCAATCTAATTAAAACTAGACCATAACTCTGCTACAGTAGCGAACGCTCGCAAATACATGATTACAGTCGCTTAAGATTGACCGCTGTCAGTCAATCTCTTTCTGACATACACAATCGGTTGGTATAGATAGGGAGATGACCCATATAATAAACGAAATAGCGAAGCAGTGATGGCCGAGTGTTCAAATTGAATAGTAACTGTTTTGATAGCAGTACCGAGTGATTGCTGCGATTTCACTGTACACACAATTATCACCTGCTCATGAATTATCAAAAGTTAAGGGTCAATCCGATACGAGCTTTATTGTGGTGTCGTCAGATTCAACATACGCATAGAGTAAATCGAGGGCTTGGCGTGAAATGGTTGTAACTAAAATTTGTATTTTTTTTACCAGGTTAATCACTTCACCATAAAGTCTTTATAAGTGTTAAATCATTTTTCTTGGTAAACAATGGACATTTAGGTGCCATTGCTCGTTCTGAGCAATGTCACCTAAATTTGCATTGTTTACAAAATGGTCAAAATGGCCCCTAAACTAGGGTTTTCAAAATTGGTTTTTAGTTACAACCGTTTCACACAAAGCCCTCGAAATATTTTGGTCCGATTTCAATGCAGTCGATAATCGAGATAATTCCTTTTTTCATAAGTGTATTATTATTCAATGTTATTATATATATCATTTCCCGAGTTACGTGTTTGTCCGGTGGTTATGTTATTGCATGATATAATTGCAGTATAGCAGCATGTTTCGAATCTTGAGAGAAAACATGCATAGGAGTCACTGGATTAGGCAGGAATTCAACGGGATATGGATTAACACTTCAATTGAAGCAATGGGCATGCCCAGAAGGGAGTCTGTGTTTCTGCACCAATATCAGCTAATTTATGAAAGGTGTAAAGAAAGATCGTTGAACTTTCAAACATGTTAACAAATGTTGTGCAAGATTTCTCGAGACCTTCCATGACCAATATTAGTCAAAGTACACATTCGGATCAAACTGCGTATCCGCATCGTGTCTACAATGGCGGCACATTACAAGTGGTTTGTTTTTGTAGGATACGACGCGTATTTCCTCATCAATTTCAGGAAGGTCATTAAACGCCCATTTCCTTCTAATTTTGTAACGGTGTTACTTAACTTTTATGTTCAGGTCATTACTGCCAACGCCCGTAAAACATTAAATAAACCTCACAGGTCATTGGAAATTAAACCCGTAGTTACAAAAGAACCAAGCATGTCTTGGCAATGTTAATCTGTGAATTACAGGAAACAGACCCGCTTGTGACGTCTGCAGTCTCATTATGGTGTTGTGGGCCGTAATTAGCCATTGAAATATTGTGTATGTTGGCTCATATGAAATTACTATATTCACAAGTAGATAAAACAATTCAAATGTATGCAATTTTCGGGGATGCCTTAATAATTACGTGTTTATGTTTCTATAGCGTTTCATGTGGTATGGCGCAAATTAGAACGTAATTATATTGGCAGTCATTATACTTAACCCTTTCCCGAATATAAACGCGAGTTGGACCCTTATATATATATATATATATACATAAGACATTTGTATGTTATGTCTTCTGCAGCAGATCACTTCTAAAAACATAATGGTAACAAAAGGAATTGATTATAATAGTTGATTGTTCAAACACACCGAGCACACTGGCCTGTGTTTGACGTCCAAACGAATCATATAACAGTTTCTGACATTTATTGTTCTACTATCTCTAGACAGATAATGACGACGTATGTTAAACATGGCGTATAAACAGGTTCCCCCGTGGTGTCACCTTCGCAACAAGACCCCAAGTCGCATAAATCAGCCTATGTGAGCACTTCTGTGCGAATAGAAACGGCTATTTATGTACAGTGTATAGATTAAAGGATGGCTTGTTATTTATGTACAGTGTATAGATGATAGAAACGGCTTGTTATTTCTGTACAGTGTATATGTTATAGAAACGGCTTGTTATTTCTGTACAGTGTATAGGTTATAGAAACGGCTTGTTATGTATGTACAGTGTATAGGTTATAGAAAAGGCTTGTTATGTATGTACAGTGTATAGGTTATAGAAAAGGCTTGTTATGTATGTACAGTGTATAGGTTATAGAAAAGGCTTGTTATGTATGTACAGTGTATAGGTTATAGACACGGCTTGTTATGTATGTACAGTGTATAGGTTATAGAAAAGGCTTGTTATGTATGTACAGTGTATAGGTTATAGAAAAGGCTTGTTATATCTGTACAGTGTATAGGTTATAGAAACGGCTTGGTATTTCTGTACAGTGTATAGGTTATGGAAACGGCTTGTTATTTTTGTACAGTGTTAAAGTTATAGAAACAGCTTGTTATTTATTTACAGTGTATAGGTTATAGAAACGGCTTGTTATGTATTTACAGTGTATATGTTATAGAAAAGGCTTGTTATGTATTTACAGTGTATATGTTATAGAAACGGCTTGTTATGTATTTACAGTGTATAGGTTATAGAAATGGCTTGTTATGTATTTACAGTGTATAGGTTATAGAAACGGCTTGTTATGTATTTACAGTGTATAGGTTATAGAAACAGCTTGTTATTTCTGTACAGTGTATAGGTTATAGAAATGGCTTGTTATTTATGTACAGTGTATAGGTTATAGAAACGGCTTGTTATGTATTTACAGTGTATAGGTTATAGAAACGGCTTGTTATTTCTGTACAGTGTATAGGTTATAGAAACAGCTTGTTATTTCTCTACAGTGTATAGGTTATAGAAACGGCTTGTTATGTATTTACAGTGTATAGGTTATAGAAACAGCTTGTTATGTATGTACAGTGTATAGGTTATAGAAACAGCTTGTTATTTCTGTACAGTGTATAGGTTATAGAAATGGCTTGTTATTTATGTACAGTGTATAGGTTATAGAAACGGCTTGTTATGTATTTACAGTGTATAGGTTATAGAAACGGCTTGTTATTTCTGTACAGTGTATAGGTTATAGAAACGGCTTGTTATTTCTCTACAGTGTATAGGTTATAGAAACAGCTTGTTATTTCTCTACAGTGTATAGGTTATATAAACAGCTTGTTATTTCTGTACAGTGTATAGGTTGTAGAAACAGCTTGTTATTTCTCTACAGTGTATAGGTTATATAAACAGCTTGTTATTTCTGTACAGTGTATAGGTTAAAGAAACAGCTTGTTATTTCTCTACAGTGTATAGGTTATAGAAACAGCTTGTTATTTCTGTACAGTGTATAGGTTAACGGAACAGCTTGTTATTTTTGTACAGTGTATATAATTTCGGATTACTGAGCCCACCTGCATCTAAA
The DNA here is from genome assembly GCA_031761405.1 of Serripes groenlandicus. Classification (NCBI taxonomy): domain Eukaryota; kingdom Metazoa; phylum Mollusca; class Bivalvia; order Cardiida; family Cardiidae; genus Serripes; species Serripes groenlandicus. The sequence goes on from JASEVX010000010.1 coordinate 11,586,436, forward strand.
CATCTGTTTAAATAAAAGTATACTTGAGCCGTCCCGCGAGAAAATGAACTTAATATACTCTGCGTAATATATCGACCCAGATCAGCTAATCCGGGCCGACACTTTCCGTCTCAGGCGGATACTGATATAGAGTAATGATTCCTGAAACAGAAAATCCACAGGAGGCGAAAATTGTCTGCGCGGCATGTTTAGGTTTATTAAGGTCGATACTTTACTCAGAGTCCACATTGTTGGTTTACTCGCGTGGTGGCTCATGTATACTTTTATTTAAACAGATGTTCCATATTTCTTTTCCATATTCCGTGATGTTTTTTGACAGAACAATGTAACTTGATTTAAGGCTTTCGATACAAAAGTATTCTAATTAACGAGTCTCGATGATTTTCTAAATAGAATTTGTGTTTTCACAGTCTCGGCAAAGGTAAATGCATTGTGTCTACATCAAAACCCTTATGTGTAAGATATGACACACAACTAGAAGCTAGTTGATTCAGTTTGGCTTAAGGCGGAATGTCTCATTGTAAACAAATTCTCTTTTTGACAATATAATGTATGTTGGAAAGGGAAGATTAAGGGTATTAGTTTTAAAGTAGTGACCGTTCGTTTCTGTAAGTTCAGTTGCAGCATTTCCTTACTGTACACTAACGCTGTCACATTAGAACATGACAGGCAACAAATGGTATGTAGTTGTGTGATACGGGAGATCGATACTGAACACTGTGACTAGTGAACATCTATCACATTGCCTGCTAGATGCCCTAAAACATATCAGAAATATAGACATTAACTGATTCTGTAATCGCTATCTCAGAGTTGCGACTAGGAATTGTCCGTATTTGAATGTATGGTGTTTAATGCTGTTTTCAAAAAAAATTCCGTTGTATCACGGTAAGACATATCAGTAATATAGACATAAACTGATTCTAAAATCGCGATCTCAGAGTTCCGACTAACCCTAACCCTAACCCTAGGACATGTCGGTATTTGTATGTATGGTATTTAATGCCGTTTTCAAAATGTTTTCCGTTTTATTAGGATTTTATTCAAACACCAGCGACTCAGTTGTATAACTTAACACAAATGCTTGGCGCAAAGGAGGTTAAGTAATTACTACTATTTTTAAATGTTTGGTATGACCAAGTCGGGGATCGAACCGGCGGGCCCCCGCTCCACACCCACTCCAACTAGCAGACGCACGTTGACACACCTTCAGCTGAAACACTTTAATACACAACGGAAAATTATATAGATCGTAGGCAGCACACTACCAATATAATATTCAAAGGTAATAATACAATCACTTATTTTATACGATAGATTAATATAGCATCACTATAACCCAAATACATGTAAATACAGCGTCAGTGAAATTGTCAAAGCGCTGGAATAGAAGCCCATTAAAGAAGTGAGCTAAATGGCATGTATCACAATTTTCTTATTTATTCGTATGAAAGAATTTTTTTTCTTCTATGTTTGTCATCATCAACCCTTTCCCAGAAACCACATATGTGCAACATACGACTTTGAACAACTGTAGGGAAAAAAATGGATAAAGCTTCGATTAATGAAAGTATATGTGTCTTAATAAGAGTTGAAAGTACGGTTGGAAAAGGAGAACTAATAACCAATAATGGTTTTACACAATATGTTACGAACGAATTAACTAACAGTCTATTACTTTCTTCAGAAAACTACGTTGATTCCCTATGGTTCTATTATTCTAACGTAAAGTCAATATTCATTATCTCGCGATGACAGTTGCGTACGGCCGTTGGTCCCGATAGAGTCTGCGTTTGACGCTAACAATTCGCCATTAATTGGCCTGTCAAATAACTATAACAACTTGACTTTCCGTCTCTACGCCATGCTTTGATAACCCGTACCTATGCCATTAATGTTCGAATGGTTCTTAAACACACTTTCAACATTTGTTATCAGTTACACCTCGACAACAGTTTACCTATTCACCATCCCTTTTGTAAACAAATCATTACTAGGCTAGGACAAGTGCCATGTCCATGTGCAGGTTACCATGACCGCCGTGCGCTGGAATTGATCATGGGACGCCCAGTTCCAAATTCCCAGACTTACCAAACGGCCAGGGTGGCTTCCCATGTATATATTAGTGCTAAATTGCGATCAGAGACGACTCTGATCTTTCTGTGCGAGGGTACATGCTGATCTGAAATTGTCTTAGTCATATAGCAACCCCATAAGGTTGGTTTTCGTTTGACGTGGTCAAACTGATACTATTTTCATTGTTCAAGTTATTTGGTTTTTGGTTTTGTTTGAATGTTGTTAAATGCAGCTTTCAACAATTGTTCAGTAATAAACAGCATGTCCTGGGTAAGTTAACAGTACTACTGGTATATTTATCTTGCTACAAGCGAGTCAGTCGCAGTACATGTACACGTCTGAATAAATGGACTTGTAATATTGCTTACTGAGCCATGTAACCCCTTGATATAACAAAACACCTGTTGGAAGCGACGTAAAACACCATACAAATAAAATATCATTTGAAGTGATTTTTTTAATGAATAAGTACTTGTATGTTGTACATTTTGGTAATTTACACATCAGGTACATGTAGTGTTATGATAAGAAAATCAGAATAAACGGAGAATCATAAAGAGAAAGCAGACAAACAGTTATTGAAAGAAATCAGTAAATTACATAATGATGCTTTTACCATTTTCCCATGGGGCACACTATAGTAATGAGATGTCATTGCCTGTCTACAGCCATTTCCTTAGAAGATTTTTAGAATTATTAGTCATGCACATTTCTTAAACCAATATTTACTACAGTCGTTTATACAGTGCTCATTTGTGAATTTTTAAAGTCATCTATCAACAAACTGTCTGTCTCTCTCTCCCTCTGTCCGTCCGCATGGGAGAGTACTTGTGGGGTGCGTTTTTTACCTAAAGCCCACCTACCACGCTTATGAAGACACTTAGATAAATAGATTTTTTTTATTTTGCGTATTAATGTTATTCATTCCGTAAAAGGGGGTTAATTACGGAATGAATTGCATACTTGTGGGGTGCACCCCACAAGTAAAACATCAAAGGAAATAACCCCACAAAAACTCTCCCATGAGTTCGTCCGTCCGTCCGTCCGTCTGTCTGTCTGTCTGTCTGTCTGTCTGTCTGTCTGTCTGTCTGTCTGTCTGTCTGTCTGTCTGTCTGTCTGTCTGTCTGTCTGTCTGTCTGTCTGTCTGTCTGTCTGTCCGTCTGTCTGTCTGTCTGTCTGTCCGTCTGTCTGTCTGTCTGTCTGTATGTCTGTCTGTCTGTCTGTCTCTCTGTCTCTCTCTCTCTCTCTTTCTCTCTCTCTTTCTCTCTCTGTGTCTCTTTCTGTCTATTTCGCTCTCTCTCTCTATCTCTCTCTCTTTCTCTCTGTCTCTCTCTGTCTCTCTCTGTCTCTTTATGTCTCGTTCGCTCTCTCTCTGTGTCTCTCTGTCTCTCTCTTTTCTCTCTCTCTCTCTCTCTCTCTCTCTCTCTCTCTCTCTCTCTCTGTGTCTCTTTCTGTCTTTTTCGCTCTCTCTCTCTCTGTCTCTCTCTCTGTCTCTCTCTTGTTCTCTCTCTCTCTCTCTCTCTCTCTCTGTCTCTCTCTGTCTCTCTCTCTCTCTCTCTCTCTCTCTCTCTCTCTCTCTCTCTCTCTCTCTCTCTCTCTATCTCTATATATCTCTATCTCTCTCTTTCTCTCTCTCGTTATTTGCGGCTAATACGCTCACATTGTTTTGCTAGGACCACCACTCACATAACGCACTTTATTGCAGGTGGTGTATGTCACGGCGACGTTCCCGTATCTCGTACTCGTCATATTCTTCTTCCGTGGAATAACGTTAAAAGGTTTTGACAAAGGTCTGGAGTATTTGTTCGTACCAGAGGTGAGTACTATGATCATTATTCTGCACCTGATGTGCTTTTCTAGAAGTTTTCCGAATGCGAAACGTCGATGACAATGATAGAAAGTGTTGGCATATGAAAGAAGGATTTCGATAAATAGGATAGATGAAAACGTTTGCGACATACGAATTACTGTTCTTCAAGAGCGGCGTCTTTGTTTCCCAAAGTTTCCGAATGCCCAATGCTGCTTGGTATAGCGATTTACGGCAATTTAGTACTGCAATATTGACCATGGCATCTCTCTATCTGTTATTGCAGCTCCGTTTTGGTCTCGCTACAAGGTGCACTTAGTATATTCTATGAATGATAGAACAATACATTCTTGTCAGAAATAAATGCTCACCTGGGGGATATTTTTTATAAAAGGTCATCGCAACGAACCATCATCAACCTGCGATGGTTCTACAGTATGTACAACATATCCTTCTGCCTTACTATGGTAGCTTTGTCGGCGACCTCGGTCGACGGCTTAGAAAAGCTGTCATAAAATATAAGTATACATGTATAAATCGCGTCGAAGTGTACATTTATGTAATTATTATTTAGATAGTGTTTAAATCAACAATTCTTAGCAGTGTGTATCTTTGCAAAGAGTTCATGGTCAAGTTTATAGGATCCAAGTAATACGTCGGACAAACAGACGAAAGTCGGAATATTGTAAATGTAACAGAACTACGGCAGTTCTAAAGGAACACACACATTTTTATAAATTACATACGATTTTTTTTCGCACGAGATAACAAAAAAATCGTGTGTGTCCCTTTAGAGCTGCCGTACATAACTGGCCATGTGAAGTATTTAATATCAGGAGCCTCGATCTGACATCGTAATAACAGTAATTATCTGACGAACGTTCGTTCAACAATTGTTTTACGTTATTACATCTCCAGACGAAATCTACTCATTACTCAAAGATGAACAATTTCGTTTATCATGCGGGTTTTTGCGTCGAATTAGTGGGGTCTATACAATAATGCATTTGGTCGAGTTTGAAATACTACTTCATCCATTTCTCTCATGCTACAACTTTGAAAACATTTTAGATAAATTATGAAATATCTCTTTATATGAAAGTATAATTGATATAATGGAACACAATGTGGTAAAATGAACAATTGCTCAATATGAGCAGTTTTTCAATTTACCATGATGTTTTCAAAAGTCGTCTGCTACAGAAGCGTCAACATGCGTCTGTTTGTGGAAAAAGAAGTTTAAATATTAGCCAATCCTAAGGTGGCACAGAGGTGACATGTGTATGTTTTTATTTATCTCGTGCGCACGACATAAATAAAAACCTACACATGTCACCTCTGTGCCACCGTACTATCGAGATCCGTTTGTACGTCGCGTTTCCTTTTCATGAAATTGCGCAACTTTTCCCTGCCAGTGCGTGATAATGTCCAATAACTCGTGTCTAGGCTTGCATACCAACTCCACTGGTGACAGACAGCAGATCTATTTGAGTGGAACTCCAGGAAACACCGAACCTCTGTGTATCTAAGACATCATCAATACATTGACCATCTCCCTCATACAACACATCTGCTGGAGACATCTTTGAAAACATTTACTGTAGCCTAAACTATGCAAAATACTGCAATTAACGAAACTGATTATCTAATAGAGTTAACAACATTGAGCCATAAGGAGAATTTGCTCATTATGAGCAATTTCTGCTTTTTTCGTAATGTTTTAAATAGTCGTCTTCTCAGATGCGTCACAACGCGTCTGTACCGGGGAAAGGGTTAACAACTGTTTGTGCATATATCGAGGAATTGGCGTGAAAGGGTTGCTACTAAAATTTGTATTTTTTTACCAAGGTTAATCACCTGGCCATAAAGTCTTTATAAGCGTTAAATCATCTTTTTTGATACTGCTCGATCTAAGCAATGGCACCTAAATTTGCATTGTTTACAAAGGGGTCAAAATTGCCCCTAAACCAGGGTTTTCAAAATAGGTTTTTAGTTACAACCGCTTCACGCCAAGCCCTCGATATACTAGTTGCTTGAATTTAGTGGCATACTGTTCATCAGACGTTTCACGAGTGTTTCTATGACTGTTCCAAGACCAATGTAGATCTAGATTTGACTGCGCAGATGCGTAGACTGATCTACGATTGTTGCCAAAAATGGAGTTTTGTTGACCTAGAGTTCAGTGAATCCAGGGACGTAGATAAGAGGGATAGGCAACTCTACATGTACACCTGTTATCTGGTTAAAATATCACACATAGAAATCAAATTGTCCAAATGTTTACATTTTGTAGCAAATAAAACATTTGGCACATAAACAAAAAAATACATATTCTGAAAGCATAACATTTCAACTAAAGTTATAGATACAATGCATAACTGGAATTTCTTTGTATTTTGAACAATGACTGTTTTAAACGACACCGGTATTGGGATTTCTGAATTATATTATTTTTTTCCAAAAATTAATAGACTGACATTTTTCATACATATAACATATTATCAAAACCTGTAGAATATTAAAATATTTTTATCTACTGCAATAGAAGAATGTTTAAACTTCCAGAATTTTTATTTTTTATTTTAATATCTTGAATAGTTTTTGAGTTTTACTTGCTACAGATGTTGGCACGGGAGATATTTTAGTATACAGTTATACTGGTTATAGGAATAGAGGATATTTAAGTTGTCGGAAATCTCATTTAATGTCATTAATAAAATTATTTGTACCAGTGCACAATCATTACAATATCAACTTATTGTTTAAATCTTGTCTACGTCCCTGGTGAATCGAACGATAACGTACACCGGAAATGTATTTTACTGTAATAGTTAATTGTACCATGTAATGTTGGTCATTGTGGTATTCAGGGACCGTGCTTTTGAACAAACAAATTATTTCATTTATGACACAATTAGCAGTAGACTATTGCAGAAATACCAAGACTTGGGTTTTACGACGATTTTAACATTATTTCAGTTATATCACGGGAGTTTACTTACTCAAACTTACTTACACGGCTAGTAAATGTGCACCAACCATGACCGCCGCGACATAAATAGATATAACCACTCGTAAAAATAAGTAATAATGTGTATAGCAATTGAAAATATAGATCTTCATCGATCTTATTACGACACAAACCAACATCTTTTGTACGAGCCTGTTCTAAAGTAAAGGTACAAGTTGAAATTTGCAAACAGTTAATATCCAGATCAGCCTATGTATCCACACAGTCTGTTCAAGATCTGCACTGTTTGCAAACAAAATACAATCACAAGCTTTTGGAAAGCCTCTGTCGAGTTGTCTAGATTATGATAACGCTGAGCAGATGTACATGCTAATCCGAACGTACATTTGTTGACAAATGCAAGCTTGTACATTTTTTCCGCATGAACAAGCTCATAATAAGTATACAGCGTGTTATTTTGCATTAAAATCTACACTGTTTGTAAATTACTTACACCAATCTGACTAAAGTACACGATCTGAACAAATGTAAGCGTTAATAGGAGATGATTTTAATGAAATTGTTACTTACACTAGCTTTTGCGAAGCTTTTGTCGAGATGTCTGATAACACTGAGCAGATAAACAGACTTAACAGAACATACGCTTTTCGCAAATGCCACCGCCCCGGGTACGGGAGGTCTCGGGTTCGATCCCCGGCCGAAGGACTTTACAATACCCAAAACGTTAAACATGGTAGTAATGGCTGCTCTCCTTGACGCTCAGGGTAGCGGGGTTATCGACTGACTGTCTGGTGTCGGGAAAAATGAACCGGTATTACTGGTACATTGTAACTTACCCAGGAAACGCCGTGATATAATTGAATACTTATTGAAAGCGGAGAAAAACACGAAACAATCAATCAATTGCAACTGCCAACTTACACTTTCCCAACGAACGAGCTCATACTTATCATAGAACGGGTTAGTTGGCATCGTAAGACACTTTTATCGGTAATTCATTCCGCATTGACTGAAGTGCTGACGGCCTGGGGGCTGCAGAAAGGTTGGAGAAGTAGGGAAAATGTAAAAGGAAATAATAATTGCAGCTTATGTTTATGTATTTATTGTTAAAAAGTTGAAAGATCATATCAAACATAGTAAATATTATGAAACTGCCAATTTGAAAACAGGAGGATATCGCTCACCTAAGTGCAAGATCTCACAAGCATACACATTTAAGACATGACGAATCAAAGGAAAATTTTACTGCAGGTTTAGGTCAAATTACGCTAAATAGATCCGCGGACCCTTTGATCTACTACAGAAGTCCCTAAATAAACCTTTGTTTGTGTAGAAATGAGTGTATACCATCACCAGTATGTATTGAATATATGACAATGAGTTTAAATGCATTGCGAATGTGTATAGGATGCACTGGAAATGATTGCTTTGATCACTTTTATGTTTTTGACCTTGTCTGAAAGTGAAAGTAGAGAATGCTAAACACCGGTTTGTCCGGGACCTTTTTTGTCGAAAATGACGGTAACCATTTTCGCCTGGTGAGTTCTTTCTTGCATAATACATGACCCCACATTTTCTTTGGATTGTTTTAAAGCTAAGAGGTAACTCTTTTCAATGATATATGGTGTTCTTTATGGGAAATGCTTAGAAAGTGTGACAATTGATGACTGAAGTTGGTCGATTTACATGGAAACAAAGAAGGAATTTATTTAGTGTATTGTGACCTTTAGGCAGAATATTTTGAAGTTTCTGTTTTATTATATTGAGAAATATGTCAATGTTAAATCAACTTCCATCAAGTAGAAATCATTCTCTAAACCATGTTCTAGACTAGGAGAAAGTGTTTGATAAATGCAAAACTCATCAAGACAATTATTCTGATAAAGATTCAAAAGGCAACCTCCAGAGTGTTATCAAGATTTTCCTTCATTTGGTTAACAAGATTTCCCTTCCAATTGGCCTAGTGACCTAGTTTTTGACCCAATATACCAATCGGGTCGCCCGGTTGAGGGATAGGTTAACGTGTGCACGCTACCCCTACAAGTTAGTTATTGGTGCATTGGCGGCTGAACAGGAGAGTTATCGTCTCCCTCTCATGTGGGTACTGCCCTCTCCTTCTCCCTCAGTCCTCACTTCTTTTCTAGGGCATCTTGTAGTACTGTTACTCTGACACTTTTGTGATAAACTGTGTGTTAAATTGTTACCTTCTGTGAAGAGCGCGACTGGATAATCTGATGAATGATGAGATGAGCCGGCTTTTATAACCTGCGTGCCACAATGGGTGGTCGTCCAGAGGCCGGCCTGTCAACGGTCAATGTCTGCCAGATTTCCGGCCGGGATCTGAGCAGTGAATTTGGCCCGGCGCTCGTCCGATAGGTGTGATGCCCGGCCGGACATCGGCCAGGCATCAACCGATTAATGTGCGATCCGTTTGCGATGAGGTTGTAGTCCGAGGTGAAAGTAACTCGATACCCGCAAGGAGTCCCGAAGGGTTTCGGCCGAAAATGCCTAGAAATTCGCCGCAAACTACTCGCAAACCTATCGCAAGGTAATTGTGACTGGGGTTTAAGTGATACTAGGCAGACTGTATTTTTAATTCATAAATATGCTTTTGAAAACAATATAAATCTGCAGCAGAAGACTTTTGAAAACATAAATGGTGATATCCATATCTCTATGTGCAGACACAAGGCACATCCCTGTAAGCATTTTCTTCGCCATTGATGATCTTCCGTCGGAATTCACGAGGCCAATAGCAGAAATTCTTTCTTCGAACTCGCAACCTCTCACCACAAATGTGATCGCTATCCAACGAACTGTTTGAACATTCGGATCGCTTGACTTCCTTAATCAAGTAGTCAATGGTTGACTGGTCGGTAAGATAAGGGTGAAACACAACCCCATATGGGTCTGGCACAGGCCGTACGAGCCCTCACTAAATCCGCCACTGCATTTGTCACACGACTTTCTTTGTTTAAGCCGAACCCCAGTAGCTCGGTCGGTAGTGAAGTGGTCTGTAAATCCAGGGGTTGTGAGTTCGAATCCCAGCTCGGCCAACATTATTTCCGACGTTTTACAGAAGTGCCTGTGAAATGCGACATTCGTCTTTCACCAAAAGGCTGTTTAGCAATCCATGTGGAAAATCAGCCAGTTACTTGGAAAGTATGTTGTGTGGTGTACTGGTGTGGGAAAACCAGGAAACGCATGAGTAGGTGAACTGGTCGCCGTGATATGTCTGAAAAGTTGGTGAAACGGCGTTAACCCTTAATGAATCATAATCAATTGTTTACCATTTAATTTTTCGTCGCACTGGCCCTACAGGCCCCCTGGTAAATCCGCCACTGCATTTGGCTTACGACTGCTTTGTAATTTCCCGTTCTACTTCGCGATTGATAATTCCATAGTTGACCTCTCGGCGCATTAACTTCTAAAGCATTTGTTAAACTTATATTGGAGTAATCACGCCATAAGGTGTTGACTGATGTTCCAGCAACATTATAATGATTTTTTTAGGGGAGGTCTTAACCTTTTAAATGCAGTTTTGTTGAATCCATGATGAACTATTTTTCTCACGCAGTCTCACACTAAAATGCGTTGTTGGGTGTTAACAGAAAAAATGGTTTTACTACTATGACCAGGGGCTAAAGCCCCAGGCCAAAAACAGAAGACCAGTTCTGAAGCCTTGCAGAAAACCTCATGTGAACACATAAACAGATTGCCCCTATTCATAATATCCCTCTTCGTACGATGAATTCTATTCTATCACAAAAACAGACTCATCTATGACACATTGAACAATCCTCTCCTTATATGACCTAGTGCGTACGAAAAGGTACAAAGTAGCAGAGCTCTAAATAAAGAGCGTTTTGCTTGGTCTAAAATCCTTATTTTATCCGCTAACCCTATGTTGTAGGTACTCAAAAAAATCGTCTCAATGAGTCGATTCTTTTGAGTACCTACAACATAGGGTTTGGTTCGATAATGAGACAGATGTTGTTGGGGAAAGAGCTGTAAACTCCTCCTTATCTGAACCTCTGAAGTTAGCATTTCTGAAAGTTGTATGTTCAGATCATCTTGTCCCTTTGCTAAGTCGTATAACAATCTACACAGGTTAACATAATCTACTAACAAGTATGTGTATGTAATATTTGAACAGTGTAGATCTATATCAGACGGTAAGGATACACGAAGGCCACACGATGTCTACACGACGTCGTATTGAGAGTACGATGTTTTCCAACAAGGTCACGATGGATTCACGTGACCTCATGATGGTATAAAACCTTCGGCCGACCATATCCCAGATATCTTCTAATTTGTCTACTATCCTTGGTTCCAGTGTTCCTTGCTCTCTCATGGTAAACTTCTAGAAGTACTTTGACATTTATCCATGCCCCTGGGATGACATTCTGGTTCTCATCCTCCAAGTCCATCAGGTTGATGTGGGTGGCTGGATATCTCAGTGTGATGAGATTGTGAAGTTGTGATGACTTTTCTGCATGTCTCTGGCATCTGGTTCATGGTCCTCAGCAAAACTCGGAACTTGTGTGCCAGAATGTCAAAGGCATTCTCTACTACAAGTTCCATGTTTCTGATGAAAAATGGGTTCATCAGGCGCTTGTTGATCCCAATAGCATTGTCCCCTACTATGTAGTAGGTGACAGGAACGTCATCACCAGGTAGAGACTTCTCTTCAGGGAGATTGAATATGTTGTACGGACTCTCCAGGCCTTCCTTCAGTTCTGACCCATTGGAGATACTGGCATCGTTGCTGGAACCATCAGAGCCGACATCAATGCGTCGACCAGGGCCCATGAGGACAATGGAGAAGAAGCCCTTGTAGTTTATGTACAAAGATCCAGTATTCCAAGGACAGGTGATCGCCACATGCTTGCCCTCTAGAGAACCACAGCAGTGTGGAAACACCTCAGCAGCAAACTTGGCTTTGACGGCATCGCAGATAATTGCCAGGCCAGGTGTCGTAGAGTCATGAACCGCTTGAGATCAGGCGGTAGAGACTTTTAGTACCATGTGTCCTTCTTCTCTATTTTGCATTATACCCTTCGCAGGTCCTATAGTGCCCATAGCGTTCTATTCTTTTGTCAGACAACCATTTCCTGACCCGCATAGACCTCGGTTTCCTCCTTCGCCTCGGTTTTCCTCTGCACTGGAAAATAAAAAGCAAAACAAGATAAGTATAGTGTCAAATGCTAGAAAGGCAAATGGCAAGAAATGACAAAGTGAAATAAGACAATTTGTACCTGTAAGAGGAGGTGCTGCACCTGTAAGAGTTGCTCATCATGTTCTCTGAGGTGCATTAAAAGAAGCAATGCTGCTGCCTTCTTTTTCCTGGTTGTCTCATCATCAAAGTATGCCATTCTGCAGGAACTCAATTGTGATTAATTGTAATTGAAGCTGTGGGAGTTACACACGCCTCTGCCCTGTAGAGTTGCTCAGGACTGACTGAGGAAGATGCTCTGAGGCTTGCCTTTTATATGTCCACGTTACCATGACACATGGGAAACGCTTGAGCTACTTTAATCCAGCTGTTTTCGCCGACACCGTGGTCCCATCTCGATGTCATCGTACTATAATACGATGGCTACACGACGGCATTGCGAGGGCTTCACGTAGTCGTGTTGCCTTCCTAAGACAATCGGGCAGCTTCTTGTTTCCTTCGTATTGTCTTTGTAATGCGAAAATGCCCGATGGCATCGATGATCTCACGAATTCTACACGAAAATGAACCTTCGCAAGGTCTTTCGGCAATTTGTTGGGATGCCAAAGATTTTGCCACCGCTCACGAAGTTGCTACCAGAGCCTGATAAACTCCACCAGCGGTCATATGATGGCTTAAGATGCCCTCACAAATGGCCCGATGTTTTTACGATCACAGCCGAATTTGAACATTTCCTTTATCGTGTGTCCATCTGGTGTCAATTTCGGGACAGTGTGACCGGCGCATTATGGTATCGTATAAGGTAAACGGTCAATACAGTGACAGAATAAACAGTTCTCTATAGCTGCATACAGACCTACTTTAAAACTAATGGATTGTCTCCGACGAGACGTACCAGAGGGTAGTACATACAGGCATCTCTCCTTAGCACTCAGGAATGCGTGGATATTATTACAAATGAGCTGTCATACGAGAAAAAACAACATTGTGGACTCTGCGTAAAATATCGACCCGGATCAGCCTAATCATGCCACACAGGTTAATCCGGACAGATACGTTTCGCCTAATGTGGATATTCTGTTTCAGGAATAATTACTCTATACCTTTAATCCGCTGAGACGGAATGTGTCGGCCCGGATTAGCCTGCGAGGACTTGCATAGGCTGATCTGGGTCGATACATTACGCAGAGTCCATAATGTTGGTTTTCTCGCGGAACGGCTCAGATGATGTATCAGTGTCAGGAGAGATAATATCGGTAGTACTGGTGAATTACCAAGGAATTGCCGTGATATGACTGGAATACTAATGAGAGCGGCGTAAAATAACACAAAACCAACAAGACGTTAATTTCCACTTTTTAACCGCGCCACGCCAAAAACGACCTTAAAGCGACTGAACTCCAGATACCCAACTGTCGAAAAAAATAAAATTTCCAATTTTAAGAAAAGTGTTAAGTGTTATTTTTGTATTTGGGGCATTAAAATATGATAACTGACATATTACATACCCCTATAATCGGTGAGATTTTCTTGTTTTCGATACTTTTTCATCGCAAATTCTACCCTGTCAGTAACGGGGTAAGTATTTTTAAATAGGAAACCCCTTCATCGGGACAATTGAAAACGACTCAAGTTCACTTTATTGATAAAAACGATACATTTTCTACCCTGTGGGTATTTTTGTGCCATCTGGGTTTCAGTCGCTTCAAGACAAATTAGTATACAAATGATTTTTGAGAATTTTTGGAAACGTAAATGTATAGCAGTCTATTGATCATAACCAATCTCCAGGGACTTGTACAATATCGTCAACAGGCAAGACCTAGATCAAACTGTTACCTATCTCAAGCTAGTTAAGGTCTTCGAAAGGTTTCGCATGTCAGATTTCCTTAGTCTGGATCCAAACACTTGTATTGATAAGTTGTTACTTCTATTCTCTTTTCGAAAATAATTGAGCAACGTCGAACACAATCTGACATTCAGAGGTTTTAAAATGTATTACGGTAATGATCCGATTGCATACCTCTATAGTCTTGTTGTTTGCCATGACCATTTCTCTTGGAGCTCTGTATCAGAAGACGTTTGAAAACATTTGAACCGTTCCACAAAAAAAACAATGTATCGACCAAGATCAGTCTGCGTAATCCGCGCAGGCTTATCCGGGCCAACACATTCTATCTCAGGGGGATAGAGGAAGCGAACATTGTCTGTACGGGTTAGCTTGCGCGTCATGCTTAGGCTGATCCGGGTTGATGCTTTACGCAGAGTCCACAAGGTTAGTTTGCTCGCGGGACGGCTCATTTGACAAAATGTTTCCGACTCTTTCGAATAATCCAATTTTCATTTATAGAACAGTTTTTTGTCAAAGTACTTCCAAAGTCCTGTGTTGCAGATTTGTTTTATGTGGGAAAATTGTTAAACGATGGGTGTACGATTAACACTTTCCCACATACAGACGCTTCCTAAGTCCTCTGCACCAGACGACTTTTGAAAACACTGAGAACAAGGAAAGATTTCTCATGATGAGCAATTTCCCCCTTTTGCCACAATGTTTTCAACTTGTTGCAGCAATTATATTTTCATTTACAGAAATATTCCAATTTATAGTCTAAATAATTTCAAAGTCGTCTGCTGCAGAATTGTTGTACATGTATGTGGGAAAGGGTTAAGTGACCAATAGGTAAGATCTTGATTAGAATGCACTGATAAGGCTAAGCTTATTTTAATTATTGCTGGTTGCAGAGTCTCAAAGATCAGTTTTGATTTGTCGCAACCCAATACGTGATCTAAGAGATGCATTTCCGTCATTTCGTGATCTTTCGAAGTAAATTTCGTCTGGGGGCTCTGACTGATGAATCGACATCAGACAAACATGTTGTTTCTATTACTGAGACAGTGCGGCATACTGAATTAACCCTTTCCAAGAAACAACAATTCTGCAGCAGACGACTTTGGAAACAGTATCTGGACAAAAATAGTGAAAATCTCTATTTATGAATGCATAACTATCTAATAAAGTTGAAAAAAAGAAATTGCTCATAATGAGCCATTTGTCCTTTTGCATTTCTTTTTTCAAAAGTTGTCTTCCACAGAGTCTGTTTGTTAGAAAGGGTAAATGTTTTACGTCAATGTCCATTCTGATTCAAATAGTTTTTGTTTGCATTTAATTGACGAATGGTCGAAGAAGATTCCATTGATTTAACTGCGTGTTTGATTTGCAATGTTCTGACTGTAATTTGCACCGAATATCTTCATGTTTTTGTTTGTTTTCGTTTGAATCGGCTTCGATTTCTAAATTAAAAAAAAAGAATGATAAAATATAATGTTTAAATCAATTGTAACATTATCTTGCTGAGTCGAAAGGAAATTATTCTTTCATAGAATAATCAAACAAAAAGGGAACAATATATTCAACATTATTTCATTAATATGTACAGTACTCCAAATCTTTTTATTATATGGTGTGCAAACAACGTCAGATGCAATACAAACAACATTATATACAGTCAGTGCTTCGAAACATGTGGTGGTATTTTGATTGTATACAGTAGTTTATCCTTTATATGCGGTTAATTTTTCATTACGATAATCATACTTATATACAGTCAGTGCTTCGAAACATGTGGTGGTATTTTGATTGTATACAGTAGTTTATCCTTTATATGCGGTTAATTTTTCATTACGATAATCATACTTTTCGGCATTCTCCGGAATAATATCCGGAGATTACCGAGTATGATAGCCCATTTCATTAAATCACTGATAGCATTGATGGTATACTGGCCTCTGTAAGGTGAACAGATACGGCATAGTTTATATGGACGTGCGTTGTTGAAACAAAAGTCTCATCGGCATGTAAACAAACCAAACCAAACAGTGCACACATTGCCTAATAATAACCAATACCTAATTATCAAAGTATGACACTTTTCTGAATAAACAAAATAAAATCATGAATTACTAAAGATTGACAAAGCGAGCAGCGACCTTTAAGTATAATATTTCCTGTTCAGTTCACACTATATATCAAAACTGTATATTGGAATCATGCTGACATTGCCAACTTTCAGGAAATCCGGTGTCTCGAAAGCTCCTATAGTTATATAAGGAAACCATTGCTCTTACCAATTAGTTAATGAATGCATTATTTCATTTCAAACAAATATATTATGAAAACATTTGCTCTTTAATAAGATATGTTTAATATGATTCTATTATTTCTACATTTTAGTCTTCTTTTAGGTTTGTGTTGGTCACCCAAAGTTACATTGAAATTATGAGCTAAAATCATTATGCTTTATTTAGGTATTTTTAAAAAAACATCCGATCGTTTCATTTCAAACGATTCAAGAAGCAGAATTGTTTTCTCTTTTAATTGCACTAATTCAAATAATTACTTTTTAAATATTGTTTCGTCCTTTTTGAAAATTTATGTTAAATTCGATGCCTTAGAAACGTGAAATGCCTGTGTATTGGAGTGTGCGGATGTGTTCAGGGCGGATTACCGTTAGGCAAGGCACAATCCCAGTCTAGTACCTCATCCCCCATTTCCACCCTTCCCACCACCCCACCCCACCCCCTTCCAAAAAAAAAACCAGTCATGACTCGAAGTTACATTTCTCCTGACGTGGCTAAGACGAACTAGACTTTAAATCTATGTGAGTCTACATTGGTAAAAACCGCTTCAGGAAATTTAAAATCAATGATCGGTAAGTATTTGAAAAATTGTATACAGTAACACATACAGCAGAGTCTGCATTTAACCTGACGGAGAGACATATACAATACATGCATATATCCTTGGTTAAACACATTATGGTTTTCAAAACCGACCAGAAAGATGAAACGACGTAGACGAGATCAGATAGCATACGGTTCAGAATTCACAAGAGCATTACAATGGGTCTTGGGCTGGTAGCAAATCCTGTATGTGTTTGTTATGGTTTACTAGAACATACCTGTTGTTCTCTTATACTTTTCCACATACAACACATTTGAAGCAGGCGACATTGAAAATATATTATTACACAATTTTAATTCTACGAACAAAAGTATAATTATTTAAAACAACTGAAAACATTGTTGCAGAAGAAAAAATTACCCATGATGTGCAATGTCTCCTTTTACAACAATGTTTTCAAAAGTCATATTTTGAAGATGCGTCAAAATGATGTGTCTGTATGTGGGGCCAGGGTTAATCCGTTTATGTTTCAGCCCCGAGACAATAACGAGATTAAACTACTGATCGATGTTCATTCTTGAACACGAGATGTTTCTGTTTGTCATTAATTTAACATTGACTTTACCCTTTCCAACATGTATACGACAACTCTTCAGCAGAGAAAACATCTTGACACAACACTGAAGATCTCTAAAAAGTGATAGTATTAATATTGAAAAGAGTTGAAACATTGTAGATAAAAAAGTTCGCTAAAAACAGATTTTCTAATATATAGATCCAAGTTTAAACATTGTGATAAAAGGAAAAATAATCAAAATGTAGGTTCATTTAGTATATAGTTATTATTGACAGTTCACGTTCAATATATATATATATATCATATTGAATCAAATAAAATGACAAATCGTTTTATTTCCGGTTTTTTTAAATATAAAATTAGAACATATAACTCGAATATATCGTTTTACTCGAACCAATTCCATAAACGGATCTATCTTTTTGAAAACAACCCCAAAACAGTTCTGATTGCTCAGAACTGCTGCTGCGCTGTTTTCCTGATAGGATTTCATTACTGACTCGCATTTCACAATACGCATTGAAGTATACATACATTTCGAAGCTGTAAATACATTATTGACTTAAGCATAAATCGACGGATTACTCGAACACGTCGATATCTCGAGGTAATTATTGGGTTCCCTTTTCGACCTCGAATTATCGGAAGTCTAGTGTAATTACCATTAAATCTCGAACCTGATAAGTTATTCCCCAGAGTCTTACACGATACGATGGTCTACAGCAAAAATCCTGATCAGACTTTGCAAAGGTACAGGCTGATCTATAATTGTGCTGATTGCATAGTTTCTGGGATTTGGGTTTCCACATGGCGTTTCAAGTTTAGTAATATTTTGACTTTGTAAGCCATGTTTTTTTTTCAATTAAAGATAATACTCATACACTTAATGGATCAGAACTTTGGAACAATATGACGACCACCGACTTAAAACAGATTGTAATATTCCAACATTTTGTTGCAAAGAAATTACAGGGATTTGCAAGAAGAACTAGATCGGATATTGCAGAGTCTATGCTAGGTCTATTTAGAATAAGCAGTCTTATAGAGACAAGAAAATTAATGTTTTTACACAAAATATTGTGTTTACCAGAGGCTTGCATTACAAAGGAAATATTCATTAGAAAATATTTCATGTACCTCTCAGACAAAAATTCCGTCACTCTTGGATTTATCCCTGACATATGCCGTACAGTTATTAAGTACAACTTGCAGCCTATTCTAAATAACTTCTTTTGTGACAACTCACTGCCCTCTAAATATTCATGGAAGAATACTGTCCGTAATGCAGTTCGTGTACGAGAACAGCTAATGTGGGATGATCGTTTGTCTAACAACCCAGATTGTGCCTTCTTCCGTCTTTTGCATCCGTATATCCATCCTTGCATAATATACAGGGTATCCAAATCTAGCTCATTCAGATCAACCATGAATACAATAGCTAAAATATGGTCACGTCCCGTCTTAACATGTAATACAGTCTGTACTGAATGCGGCAAAACATTTCAGGAAGAGCTGGGCCACATTCTATCTGAGTGTACTCTAATAGAAGAAGCGAAATCGCACTTAAAATTGGAATTATCATCCAAATATGGAACTACATTTGTCGATGACCTCTTTGTACAGGATAGGTTAATATTTACGCTACGTATATTAGGCGCGCCAATATTCCCATACCTTGACGAGTTGGATAACCTACAGCTGCTAGATTGTACTTTTAGATACATATACCGGTGTCTTCAAATGTATTACTCTGGTTAAAAGCGATATATTGAAGCACTGGTATGTGCCAGCACCAAACGAGCACTATATATTTGTTCTTTGCAAAACTGCATACATGCTTTATACATAGTATGTAAATGACGATCTGTCATGCGTGTATATACATTGATATACATTATTTTCTTAGGTTTCTTTTGTTTTTTTGTCTTGCTGTTTTTCTTTTTCTTCTCCTTCACAAATCCAACTATGGATAATCTTTAACCTGTATTGTTGTTTGTTTGTATTTCTGTTAATCGTGAAAAATTGTACATGTACTTACAATATCTCCTAGAAAGGGGGCAATAAAGAAATTGTATTGTATTGTATTGTATTGTATTCCTTTCCACATAGACTGTTCGCCCATTTGTGGAAAACGAATGACGCTGTTCACATTGACGTTTGTCAAATGTTTGTCGAGCTTGGGTTTGAACTAACAACTTATCGATTGAGCTTCCGTGGCTCGACCGTAAACATGAACGATATCCTCTATAAATGACCGTGATTCAAGTTGGGGCTCGAACTCACAACCCCTGGATTGAGTTACAAATAAATGACCATGTGTACTATCCTGTCTTACAGTTCAGCCGATTGTTGGACGCCGAAGTTTGGCTAGACGCTGCCACCCAGATCTTCTACTCATTTGGTCTTGCCTTTGGATGTTTGATCGCTTTATCGTCGTATAACCCGGTCAGGAGTAACTTCGTTAAGGAAGCAATCATCGTGTCTGTGGCGGACTTCTTTACGTCTATATTCACCGCTGTTGTCGTATTCTCGATTCTAGGTACATGTTTATTAATTAACCCTTTCCCTAGTGCAGACGCTTTCTGACGCTTCTGCAGCCTTACACTTTGAAATCATTGTCGCAAAAGCAGAAATACCTCAATACGACCATACGCGACAATAATTTCAAATATTTTTTACTAAAAACACATAGATTCATAGATATTTTACCCCATTTTTTTCTAAAATGTTTTCAAAGTCGTCTGCAACAGATACTTGTAAAGGCAAATTAATAATGCCTTAATAATTTGACAATCAGATAGGGGTAAGCCTTGATTTAATTGATGGGGTTTAACGCTGTTTTCAACAATATTTTCAGTCATATTACGGTTGTCAGTACACCTACTGATGCGTTTCGTGGCTTTCTCAGCAAGCAACTGGCTGCTTTTCGCCACAGACTGTTAGCCCATTAGTGAAAGATGAATGAAACTTGTCACAGTGACCTTTGTCAAACGTCGGAAAGAATGTTGACCGAGCTCGGATTCGAACTCACAACCCATTGATTGACAACCCGCGTCGATAAAAAACAATCTAGGAAAGACAGGTTAAACGTAAACATTCGGTTTACTCGCTGGGTAGAATGCGTGCATATTACGAGGTGACTAAAGAATGCATGACTGGTAACGAGCTATCATTGCAAAAAATTGGCCTCGGTAAATATATACGTTTGATATCCATCTGGAGTTCAGCACCTGTAATCGATTCAAAGCAAATACCGACACTACTGATAGGTTGTTACACCACTCTTTTCCATACATAGGCGCATTTTGACATCCGAAGCAGACAATGTTTTAGGGAAAAAAGAACAGGATACTTAGACTCTGCTGAATATTATCATTTATACAATATATAAACTCTATTAGCGCCGAATTATTTAGAGTAGACTCTTCCATGTTAAAAATCGGAGGTCCCCATTTCTCTTGAAATAATAGAATATTTTGATAACTAAAAGGCAAACAATGCTGATTTCATGTGAGACAGCTGACTCACATGAATCTGTATTGTTTGCAAAAGCCTCAATATTACCATTGGTGCCGAAAGAGTTTATTTGTTCAAATGATATGTATGGTCTTGAAATAAACGTATTCAGCTGTATTTAAGTACAAAGCGCTTGCAAACATTTCTAAATAATAAACTTATTTCAGTTCGTTTATGTAACGTTTTTACATTTCGTGTAGGTTTTAAAGCGACACTGCAATACGAAAAATGCTTACTGGAACCAAAGTCAACTATATCAACAACTACAAATAGTTCATCTATAAACAGTAACAACACTGGCTGTGATTTTAAAACATTTCTGGAAGGGGTAGGTATTTCTATGAGCTAATGTCTCATTAATTAAATTATGTACTTAACCCATTCCCACATGCAGGCGCTTTCTGGACATATAGACGCTTTCTGGGGCATCTTTAGCAGACCACTTTTGCCACAATGTTTTCAACTCTAGTCAATAATTATAATTTCATTTGCAGACAATGAATTTACACATATTTGTTTAGATGTTTTAAAAGTTGTCTGCTTCAGATTTATTGTATGTGGGAAATGGGTGGATGGTAGCATGATAGAGAGAGAAACAAGCCCTTTTATGTATGGGTTTGTTTACCCCCGCACTCGGTTATCTAGCGATTGTGCGACAATTTACTTAGTCGGAAGGACTTTCCTTTGGTTTATTGTATTTACCGAAGACATGAGCTAATGTCCTGGTTTGCACATACCGTGTTCGTATCTCACGACGAAAAGATCGATACAATATATGAGCCGTTCCACGAGAAAACCAACATTGTAGACACAGCGTAAAGTATCAACCCGGATCAGCCTACGCATGTCGCGCAGGCTAACTCGGACACACGCTTTTCGCTTCCTGTGGATTTTCTGTCTTAGGAATCATTACTCTATACGTGTATCCCCCTGAGATGGAATGTGTCGCAGGCTAATCAGGTTCGATACATTACGCAGAGTCAATAATGTTGGTTTTCTCACGAAGCGGCTCATATGTTGCCCATTTGGTTTTATAGTATTTCTAACGGGTTGATATATTATCAAGAAGCACAGATTGGAATTGCTGGTAGATGCATGTAACCAATAGAACAAAATAATAAAACGAAAGACCAGAAGCAGAATAATTGAAACGCTACCTATCCACCAACAAAATTCATATAAATGAAAGGATACTTTTTAATACACTTTAACATATTGTGGGCAGATTCACCTTCTGCCACAGTGTTTTCAAAAATTGTCTGCTGCAGACGTGTCAGAAAACGTATATATGTGGGATAGCATTAACATTGACTATAACTACTCAATAATTTCATTTATTCCAGTCAGCCTCTGGGACTGGTCTGGCGTTTATCGTATTCACGGAGGCCATAAACCAGTTTCCAATCGCACAGTTGTGGTCCGTACTGTTCTTTCTAATGCTTCTAACGCTCGGATTGGATAGCATGTTTGGTACT
The DNA here is from genome assembly GCA_031761405.1 of Serripes groenlandicus. Lineage (NCBI taxonomy): Eukaryota > Metazoa > Mollusca > Bivalvia > Cardiida > Cardiidae > Serripes > Serripes groenlandicus. The sequence continues at coordinate 11,608,718 of JASEVX010000010.1, forward strand.
CTAGAGGGCGCTCTTACAGCCATCAATGACATGATGATGTTTCCTGGTCTCAGAAGAGAGGTTATTTGCGGTGGGTTGTTTTATACATTAACCCTTTCCCACACGCAGACGCTTTCCGATGCCTCAGCAGCAGACGATTTTGGAAAACATTATGGCAATAGGAGAAATTGCTCATGATGAGCAATTTTACCTTTTGTCACACTGTTTTCAACTCTATTCAATAATAATACTTTCTAATATAGAGAATGTTTATGTTTTTGCCTATATTTGTTTAAAGTCGTCTGCTGCAGATTTGTTGTATGTGGGAAAGGGTTAACTGAACTGTTGTATTTTACGTTCTAAAAGTAGATAGTTCTGTTGACTACTCAAAGATTTGATAACTCGAATATATCGCTTAACTCAAACCAATTCTTGAAACGGAAATGTCTTCTGAAAACATATTAATAGTTCTTATTGCTCAGATGAGCGATCAGAACTGCTGTTTTGTCGTTTTCTTGATTTAATGTTTATCCCTTTTCATAAAAAACGTCTAAGTATAAATAAATAACGAAGCTTAAATTAATAAATGAGTTAAGCATTAAAGGTGCTGAACTCCAGATGAAGATCAATACTTCGAAATGTTGGAACTTCGGCAAATATTGGTTAATTGAAAGTCATGAAAATGTACAAATTTGGCTTACTGGGTATGTTTACCCTGTGAAAATGAAGCATAAACAATCAATTTTTGAATGTACATGATATAACGAAGCTTAAATTCATAAATTAGTTTAGCATTAAAGGTACTTAACTCCAGATTGAGATCAACATTTAGAAATGTTGAAACTTCTGCAAATATTGCTAATAGTGACAACAAAATAATAAGTAGTTCAAAACTATTTTGGCAGTAAATGTTGAAAACATGTCAATTGAAAGACATGAACATGTAAAGAATTTGGCTTACTGCAACAATGAAACGATCAATAGTTAGATGTTTATGGTACTTGAAAGTGAAATTATTACTCTAAATTTATCCCAGAATTATTATTCTAATATTTCAAGACAACTTTTGAACAGTTTTAAAACTTTAACTATGATATCTATTTTCTGGAGTTCAGCACCTTGAAAGGAATCACTCGAAATCGAAGTAGTCTAGGGGTTCTTTTCGATTTTACGTGAGTTTTCACGAGTTATCACCAGTTATCGCGAGTTATCGCGAGTTATCCCGAGATATCGCGAGTTATCGCGAGTTATCCCGAGATATCGCGAGTTATCGAGAGTCCACTGTATGTTATGTGACAATGTTGTATTATTAGTATGCTAGTACATTTTATGAATTGATTGCTTTAAGTTTAACGCGGTTGTGAATAGTTCATATACTTCAGTTACATCAGTGCTGCCAGTTCTCCTATATGTACGTACATATGTGTATCCACATAACATTCTCTTAATGTAACTGACTACATTCCAACATGGATTTCGGTGAAAAGCGGGACCAACTCGGTGGTGTTGCGATAAGAGTGTCTGCCTAGAGAGCGGGAGAACAAGCTTCGGTTCCCTGGTCGGGTCTATCAAAGACTTTTTAAATGGTTATACTAATCTCAGTGTTTCGGGGATATCATTACGAGTGCTTCAACGATGTCGTGTCAGAAATACCTGATCAGCAGTACTGGTAATTTACCCAGGACATGCCGTATTATGACTGACATACTGTTGAAAGCGGCTATATATTTCTGTTATCTCTTTCAGCGCCAATGCCAATATAAAGATTTTTGCAAACAATACAGACGCAGGTGAGTCAGCTCATCCGAGCTGTCTCACCTGAATTCAGCATTATTTCCAAAACTCTCATTACCTGAACTATGGTGTCGCCCGATTTTGAACATGGAACAGTCTACTTTGAGTAATTCGGCGCCGATACAGTTAAAACCTCACCATTTTGTTTAATTATTTTCAGGTGTCACGTGTTTAATATCCTTCATTGTATCGTTGGCGTTTGCATCAACGACGGGTCCTTACGTATTTGATTTGTTTGACTCGTATTGCGCCAACATACCGTTGTTAGTGATAGCCATGATGGAATGCATAGCAATATCTTACAAATATGGACTTCAAAAGTAAGTACGATTTGTCAGGGCATATCAATTGATGAGAATTTTACCTTGTGGCTTTTAAGAATACTATCAAAATGCGTATAAATGCATATGTAAGTGGGAAAGAGTTTAAATATTTTCCTTTTATGATTCAGTTTTGCTTGACGCTTCTATGGCATTTACCCTTTCCAACATGCAAGAGACCTACAGCAGACGACATTGAAAGCATCTAGGCACAAACATGAAAATATGTATAAATAAAAGTATGATTATTGAATAAAGTTCAAATAATAGTGTCAACAAGAAAATTGCGCATTATGAACAATTTTGAGTTTTTTACTTCTAAAGACACCAATTTTAACTTATATGTTTGTGTAGTACTTTGGCATTTGAGAAATAAACACTAACACTATGTTCCATTGTGACCATATTTGTACCTAATTAAGATTTCTTTGTTGAGTTTGGTAAAGTGAAATCCAAATATGTGGTTTGAATCAATTCTTATTCTAACCACACGTGAACGAAAAAGCACACACCATGTTGCGTCAATCTACTCAAAGTGTTGTCGTGTTAATTTAAGATTAAAAAGTGTAGCACTAAATTTGAAATAGACTCAATTTGTCTAGTATCGTGTCATTTTCAGATTTAGTGAAGATATAGAGTTAATGATAGGCAGCCCACCTAGCTACTTTTGGATGATATGTTGGCGGTATATCGGTCCTGTAGCAATGTGTGGTATTCTTATAGCTAGTCTAGTGGAAATAGCCAGTAAGGGAACTGTCTACAAAGCCTGGGATGCGGTTCAGGTATGTACGAATCTCTTTAAAATCAGACCTTAATTCTGCTCTCTCGTATATAGATCTGATGACTACCCCATTGTACAGAACAGAGCATTGGTTGCATCGTGCTCATGAATATTTCAGATCCAAATGCGTACAGCGAAGTATTTTGTCAGATTTTAAGGATATTCAATTGTTAGCTACTGATTTGTCAATATCAAGCAAGGTTGACAAGTTTGACCTATGGTGATGTTATATCAATTATATCACGGTGTTTCCTGGGTAAGTTATCAGTTCTACTGGACCATTAATCCTCACACCAGCCGGTCGGTTGTTATCCTAACCCCTCGATCAGGGCGCCAATGAGGGCAGCTATTACTACCATTTGCAAATAAATTGGTATGACCCTGCCGGGGATTGAACCTGCGACCTCCCGCTGAAAGAGAACATTGAACAAAAGTCTCTATTTTTATCAAATGCAGGCTAATCTTTATCGACACTTGTTACAGATATACTGCAATAAAGTTTCCTAAGTCAGGGTTCGTTTGTTTTGTTAAAATTGATAATGTTGATCGATAAATTATTTCCAGGAACCTTTCACCTTCGGCGAGAGAGACCAGGGTTCGATCCCCGGTCGGGTCAAACAACAGACTCAGTTGCAGATATATCATTACGACTGATACATTGGTGTCAGGATAAATGAGTCGTTCCACGAGAACACCAAATATTATGGACTCTGCGTAGCGTATCGACCCAGATCAGCCTTCGAAGTCCGCGCAGGCAAATCCGGGCCAACACATTCCGTCTCAGGCAGATTGAGGTATCGAGTAATGATTCCTGAAGCAGAAAATCCACAGGAGGTGAAAAGTGTCTGTCCGGGTAAGCCTGCGTGACATGCTTCGGCTGATCCGGGTCGATGCTTTACGCAGAGTTCACATTCCTGGGTTTCTCGTGGAACGGTTCATATCATTACGACTAATACATCGGTGTCAAAAAAACCATCACCGATAGTACTGGTGTATTGTCCAGGAGATATGACTGAAATACTGTTGAAAGCGGCGAAAACACCATACAGTTATTCATATATATTTTCAGGGCAGTACCGTTTTGCTCCCTTGGCCATGGTGGTGTCAGATGTTCGCAGCTTTACTCATCTTAGTGTCGGTTATGTGGATACCAACGGTCGCTTTCTTCAAATACTCGAAACTGTTTCCTTGGAAACACGAAGTGCCGGCGTTTTTCCCAAGCGAGGAGCTGAAGGAAGAACGAGGATATAAACCTCGAGTGACCACCTCGTTTGAACGATACGTTCTTGGATTTAAATGATTTTGTGTCGGGTTAAATGTAGCCCCTTCTCAAATACATGTGAACTATGTATTACTCTCCAGAAGACGTATTTTCATTAACATTACATTATGGAAGGAAATAATTGTGAAATATCTCTTTATCCTTTATTCGCAAAGTCTGATAACAAACTTCACTGTTCACAACATTTATATTGTCTTGTGTAGATGAAGATTCTAAAAAGACTGATCAAGTAAATAGGTTATGCAGAAATGTCAAAATCATATATTTTCACTTTCGAACGGGTGGGCTAATTTGATAAAAAATACATTAGCGTCATAAAGACCGTTACATATATTTGAACAAAGGTAAGGATCAGGTTAACACTGAGGCGTGTATACTTCATAAGTGGTACAGTTCGCGTAGGAGAAGAAACGGATTCCGTTTAATATCTTTTTCAATATTGTTTTCTTTTAAACGGAATCCTTTTATGATTTATTCTATTTCCTCGGATTCTTTCCTAAAAGGGAATCCTGTTATGTTTGATTTTTTCTCTTTTTTTTTCTTGACGTAAACAACATGGTTTCTTGTCAAACAACAAATCATAGTAATGTTTACAATACACTTAGCATACGTAGTAGAGGGCAACGTCGTGCTTATAGCAACAACAGTGGACTTGCGATAACTCAAACATTGGATAACTCGAATATTTTGTTAAATTAGATCCTTTTCCATGAACGGATCTGTTTATCTGTTTATCAAAACAGTGTAGCAACTCTATTGCTCGTTTTTCGTGAGATTTAGGAGTTTATAACAGGCTCGCTATTCACAATACACCCTAAGATAAGATAATTATGAAGGTGGCACCACGTTAATGAATTTATAAGTCAAAGGTTAGCAATACAATTCTAAACCTGTACATTTTAAATTATTTGTCACACTTTCTTCATTTGTTATAGGTTGAAAACCCTATATCACTAAAAAGATGTATTCAGCTTTAGAAATGTAAAAAGATGTTGGGTTGCATGTATTATATAAGAAAGAAATCGTTCTACGAAGATGGTTCCCGTCATATCGCACACACAGCCTGGTACGGATGTTTTTGTAGACTTTAACCTTGTAAATCTAGCAAGCTAGTGTCCCTTTCGAGTTCGAGTTATCGCGATTCCAATGCATTTATAGTTACCTGTACAAAATGGTTGATTCTTTTTGTTATAAAGATATTGTAATTATATAATTCATGAACATTATAAGCATGTGTTGTTCCTTTGATCTAATTGTTCCGGCCATACAAGAAAGGTTAACGGAGATATTAGTCTACACCCAATCTCATCAAAATAAATTATAACTACTTGCTTGTCGTAAATTGGATATACTGACACCACATATACCAAGTAAACAAGGTCGTGTCGAATTGACCATATGGTATATTAAATCTGCATAAACAGGTGCTCTTTTTGACTAACGCTCAGTTGGTTATGATTTCTAAATGGTTACGAAAAGTTTATGACTTTTTCACTTTTACGTTTATTTATATGGGTCATCTCCCCTGATGATACGAAAACATTTTGTAGGCGATAACTTGATTAGCCAATACACAGGTCAATCTGAGATAACCTGTAATATACAGTCATAAAATCTTTACGGGCCTGTATGCTAGTCTAGTGAAGTTAATGTCTAGTTTTAACGAGAACGAGTTTAGACGCTTTTGCAATTAAGATGTTATTTTCATACTAGACGAGGTGCGTCATTAACTGGAATTGTAATCATATGATAATGACGTCGCGTCAGATGTTGGCATACATTAGGAAAAGGAACCACTAAGCAACATACAATGTTGAATAACTTTTGATAGTATATGAGTTCGAAGTTAACATTTGTATGACAACAGAGGACAACAGAGGAAAGGATGGGCATATGCACACTCCTTAGTAAATAATATGTTACTGTGATAAAATACAATGACGGCGCACACTTCATGCGGACGAGATGTAACATACACGCGTTTGTGTTACATCTCGTCCGCATGAAGTGTGTGCCGTCAGTGTATTCGTGTTCTTGCAATGTTAAAATCGTTCTTAATATGGTCTCCTCCCGCGTTTTAAATTTCTATAATATAAACATCTATAACGAAAACATAATATTGACTTAACATGCTGTTTAATTATCTAATATCTAAACATACACACAATTCCATTTATACATGAATGGTTTGATACGTCAAATGCTTCATAAGTAGAATGAATATTATTCATGTCGAATGCATCTTAGAAATTGTCCAAACGATTATGTCCAACACTCACAATTAACTTATTGTTTTTTAAACAGATGACAGAACAATCACTTACTCAGGGTTTTTCTTTCGACATTGTTATGTAACTTGTACAGGAACATGACCAACATCGGTGGTTGCGGCGGAACGGGTAAACATTGTTATTGGTCGTATTCTTTCGACAATTACCTGGCTAGAGTTCACAAAATCGCACCGACCGTTATAAACCATGCTTAGTCAATCCATACGTTACGATTGTAAGACAAGACCAACAACCCCGAATAATCAACTGCGCAGATACTGCTAGACAAGTATTTTCTAAATTGTTTTGTTTGTATGTTGTTTTATGACGCTTTAAACAAACAATTTTTCAGTGATATCACGGCGTTTCCTGGGTAATTTACTAGTACTTCTGGTCCATTTTTCCTAACATCAGCAATTTATTCAGTCGTAATGCTAACCCCACAGCCTTCAGCGCCAAGAAGGAAAAGCCAGTACAATACTACCATTTTTACCAAGTCTTAACATGTCTTTTGAGAGTTGCGTGATAATTTATCGAAACAGATTGTTCAAATTCAATTCAACTCTTTCGTTTGATAACGAACACAAGTATACGAGTGTGAGTGCGTACAGGCGTGCGAGCTTGTGTGTGCGTGTAATGTGTGTGATAAAATAAGTAAACCAACTTTACATGTCGATTAATCATATAGTTCAATACTTATATAAATATAAAATATAAATATATACTCGTATATATACATGAACATACAATACATATATATAAACGCGCGTTTGACATTGGCGAAATAGTTCGTTCTCGCTCGTAATTGTTAATGCTTTTCGTGCTCGTCCTATAGTCAGATTCCGTGAAGGCGAACATGGCAGCTCCTGCACTCTTTAGTCTTGCAAACCAGCCACCTGCCTCCGTTGCTTGGGTCTGCAAAAAGTATTTCATAAACATTATTTTGGTAACATTTCTATGATATAGACGATATTATATATCTGTGTGGGTGATCAATCTTTAAACCATTGTGATTAAATGATAAATAACTCAAAACGCCCAATATCTCTTCTCTTTGTTCATGCTGTTCTAAACTGTATAAAATGATTGACTTCATTTTCCAATTGATCTATATTTTACACTGTGTTTATGTTTTTCAAAGGGTCTTAGACCATGTGAACGTTTGTTATTGCTCCAAATAATTCAACGGCTGTATGCAGAGCTGTAGACAAGAGGCGTTTTGCAAATTTTCAAATCAATTGTTGGACCTCTAACCCTACGTTGTGGGTACTCAAAAGAATCGTCTCACCGAGACTATTCTTTTGAGTACCCACAACATAGGGTTTTGTTTCAAAATAAGAGAGACATTGTGGGAAAAAGAGTTGAATACCCATCCTTATCTGGACCTCTGGCTGTATGTAGTATGATGCTGAAAAGACATCCCAGCATTGTTCCTGATTGATAAATGTTTTAAACTTAGCGTGTCGAAGAATCTCCATAATATCTCCTTGCAAACAGCTTCATTAAAATAAAGTGTTGCCTTTGTTGAGAGATATGACGTCGTATGTGAGCCTGTAGTGAAACAGCGAAAGTAATCGAACTTCCATCTAGAGACATGTAACAATAATACAAGAACAAAATGATGTGGTCTTATAAAGTAGGACTTCCTGTATCTGATTACTATATGTATAGCCGTACTCGTTTCATATCCATCTACCCTCATTGAGTGCCCAAACAGTCATGAAAGGCTTATATTTGTTTAATGCAGAAACTACAAATATAAAGCAGTTTATCAAGATATCGCGTCCCAGTATTCATTAGACGTCAAAAAGAAATTGGCTTAGACGGAATTCAAAATGAAACCCCAGAGTTGTAATCCTCGAAAATGTCGTCTTTGACAGGAGGGCAAACCTGTCACGCTGTATATTGCTGTTATAACTATAGTTAAAAGTATCTCACCACACGCCAGGCAGCCAGTGACACTGCTGCAATACCGGAGACTACACGGGCTCAAATAGTACAGAGTGGACACCACTGCCGCAATATCAACTCCTACGTTGACAATTGTATTAACTGATACGATGGAGGGTGCTGAAAAACAAGTTAAAAGGTTCCGTAAATGATTCCAATAGATACAATTGTTTACGGTGATTATTAAAAATTCTGTAGGATATACTGTACTTTATTAAATGGTTTGCATTGATTTATCGAGTAATAACAATGGGATGTATTGTGATAAACTGAATGTTTCAACACTAAGTTTGGTATGACGAACCACAGTCATATTTCGTAAACGAAAAGCCTTTTCGTAGCAACAAATGTTTTACCTTTTTTACTCTCAGGAATTTATATACACCAAAGCATGTTTTAAAAGTTTCGAAGAGCACAACATTGTGAAAAGATATGACTTAGTTGATATGGACAAATAATGTTGAAACAATGTCCCATCGACCTGTAAACGAACAAAACTAAATAACCATCACCAAATAATCAAAGTTTGAGATTTTTCTCATATAACCAAAATACAATCATGAAGTACAAACAACCGACAAACAACCGAACAGCGACCCTTAAGTATAGTTCTTCCAGTTCAGTGAACACTAAAGATCCACACTGTATATTGGAATCACGCTGGTAAATGACAGACACAGGAAAGCATGCTAGTTTGAAATTGATACATTGAAACTTTATTGAGACAATGGCTGGAGAAAAAGCATGTAAACATGGGAGGACACAACAATAAACATTAACTAAAAACGCACTTGTCATCTGCAGTTCAAAAAACATCTATAAACCAAGTTAGAAATAGATTAAAGGAAATAAATTGAGACAATGGCGGAATTCAATAAGGATTAATGGAGGTAACTCCTAAAATAGCAGACAACAGTTATCTTGCTACTATGTATCCTTTCTCCTGATCACAAGGTATAAATGTGACCACTTTTTAAAGAATCTGCAAAACAAAACAAACATTTTTACCGATTAACGTAAACTTTGACGGACGGATGCACATACATACAGATAGCCGGCCGGATGACGGATAATTAATCCATAAGTGTCTCCAAGATTTATAGACAGACAACACAGAAAGTATTGACTTCGATGCGTCAAAAGACGTCTGTTTTTTGGGAAAGGGTTAACATGTTACGGTACTGGCAATGTAATTGTTATCACATATATGCCGCATATAGCGATATGTGGTTTAATTGAATCTCCGAAACGGGACCATAAAAGATAAATTGACGAAAAACTAAATAGGCAGTTCTAGTTTATTTGTCAACAGATACTTCTAGGACTAGATTACATGTTAACGAACGTTTAGTCTTCAATTTAGGCCAATGCAAATACATAAATAACCAACAAAGCTAGATGCGGCTCACGTTTAAAATAAATATTGACTCTACGGCTTTCACTCTTATGTATAAACATGCTGAAATTAACTTATCCCAAACTTGAAGATTGACTTTACATTTCCTAGTTGGATCGACATACGGACAGACAGACAAACATAATGAAGTAATTATCCTATATCCAGCGACATATGGGAATATTCAACACAAAATAAGCCCGTTTTTACCCACAATTTCCCAGTAGCTGCTAGACCATTACTATTATTTCATGGCTGGTATAAACCATAGGACGCTCGCAATATGGATGACCACAGCCATATTTCTGATAATAATAATAATAATAATAACTTTATTTTATGAGGGAAAAATAACTCACATAGTTACAAAAACTAATAGTTTTTGTATCTTTGTTTTGGTTAATTGCATCAGTGAAATGATTTTGTTTGGACTTTTTGATAAGTGCACATGTTTTGTTTCTTAACTTTTTGTAATTTTTCCAGTCCTTCTGTTTGTGATATTTGTCACTTTGTTTTTGTAGAGAATTTATTTCTTCATTGTGTACCATTGTGGTTGTTGAAATCTTTTACGCGTTTTTTGTTTTTTGGTGCATGCATGTCAAAAGTCTTAAGAAACTTTTCATAGAACATATCAAGACACTGATCGGGGTCTTCATAGTGTAAAATTTCATTAAGACCTGAGCAAGATAGATCATAGAGAAACTGTGGTTCATTAAAATATGTATATGATCTGTAGTACATTGAGCTATGCTTACCTTTATAACTATTATTTGTGTTAAGTTTATGAGTTAAACACACAGGGTAGTGATCACTAACTGCCATAGTGTAAACTTGTACTTCGCAAATATTGTCGGGTAAAGTAGAATATATGTGATCTATAGCTGAAGATGTATTTTCTGTTATACGTGTGGGGACATCAACGAAATGAGTAAGGCTATAAACTGTAGTTAAATGTATCCATTTGTTGTTATTACATTCCGGTAGATAATTAATATTAAAGTCACATAGAAGAATCAGTTCTTGATTTTCTGTTGATGCACCTGCATCTTGTTTCTCAAATAAATCTATCCATGAGGCTAACGAATTTGGTGGACGATATATAAAAGATGTGAGTAATGGTTTTGAATGTGGTGGGTTGAATTCGAGCCATATAAATCCTATTTCAACAGATTCAAGATCTACTCTTCTTTTATAGCTCAAATCATCTTTTATGTATACAAAAGTCCTCCGCCATGTTTATTATTTCTGTCCTTCCTCTCAAATTTGAAACCTTTAACTTGAAGTTCATTGTTTAGGATATCATCATTTAAGAAGGTTTCACAAAGTCCAAGTACATGTATGTGAACGGCATTTGACTCATTTCTTATGTAAACTGAAATTATAGTTTTGTGGAGTAGAAGCAGATCTTTGTTTATTTGACAGAGCATTCTCTACATATTGCTTATGGAAGCTTTCTTCAGCATGTTTACATTAATGGATGTGTTTACAGTTTTCCTAACCCTTGAGCATATAGATTAAATCTACACCGAACGACGTTGAACATGTCTAAGCTAACATATGGATATGTAATAATGAACACATTGTGGAAAAAAGTAAAATTGCTCATTATCATTATCTGTTAAGGTTAGTCAAAATGTGTCTAAAATGGTTAAAGAATACCTGAAGCCAAATATTTAAATATCTAGATTATAGAAAAAAATGTATTCATGTTTGAAGCATTGTTATAATGGAAAGGGTTCAGCCCTTTCGCGCCGAGCCTCTGTAGCTCAGTCGGTAGCGACGCGGGCTGTCAATCCAGGGGTTGTGAGTTCGAATCCCGGCTCGGCCAACTCTCTTCCCGACGATTGACAAAAGTCAATGCGACATGCGTCATTCGTTTCCACCAATGGGCTAAGTCTATGTGGAAAAGCAGCCAGTTGCTTGGGAAGATTGTTGTGTGGAGTACTGGTGTGAGAAAACCAGGATGCATGAGTAGGTGAACTGGCCGCCGTGATATAACTGAGAAACTGTTAAAAACGGTGTTAAACTCCAATCAATCAATCCCTTTCGCGCTTACAGACGTTTTTGACGCATGTGTAGCAGACTGCATTTTATTACATAGTGACACAGGAATAATTGTTTATCGTGACTAATTTCATAACTATTTTTAATAATTGTACTTCCATTTACAAAGATGTCCATATTTTCCCCAAGATGTAATACAAACTTGCTCGTTATCATTCACCTGTTGCTGCTTATTAAAAATGCATATAACAAGGAGAGAGAGAGTAAAAGGATGCTGCTTGTAGTTTTAATATCTAGACTATGGAAATAATTAACTTGAAACAGGTTTGAAAATGTTGTGAAAAAGAGGAATTGTTAATTGTCAGCAATGGCTCCAATGTCCACAATATTTTCAATATTCGTATATCACAGTATCAATCACGGAAATGGTTTGAAGTTATCATGGAAACGATTGATCCATTTCTCGCTTACAGACGATTTTTGACACATGTGCAGCAGACGACATTCGATAACATCGGAACGAATGGAGAATTTGCTTACCGAAGGCAATGTCTACATTTGCCCCCAACTGCTTTCAATAAGTTGAATTTTATTTACAGGGATTTGCAAATGTTCCCTATGTGTATGCTAAATCGTGTGTTGTAGAGTTGTTGAATCAATCATGCAAGCGGATGGTGTTTGCGTTTTTGGCCTAGTCAATTAAGTAAACGTTAATCAATCAAAACCTAGAATCTCGCGTATGTATATACATATGTTGAACACATTTGCGGCCGTTAGTTGACAATTCGGAAAGCATGCTGGAAATGGGACAGGATCCCCAAACCACGCACAACCTAAGGTTGCGCGTAAATTATATTTCTTCATTAAAACTGATTAAGGTCAAATGAAATTGACAGTAGTTTGAGAATTTCGAGGGTTGTTTGAAATAAATTATGCTTACTTAAAGAACTGAACAGCTACTATTTTCAGTTGGATGTACTTTTGAAATTTTATTGTTCTACTTATTCTGTGTTTACCTTCTCTACAGACAGGGATCAGACTGTTATATCCTCCGTTAGGAAGTGGACGGATCACGTGACTTCCGGAAGGTACATATCCATCAGAACAACTTTAAATACATCTGTATTCACCATCATCTTCATCAATTTTCGGACGATTATCAATAAGCAATAATATACGATTAAAACAATGGTAAAAAGAGAAGTATAAATAAAGTTCGATAATGGTTAACTTATCAAAAGCATTACCTTAAGAATATTACACAGAGATAGTGTACCTAAAGCGTTAATGTTGCAGTATTGAGAAGTACCCCTGTTCTTCAAGTTATGTTAAATCAAGATGAATTGAACTCTATTAGCTTCAATTATTTGTTTTCATGCTGAGATAATACAAGCAAACGCAAATGCTGTTTATTTCATTTCAATGTTAAAATTGGTCTGAACATAAAGAAACCTAGCCCTCATATCCATTCATTTGGTTATTCATTTTATAACACATGTATTCCGTCGTAGAATATTACTTTACTTTTTTCAGAAACCATTGAGAATCCATATAAATGTATCCTTTTTTTGTTTGATTATTTCTGAATTCGTAAACGATTCAAAAGTTAGTGATAATGTAATATCTTCATACGAACACGTCATTCAATTTTCAATTTACATATCTAATCATCAAACGAAAGATCGTGTAGAATACCAACTACTTTGAAGGTCAAGGCCAGGTCACTGTGACAAAGTTTAAAACTTGTGCCAAGATGCGCTTCATGGTACGTATACAACTAGGACTTTAAATTTGATGGAACTTTAAATAATGAAAATTCGATATTCATGAGCATGTAATAGAAACTCAGCATTAGTGTTAATGACGCCATGATGATAAACACACCCCTCTTGAAAAAGGACTCAAAACATACCCCCCCCCCCCCCCCCCCCCCCCCCCCAATCCTTTCTGTATAACTGTAATAATCCGCCATTTTAATATCAAACGAAAACGAAACAAGACTTGGTTTTTCACTCCAAAATATTCATTGCCTTGCTGTAAACGTGTGTGCATAATGAGTACGTCACATCTACGAATGTGACTATAAACCTAACGAAAAGAAAATTCAGCCATCTTGGTATCAAACGAAAACGAAAATCGACTTCAAGTTTCAGACCAAAGTAGCCATTATATCGCGTTTAACATTTTTATATTCAAAGTCATTTTAAAATCATTAACGCTAGTGCAGAAAATGACAGCAGTAAATAGTCGTATCATGAATTTCATCGTTTGCGTATAGTCGTCTAACGACCGTCCCGGGTTATATCATATGACGAGCGATTATGTCATATCGCTGAATATACACCTATTTATGAAGTGTCTATCAAAGCCTTTCTTCTTTATTTGCATTAAACCCCTTTTCCACATACAACAGATATGCAGCAGACAACTTTAAAAACATTTAGCCATAGATATGGAACATATATACCGATAAAGGTATAATCATGGATCAAAAGTAAAAATATTGAGGCAAAAGGAGAAATTGCTCATCCAGAGCAATTTCTCCTTTTGTCATATTATTTTCAAAGTCCGACTTCTGTTTAAATGTCAGAAAGTGTGTGTATGTTGACAAGGGTTATGTGTTTACGTTAAATAGTTGGATTTTCAATACATCAATTTCAAAATCCAATATTCAAACCAAGGTGTTCTGCTCGAGTTGTATTTAATAATGAAGTGTAATATTACATGTTATATATATATTATTTTACACATTTTTAATTGTTAACTAGAATGAATAGATGCATGGCGTTTTAGCGTGTATAGACAGTTTTACATCGGTTTAACGTCCATGTTCATTTTAATTTAAAGCTGTTTTCAACGGTCTTTTTGTTATATCACGGTGGTCAGTTCATCTGACGTGTGCTCCCGGACTTTACTCACACATGATCTCCACGACACATTCATCCTAGGTAACTGGCTTTCGGAAACAATGAATAATCGAACCAGGGTTCAAACTCACGACTGGTTGTTCACGTCGTTACATGTTATATATTATATACTCTAGGTACACATTTATAACTGTTCAGGATAGAATGAATAAATGTTTGATGTTTTAACGCGCATAAACATTATTACAACAACTAAACATCTATGTTATTTTGAATGTTAAGTTGTTTTCGATCGTCTTTCATATCACGGCGGTAAGTTGACCTGACGTGTGTGCTTAATGGGTTTTCTCACACCTTTACTTCACCAAACAATCATACCAGTTAACTGGCTATCTTCCCGTGGCGACTATTTAGCGACTATATAGCCAATTTTTGGAAGACGAATGGCGCTAATCACAATGACTTTTGCCAGTCATCGGAAATGAATAATCGAACCGTGCCGGGATTCGAACTCACGGCTCATCGACCTTGTTACAGACTGTGCTATGGCGTCTCAACTGCAATCGACAGGAGTATAGAATGTTGAGGCTTTTCTGTCCTTTCCATCACGTTGGTACCCAGAAAGCAAGTAAAAATGAACTTTTCCTATTCGCGGGAAGGAAAGTCCGCAAGCACCGTTTAGGCCAATGTTAGTTATGCAGTCAGTTCTGATCACAGGGATGTGCTCCTCTTAAAATAAATATGACCCTATGCATAAATATGTATGCATAGGGTCATATTTATTTTCATAGTAGCACGTCCCTGTGTTATGATCAAAATATTTTATCTTAAATTAAGATTTCATATTCTTGCAAACTTATTGAGAGTTGCCTTCAATGTTAAAACCAATGGTTTGGTGTTGAAAGCTTGGACATTTCCAATATTGGTTCCATATATTGATTATAGTGAAAAAGGGAGCAGGACGCTAAGCAATAGAAAGTAATATCGTTATTAAAATACAAGACAATAAAAGGTTATTTCCCTTGTTCATTGATTAATTAATTGCCAGGTTAAATGTGTGTAACTATGTTAATCTATCAGTTAAATTCTAAATCGGCTGAAAAAAATCGAGCTAAGAGTGTTCGGATGCACAGGCTTCTCTTGGTCTACACTGTTCACAAAAGTCAACGTGTACATCTTCATACGGATGGACTCATTCAAACTTGTTACAGCTAGGCACGAATATAACCCTGAATGATCCATGTCACACGAAAAGTGTTATTAGTAAATTTAAATAAAGTGCAATAATGACCCCATTGCAGTAAAGCCGTTGGTAGAGATAATCGTTCGTTCTATAGAAACTCAAAAGTATTGGTATGACTAGATGACGCTCAGAAAAGTTCTTGATCCGACTGGGCGGCGGCACAGCCTGATCTACATCTTTTCTGATCGCAAAGTCTCGAAGGTTGTTGAGATGTCCATTGTGTTACTAGTATAGTTCCCATTTCTAAAGTGGTTATCTCCATGTATCGATCTCTAATTTGGAGGGACATTTACTCTCAGGGTGGTCATTGTAATATAGGTCAACACTTATCAATGAAAGTCATTTTTTATTTCAAACCAAATCGACGAAAATTGCAAGCCTCAATTGTCACACTTTCTTCATGTATTACAGGTAGAATATCTTATATGATTCTCTGATTTAGAAAAAGGTCAAAATACTAAAAATGATAAAACCAAACAGTCAAATGAATAGCCTGCCCCGCGATGAGTTTTGGTATACTGTGATTTACATGTACATGTATAATGGACAAGTTATAAAAGCAGTCCATGAATTGTGTATTACATATGTGACAATGAGATTAAAGTCATTGTTTTATGTATAGAATGCATTGGAACTGTTTAAATTGATCATTTTTCGAACGGCCAATTGTTGTTCCTCATTGTATTTGCCGTGGGTCGACCATAAGGCTAGATACCACAAATTCTCACCGTACGCTATTAACTATATTTAGTCAGGTCATGCGTTACGCTTCCAAGACAAGACCTACAACCCCGAAAAATAAGCTGCAAATTTACTGTTTGACAGATATTTAAGTTATTAAAAAAAGATTGTTCAAATTCCATTTCTTCTCTCAATCGAACAATAACATATATGTGTAAACGAGTATGAGTACGTTTGTGTGTGTGGGTGATATGTGTGAAGACAAAATTAAATCAACTTTAAATGTCGATAACTCAAATATATATAAACACGCAGTTAACATTGACATAAGGAATTATTCACGCTCGCAATCTTTGAAGTTGTCCATGACATAATCTAATGCCGTGTAGGCTAAACTACCAATACCGAATTGAGTCGTTGCAGCCAAGCCGGTGGCTCCTGCACTCTGTAGTCCTGCAAACCAGCCACCTGTCACGGTTGCCGAGCCCTGCAAAGAGAATAATTTAACTTCTGGTTGATAAATGCTTTATGTCAATTTTAACTCAAAATACGTTTATTTTTCCTCTATAACCTCTTGAAAAAACTGTAGTAATGTTCAGGTGTTATATCACATGTAGTGAGTTTGTGTGTGTGTGTGTGTGTGTGTGTTTGTGTACGTTTGCTGATAGAAGTTACGCATTCATACTCTGACGCGCTTTCATTGGGTTGCGACAGGGAATCTAAAATCGTCAAAATTGGTCTATATCAATTAAATAAAACACAATCAACCTAATGTTGCGGTTCACGTGTCAGTTCCGTGAATATATTTCTTCACTTAAACTGACTTCCTACAACTCATACGCTCAAGACAGTGGTTTGTGAATTTTGAACGTTGTTTCTAATAAACTGTACTCTGATTACATATTTGTATTAAGGTAGTAGGAGCGTAATGAAAACCTCCACTTGAAACTCTTCAATTTTAATGCTTTAGCCTATGTTGTTAAGCGCAGGACTTCAACTTTTTTAAGGGTTTCAAGGTAGTGGTTCAATCCCTCCAGAAGCACTTTTTTCTTCTTTTTTCCTTCTTTGTTTTCATTAGCTAACATTTTTTACAGAATTTTAGATTGTACTTTGAATGAAAAAGTAATTAAATATATTTCTATACATAAATATTAGCTTCTTTGAAGATTTTATTACTTGCAGTCACGGCTGAAATAGGTGATTGGAAATTTCAAACTCTATTTTTTTAAATGAGACGGTTAAAACATTTAGATTTTTTTGGCGTTATGTTCCGAAAAGGTTAAAGTTAATTATCAATAAAGAACAGGTCATGAGTATTTCTAGAACTTGTTGATTTTTGCTTTTAAACGTCGATGCTCCAATTTTACGCGGTCAAAATAGTATGTTAAAATCGTAATACCATATGACTATTCCAGTAGTTTGATTATATTTGTTGGTGATGTGATCAATAATGTTTTATTTCTGAAAGCAAATATATTTCTTGTTACTTTGATACCAAAGTATTACCAAAATGTTGAAAAATAAATGAAATAAAGGATTTTCTTGTCCCTCGGGTGATGTCGTTTTTATCGAAAATTCTGAATGGGGGGTAGGGTTATTCAAATTAAAATAAAATTGTTAATTGAGGTTAAATTTCTTTTAAATTTTGTTTTTGAATCCAGGAAACGATACACATTAAGAAATTATCAAGCTGATCATAATTAGAAATGTTGCCCATTAGGCTCCTACTACCTTAATAAGTATTAAGTTTGAATGGTTACTTATAAAACTGAACATCTTTTGGATGGATGTACGTTTTAATTCATATTGTTCTATTAAACAAGGAGATCAGTTTTTACCTTTTTCACAGACAGGGGTCGGCTTGTTATATCCTCCTCCTGAAAGCTGACGGATCACGTGACAGCCGGAAGGAACATAACCATCAGAGCAACTTAAAATGCATCTGTATTCACCTTCCTTTTCATCGACGCGCCAGGTGTCCCCTTTTCTTCCCGCAACAAATTTATTTCAAGATTAGTTTTTCGACGATAACCAATCTCAAATATCAAATAGCACTTTTACCAAATTAAAACAAGTAAGATGAGTAGTATGAATAAACTTAGAAAATGGTTAAATTAACAAAACCATAATCTTCAAATCAAAACACAGACAAAGTGTACCTAAAGTGTTATAATCATAGTATTATTGAGCAGTATTCATGTTCCTTCTTTTTCCCGGCTTGTAATAATAAAGATGAGACTTAACGCCTGATTAGCTC
Organism: Serripes groenlandicus; assembly: GCA_031761405.1. Classification (NCBI taxonomy): domain Eukaryota; kingdom Metazoa; phylum Mollusca; class Bivalvia; order Cardiida; family Cardiidae; genus Serripes; species Serripes groenlandicus. The sequence goes on from JASEVX010000010.1 coordinate 11,627,542, forward strand.
CCACTGTTTATTTGCATGTTAAGATGGTACAATAAAAAGCACAGTGTATCTATATATTTTCCATTTGACCATTGAAGTTGTCCTAAACAGAAAGACTATGAATAAATGTAGCCTGTATTAACTTTTTCAAAAATTGGATGCATCCAATAACATTCTCAGAAGGTGTAAAACCATTGAGAACAAATATAAAAGGAATCATCTTTTTCTTTATAGCTCATTTCGTCAACATTTCAAAAGTAAGTAAACATTGAATATAACTTTACGAACATGTCGTTACATTTTAATTTCAATTAACATATCTGATCAACAATCAGGAAGAACGTGTAAACGACCAGAATTACTACAAGGCAAGGCCACCGTAGGTCATGATCTTTGCCTTCATTAGTTTAAAGTTAAATGACACATTGTGTTTCTTTGTTCTTATAACGTACAACTATGACTCTATACTTGATGCATATTTACATAATGAAAAGTAGATGTACATGAAGATGGTTTAATGTCTGCATTGTCAAGGTCACTGTGGCATATATACTTAAGTTGTTTAAAGTTGAATTGTTATGGCGAATTGTGTTACAATTTAATATCTTTTCACCTTCAACTCCAAGTCTAATGAAACTTCACATGATTAGAAACGACAGCATGGGGCGACCATGTACAGGTTGTAGATCAAATATCTCTAAGGTCAACCTCCATGTGAGTTATAAATTTACACCGGCTTTACCTTTTCCCCGATACAGTAGGTTGACGCCATTTTAGACGACGAATTCCAAGCAGTAGTATGTTCAAAGAAGAAATCACTCATTATGAGCAAGTTCACATTTTTCACTTTCTTAAATGCAATTGTTCTAATTTGTTCCAAGCAGACGACTCTTAAAACTTCTTATCCAATATTGGTTAAACTGTTGATCAATTAAATAGAAAGGTCATATATGGGGGGGGGGGGGGGGGGGGGGGGGGGGGGGGGGGGGAAACCCAGATCCTCCAACGTCAATGTTGCTGTATTATCAAACAGATGTTACCTGTCACTCATGGATCTTCGTTAACAGTAAGCGATGTAATCGTTACCTATGCTGCTATTCTACCAGAATGAATGCTTTAACGCGGTTGCTTAAAACATCAACAATCTGATAGCACGATTGGTAAAACAAATCAGTTTATAATACCAAGTTAACCTTTCATGGGTTCGATGCTTATGCTATGAGTATATTTTGTTTCTTTCCTAAATGATTTGTTTTATCTAATCTATATTCGAGCATTCTTATTCTTTTCGGAACATATACTTTAGTCAATCACATATATTTTCTTTCTCCTTAAAAAATTCTAATACAATGTCAATGACAATACATGTACAAGCTTGCCCTAAACGTTACAACGTATCGTACATGCGCATATATTTACTTTCTCCTTAAAATCTTCTCAATTATAATACAATGTCAATGACAATACATTTACAAGCTTGCCCTAAACGTTACAACGTATCATACATGCGCATATATTTACTTTCTCCTTAAAATCTTCTCAATTCTAATACAATTTCAATGACAATACATGTACAAGCTTGCCCTAAACGTTACAACGTATCGTACATGCGCATATATTTTATTATGTATGGTAATTTCGAGAAATATAGAAAAATACAATAATTTGGCATACATGTAGTTAACAAAATAAAAAAATGAATAAAATAAAAACAAATGAATAATTCTCACATAAAATGAAAAGAGTATCATTTTAAAAAGATCATAAATTGAAAAGACATATCTTTTCAGGGATTCAAACCTATGACAACAGTATTGGCAGCTCCGTGTGATACGTAAAAAATGTTCTATTTATACAATCTGTTTTAAATTGGACATTGCATATATCTATTTGTCTCGAGATCTAAATTTAGAACACAACTTCACGAATAGTTATGAGTGCCACGTAAATAATGTTTACCAATATATAAATATAACATATTTCCACAAATGTTTACATCGATATGTTAGTTTCGGCAATTAATAGTAGGAATAATTGAACATATTGTCTTACGATACCTCTTGTAATAGAAAATCAGCATTTATGTTAACGACAACATCATGATAAAGAAAAACCATATTGGAACCGTAAAAATCAGCCATTTTGATATCAAACGAAAACGAAACAAGATTTATGTTTTCAATCTAGAAGATTCAATGACTCTCTTTGAATGTTTGTGCATATTGAGTAAATTGAAATGTTTACGTACTTGAATGAACTTAAAATCCGAACGGAAAAAGACATATCAGACATTTTTATATATAACGAAAAGGAAACTCGACCTAAATATTTAGACCAAAATAGCCATTATCTAGCGTTTAACATGTTCATATCAAATTAAATTCAATATCTCAGAGTTGACTTACTTGGACAAATATCATCAGGTTTGGAGCAACAAACAACATTAAAGCAAGTCCAGAAAATGACAGCAGTAAATAGTCGTATCTTGAATTCCATCTTTGGCGTGATCTCGGGTTAGATCATATGACGAACGATAAAGTTATCATGCTATATAGTTTGATTTACCCTAGAGCTATTTGCAAGATCTATATCGTAGCAAAGGTATTGTTATTAATTTTGCCTTTAACAATGGCAGGTAATTCAAATCCACGTTACACTCTATTGCATATTACACTTTAGGTACTTCATACGTTTATAACTGTATATGTTTTAACGGGCATACACATTATTATAACAACTTAACATCTATGTTAATTTTAATCTAAAGCTGTTTTCAACGGTGATTTAGTTATATCACGGTGGTCAGTTCACCTGGTGTGTGCTCCCGGTCTTTCTCAAACATGTTCTCAACGAAACATTCATCCAATATAACTGGCTAGCGGAAGGAATGAATAATCTAACCGGGGTCTGCACCTACGACTCCTCGACTGGCAGTCCTCGTCGTTAAATGTAATATAGTATATACTTTAGGGATATTACACATTTATAACTGTAAACTTTTCAGGAAAGAATTAATAGTTGTGTGATGTTTTAACGCGCGCAAACATTATTATAACAACTACGTTCATTTGCATTTTAAGTTGTTTTTGATGGTATTTCATATCACGGCGGTTTTTTGACCTGACGTGTGCTTCGTGGCTTTTCTCACAACTTTACTTTACACAACATTTATACCGGGTATCCGGCTACCTTCCCATGGCGACTGTTTAGCCCGTATATTGAAGAAGAATGGAGCTAGTCACATTAACATCTGCCAAACATCGGAAAGAATAAATGCTGGAACTGGGGCGGGATTCAAACTCGTTACCGACTGTGATATCACGTCTCGACAGTAATCGACAGGAGTTAGGAATGTGGATTTCCTGTCCTATGAATCACGTTTATAGCTAGAGAGCTAGCGAATATGAACATTTCGTATGCCTGGGAAAGGAACTCAGCTGTAAATTGTTTGGCCAATGTTAATGATGCACTTCTGATTTACATATTTTGTCAAGAATTAAGATTTCATATTCCTGCTAACTTTTAAAGAATTGCCTTCTAAATGTAAAGAAATGGAGCAGGTCGTTTTGGTGCTGGAAACAAGGACATTTAAAATATTGGCTATATATATATTGATTATAGTGGAAAGGGAGGAGGGGCGCTACGTAAGGGAGAGTAATTGCGTTATTAAACTATGAGTGTCAATTAATAGTTATCTCCCTTGTTCCTTGATTTGTTAATTGCTATATAAAAATGTGCATCAATGTGAATCTATCAGTTTAATTCTAAATCAGCTGAAATAATATTGAGCACTATTAGTGAAGCTTCCCACAAAGTTTCGTTGAATTCGAGTATATAGTTGTTGATAAAAAGTCCGGACTAAAGCGGGACGGACAGTCGAACAGACAAACGGAAGAACGGACTGACGAACGGACGAAGCGGCGACTTTATGTTCGTCCCGAAATAAGAACGGAAATAAGATCGGAGAGCAAGATAAAGCAGTTTACTAAAATATCGCGGTCCAGTAATCATAAGACGTCAAACACAAAATGGTTTAGACGGGATTCGAAATAAAACTCCTTGGTTGTCAATTGTAAAGAGTTCAGTAAGTGATTATAAAAGATAAAATAGTTCACGGTGATTATTTAAAGCCTATACAATATACTGATCCTCAAAACATGATTTTCGGTGTTTTATCGAAAACTAACAGTGGGTTGTATTATGATACACTCAATCCTTTAACACTAAGTTAAGTAGAGGAATAATGTCACTTAGGTCGTATTACATTTTCTTTCATGACGAATCCCAGTGAATTTTGGATAACGAAACACCTTTTCGTAGTAATAAAGGTTTGAACGTGTTGAGTTCCGTAGAGAGCTGCATTGTATATTATGTACATTTGCCGATAGAAGTCATGCGGTTCATATTCTGACGCTCTTTAATTGAGATGCGTCGTGGATGCACAAATCGTCTGAATTGGCTTACATCAATTATTCAACTAAGATTGCGGTCCAAGTGTCAGTTTCGTGAATATACTTCTTCATTTAAACTAAGATTCATGCAATGTGTACGTTCAATGTCAAATGAAGTTAACCTTGGTTTGAGAATTATGAGCATTGTTTGAAATAAACAGTACCCTGAAAACATGTTTAAGTTTGAATGCTTTCTTCTACAACTGAACACTTACTACTGTTGGTTAGATGAACGTTTGAATTTCTTTTGGTCTTCTTAATAAGGAGATCTGTATTTACCTTCTTCACATTCAGGGTTCGGCCTGTTATATCCTCCTCCTGTGAGTGGACGGATCACGTGACAGTCGGAAGGCACATAGACATCGAAGCAACTTAAAATGCATCTGACATCACCGTCCTTGTAATCGACGCGCCAGAAGTCTACATAGCTTCCTGAAACTAATTGCTAGATTTGCGATTTTGTGACGATTACCAATCTCTTATATCAAATAGCATTTTTACAAAATAAAAACAAGTAAGGTGATAAATGACACTGCACGAAAATTGGGATTTAATTTAGAAGTAAATTTCCTTAAATTTCCTTAAATTCCGAAATTTACTTGCACTTCAAGTAAATTTCGGAATTTAAGGACATCTAAGGAAATTTACTTCTAAATTAAATCCCAATTTTCGTGCAGTGTGAATAAATAAAGTTAGATACATGTAGTGGTTATTTTAATAAAACCATAATCTTCAAAATAAACACAGTCATAGTGTACCAAAAGTAATAAAATGGTGGTATTGAGAAGAATTCATGCTCCGCCCATTTTGTTAAAATAAATGATGACATTCAATTCGGATGAGCCCCAAATGTTTATGTTCATGTTAAGATGATACTAGCAAATATAAATTAAACTGTTATTTATACTACATTTTATTTCATTTCAATGTTAAAGTTGGTATAAACAGAAAGAAATCTAGCCCACATGTCCAGTTTTAACAGATTGGGGTTCATGTATTCTGTCGAAGAATATTACTAAAATATTACCAGCTATTTAGAATCAATAAAACGGTAACCTATTTATTTGATTATATCTCAATTTGTAAATACTTGAAAAGGTAGTGATAATTAAATATTATCTTACGCACATGTCATTTAATTTAAATTTAAAGTAACTGTGTTAAAGATAAAATGCTTATGAAAAGTTGTACACTTGTTGAACTCAATTTCAAAGTCCGAATATATTTTTTTTCAAAGGTTTCGCTTTCTAAAATGAATTTCTTCCAAAGCGTTCCACGCAGACGACTTTTAAACCTACATATCCAATGTGGTGAGACTGTTATTCAAACAAATAGAGAGGCCATGTATGGATAGGACATGAAATTCCTCCAAGGTCAATACTACTGTAGATCATATAACATAGACTGACACCGTATATGTTTACTTAGATATTTATAGATTTCGGCCAGAAATAGTTAGAACAGTTGATCATGGAATATAAAGAAAGCTCTTGTAATGGAATATCAGCATTTATGTTAATGGCAACGTGATGATAACGTTAAACAATTTTAAAAAGAGACTAAATACAGACAACGTGTATAACTGTAATAATCAGCTATTTTTTATATCAAACGGAAACGAAACACGATTTCAATATTCACTTAGGTAGATTTATTGTCTCGATTGTAACGTGTGTGTATATAGAGTATATGAAAAATAGTATATACTTAAATGAAATTCTAGTCCTTACGAATTCAAAAACAGCACTCGAACACAAAACTCGACTTCATATTTAATGGCCAAGTATTTATTATCTTGCTTTTAACATGTTCCTATCAAAGTTTATTTAAATCTCAAATGCACTTACCCGGACAAATGTCGCTAGGATTGGAACAACAAACAACATATAAGCTTGTCCAGAAAAAGATACAGAGTCGTATCTTGAATTCCAACTTTTGCGTAAGCTCGTCCGATGAATGTTTAAGCGTTCTGGGTTATATCATATGAAGAACGATTGTGTTGAATAGTCGGACTTTCAATAAAGTTGTTATCGAACCCATGATGTTCTGCTTGATTTGCCTTCGAGAATGGAGTGTTATTTGATCTCATATTACACATTATTTGTTTATTTTACTTGAGGTATTGTACACGTTTATAAATGAATAATATTTTGGGTTGAATGAATAGATGTATGATGTTGTAACGCGCATGGACATTATAACAACAACTATAGATCTATGTTGATTTAAAGCTGTTTACAACGGTACGTTTGTTATATCACGGCTGTGAGTTCACCTAACTTGTGATCCTGGCCTTTTTAACACCTGTTCTCGACGAAACATTCATTCAAGGTAACTGGCTACCGGAAATAATGAATACTAAAACCGGGGTTCAAACTCACGACGCTTCGACTGATAGTCTTTAACGTTACCGACTGTGCTATCGCGCATCTTCTGTAATCGACAGGTGTGAAGGATGTGGACTTTTCTGTCTCATCCAGAGAGCTAGTGAAAATGAATATTTCCTTTGAGCGGGAATGGAAGTCGGTGGGCATCTTTTAGGCCAATGTTAGTTATACTGTTCTGATCAAAATATTTCATCATAAATTAAGATTTCATATTTTTGCAAACTTCTAAAGAATTGCGTTCTCAGGTCTTTTTGGTGCTGCAAACTTGGACAATTTCAATATTGGCCACATGTATTTAGTAAAGTGGAAAAGGGAAGAGGACTCTACGTAATTGAGAGTAATTGCGTTATTAAAATACAAGAGTCGTTTAACGTTGTTTTCCCTTGTTCCTTGATTGGTTATTGCCTTGTTAAATGTGTGTATTTATGTTTATCTATCAGTTAAATTATAACTCAGCTGAAATAATATTTAGCTCTAGCTACGTAGTCTTACATATGGTAGGATAAAAAATGGTAAAGTATTTCAAGATTAAAAGTTACCTGATTTGTTGTATAACAAAAACGATCAAAAACCAGGGTGTCGTCATTAACGAAGTTATGATAAGAGTCCGGTATGGAAGGGTATTAACGCATAAATTGCTTCTTTCCTTCGTACATTACAACTTGCATTCGTACATTTACATCTTGCTTTCGTACATTCACATCTTGCTTTGTGACATTCACATCTTGCTTTGTGACTTGCACATCATGCTTTGTACATCTTGCGTTGTGACATGCACATCTTGCTTTGTACATCTTGCGTTGTGACATGCACATCTTGATTCGTACATTCACATCTTGCATTCGTACATTCACATCTTGCTTTGTGACATTCACATCTTTCTTTGTGACTTGCACATCTTGCTTTGTGACTTGCACATCATGCTTTGTACATTTTGCGTTGTGACATGCACATCTTGCTTCCGTACATTTACATTTTGCATTCATACATTCAATATTACATTCGGTTATCTGACATTATATTCAGAGATTATAGGCTTTTATTAATAGATAGAAATTGTCCATAGTTTTACTGTGATTTTTAGTTTGGAAAGGGTTAACGTTTATGTTTTGGGTAGCCTGTAAAGGCAGTCCAATGAGTATGTACAACATAAAGGGTTAAAGTTTATGTTGTGGGTAGCCTGTAAAGCCAGTATAATGAGTATGTACAACAGAAAGGGTTAAAGTTAATGTTGTGGGTAGCCTGTGAAGCCAGTCTAATGGGTATGTACAACGTACATAAAGGGTTAAAGTTACTGTTGTGGGTAGCCTTTAAAGCCAGTATTATGAGTATGTACAACAGAAAGGGTTAAAGTTCTGTTGTACATACCCATTAGACTGGCTTCACAGGCTACCCACAACATTAACTTTAACCCGTTCTGTTGTACATACTCGTTAGACTGGCTTTACAGGCTACCCACAACAGTAACTTTAACCCTTTCTGTACGTTGTACATACCCATTAGACTGGCTTCACAGGCTACCCACAACATTAACTTAAACCCTTTATGTTGTACATACCCATTAGACAGGCTTCACAGGCTACACACAACATTAACCCTTTCTGTTGTACATACCCATTATACTGGCTTCACAGGCTACCCACAATATTAACTTTAACCCTTTCTGTTGTACACCCATTAGACTGCCTTCACAGGCTACCCACAACATAAACTTTAACCCTTTCTGTTGTACATACTCATTAGACTGGCTTCACAGGCTAACCACAACATAAACTTTAACCCTTTCTGTTGTACACCCATTAGACTGCCTTCACAGGCTGCCCACAACATAAACTTTAACCCTTTTTGTTGTACATACTCATTAGACTGGCTTTACAGGCTACCCACAACATAAACTGTAACCCTTTCTGTTGTACATACCCATTAGACTGGCTTTAAAGGCTACCCACAACATAAACTTTAACCCTTTCTGTTTTACATACTCATTAGACTGGCTTTACAGGCTACCCACAACAGTTGTGAATCGCCGATCTAGCGAAGAATTTGAAATAAGGCTAAAACATTAAATAAAAAAATGCATCATGCCATCAAGCAAAATGTTCAAGGACGATCCTAATGTCAGATAACCGAATGTAATATTGAATGTATGAACGCAAAATGTAAATGTACGGAAGCAAGATGTGCATGTCACAACGCAAGATGTACAAAGCATGATGTGCAATTCACAAAGCAAGATGTGCAAGTCACAAAGCAAGATGGGAATGTCACAAAGCAAGATGTGAATGTACGAATGCAAGATGTGAATGTACGAATGCAAGATGTGAATGTACGAATGCAAGATGTGAATGTACGAATCAAGATGTGCATGTCACAACGCAAGATGTACAAAGCAAGATGTGCATGTCACAACGCAAGATGTACAAAGCATGATGTGCACGTCACAAAGCAAGATGTGAATGTCACAAAGCAAGATGTGAATGTACGAAAGCAAGATGTAAATGTACGAATGCAAGTTGTAATGTACGAAGGAAAGATGCAATTTATGCGTTAATACCCTTCCATAGTCCGGAGTCGACAATTCTTCTTTGACTTACAGTGAACATGGCGTATGTGAGCCGTTATAACTGGATTGGGTGTTGATGTCCCATTGTCTGCTAGCACAGACGGTGTTGCTCTTTATCTTGCAGCTTTAATGCAATCATGCAACACAGATAGTCTTGTGTGTTATTTCGTATATCTGTATTACTCCATACATAATTATTTCTTTTCCTTTTTTTTCTTAGGGGGGAATTTAAATAGAACATAATTTAGATACAAAAATTATATGTTCTATTGAGAAATGCTATCCGTGTCTTCATAGGCAGTGTCTGTTTCTTCATCTGCGCTATTAAGCTCCCTAAAGAAAGCTCAATCGCTTACATTCTAAAGGATCCAACTATATTTCTTTTTACAGAAGTATCTTGAAACCTGTTACTAATTGGCGAATATTGCAGACCCAGATAGGACTGCGCAGATGCAATGTTTGGTCAGGATTTACACTAAAAATAAAATAGTATGCTTGTAAGAAAAGTTTATTTCTAGGATTTGATTTGTCAGTCTCGATAAACCAGGCGAATGAATACATAATACGGAAATGATGGACATTATCGTATATTATCTACCGTGTGATGTATTTTTTGCAAACGGGTAAAACTCGATTGTACGATTTCATTGATCTCTGTTCCGGAAAAACTAACAACGGGATATTTGCAATCCTCTTATTCCAAGGTGGACTTTTGGTTTTTCGAATTGATTATGTTAAACAATTTCTAAACGCTTTTTATCAACTGTGATTAATGGGTTCAAACAAAATAGTTGACGGGTTAGCAAATCATTTTTGAACCCGTCTGTGGGAAAAGGTACACGTTGGTGTGTCTTTAAAGTGTAGGTTCAGGTCAGACTGCACATCTGATCCGTCGTATTATAATCTACACAAGGCTTATCTGGTTCAACACTGTTTACTAAGGCTTACTTGTACATCTTCAAACGGACGGATTCATTCATACTTGTTACACATACTAAGGCACGACAGGGTCTTTCAAATAGTACTATTTGAAAGACCCTGGGCACGAATATAACCTGGTATGAAACATGTCGCACGAAAAGTGTAATTCGTAAACTTTAATATAAAGGGCAATAATGATAAAATTGCATTATATAGTGGTGGTGCTGATAATAAGCATTCGATATACAGAAACACATGGTATACTGGTATGACTAGATGACGCTCAGGGAAGATATTGATCCGACCGGGCGGAGACACAGTTTGATCTACGAAGGTTTGCTTAACCCTTCTTCGTTTCAAATGATCAATATGAGGTGTCCATTTAATTACTAGTATACGCCACTTTATTAAAGCGTCGTTCTTCCTTTATCGATCTCCAATTTGGAGAGACATTAACTCTCGCTGTATATAGCTCAAAGATAAGTAATTAAATTCGTTCTTTATTTCAATGTAAATCAAAGATTTATATCATTCATAGCTTAAAAATAATACAGATTTACAAACAAAGTCAAAATACTATAAATGATCATCCTAAACAGTTCAAGTCACTGCCAAGTATTTAAGCCTGGCCTACGGATGTATTTGGTATATTTTGACTTATTTAATCCAAATTATACAAAGTATGATAATTGATTGTATACCTTCCATCAGACTGCAGTGATTATGTGAAAATGGGATTAAGTCCATTATTAATATGTACTGGAACTGTTTCATTTGATCATATTTTTGAACGGTCAGTTCTTGTACTTCATTGTACTTGCCCTGGGTCGACAAGTACTCGGTTAGGCACCAGAAATTCTCTCCGTCCGCTCCGTCCGCCATCACTATTGAGTATGTGATAATAACATTCAATTCAGTATAAATATGTGTAAAATGCACTAGTCATATTTTTTAACGGTCAATTAGTGTTCTTAAATGAATTCGACGTGGGTCGACAATTACTCAACAAGGGAGCAACACTTCTCGTCGTCCGCTATCAACAATGTTTAGTCAAGTCATGCGTAACGATTGCAAAAGAAGACTTACAATCCCGAAATATCATCTGCGAAGTAACTGCTAGACCGATCGTTTGATAGTTCAGGGATAAGTTATTAAAACAAATTATTCAAATTCCTTTTGACTCCATCGGACAAAAACAAAAGCGTCTAAACGGGTGTAAGTAAGTACATGCGTGCGTGCGTGCATGTTTGTAGTAGTGGGTAAAATGTGTGATGAAATTATTAAATATATTTAAAATGACGTTAAATCGTATATATAATCTCCCGTTTAACATTGTCATAAGGATTTATTCACGCTCGCAATCTGTGAAGACTTTCATGACATAATCGGATACCGTGTAGCCTAAACCACCAAGTATAATTTTAGTCGTTCCAGCCAGACCGGCGGCTCCTGCACTTTGTAGTCCTGCATACAAGCCACCTGCCACCGTTGTTGAGCCCTGCAAAACGTATGTCATATATACCATTTTATAGCATGTTCATGACATACAAGTCATTAAATACCTGTGTGGATGATCCCTGTTTAAACAGTTGATTTAGAAGAAATTGCTAAAAACAACCAATATCTCTTCTCCTTTTTTTACAGTGTTCTAAACTGTATAAAATGTTAAGGCCTCTACTTTATAAATGCCTAGATGTTCCGCAATGATTATGTTTTAAAAAGCGGCTTAGATCTTGCAAGGGATTGATATTGTTCGCTGCCATACATTTCTGGTTGATAATTGCTTTAAAGCTAAACAATCTTCACAATGTCTCCTTGCGAACCGCTTCAGCCAAACGGAGAAATGTGTTGCTTTTGCTGCGAGATGTGAAGACGTATGCTTGCATGAAGCGATACAGCGAAAGTAATCGAACTTCTGTCTTAAGATATGTCATAATAATACAAGAACAAACGTGATCTTATACCGTATTACTTCATGTATCTTATTAAACAGCAGAGTATATGTATAGCAATACTATCTCTATGTTCATCTACCCTCCTGGAATGCCTAAACAGTCATATATTTGTGGAATGCCACGACAGGCGTATATTTATCTGATTTAAAAGCTACAACAAAAAGCAGTTTATAAACACATCGCTTTCCAGTAATCATAAGTCGTAACAACAATATGGCTCAGACTGGATTCGAAATTAAACCCCCTGGGTTGTAAGCTCTCTATGTTGTTGTCGTTGACAGGAGGGAAAACCTGTCCCCATGTATACTGCTGTTTTAGCAAAATTATAATTAAACGTATCTCACCCATAACCAGGAGGCCATTGACCCTACTGCAACGCCTGCTGCCCGGAAACCCGCGGCTACGATGGAAGGTGCTGAAAAACAAGTTTAACGGTCCAGTAAGTGATTCCAATAGATAATATAGTACACGGTGATTATCAAAAACTGTTCGATATACTGTACTTTATTAAATGGTTTTCGGTGGTTTATCGAGAACTAACAGTGTGTTGTATTGTGATAAACTCGCTGTTTAAACACTTGGTGTAATAGAGGAATAATGCCACTTAGATTGTTTTACATTTTCCATCATGTCGAACCCCAATCAAATTTCTTTAACGAAACGCCTTATCGTAGAAATACAAGTTGTTCCCATTTTCTCATGCACGAATTGACATTTATTATTATCATTTAAATGTTCTTTAATTATACATCGATGCATAACCGTGTTATGTTCCGTATGGAGCTACAATGTGTGTGTTCGTTTTCTAATATAAGTAATGCGGTTCATATTCTGACGCTCTTTCATTGGGAGGGGTCTTGGAGTTTAAAATCGTCTGAATCGGCTTGTATCAATTGAATGAAACCACGATCAACCTAAAGGTGCAGTTCTAGTTTCTGTTCCGTGAATATACGTCTTCACTTATACTGACTTCCTGTAACAAAAACGCTTAAGGTCAAATGAAATTGACAGTGGTTTGAGAATTTTGAACGTTATTTTAAATAAACTGTACTCTGATAACGTAATTTCATTCATAAGGATTGAATTTAATGCTTAACATCTATCATTTCTTGTTAGTTGTACGTTTGAATACCTATTGTGCTACTAAATATGGAGATCTGTGTTTACCTTCTTCACAGATAGGAATCGGCTTGTTATATCTTCCTCCTGGTCGTGGACGGATCACATGACAGCCGGAAGGCACATAGCCATCAGAGCAACTTAAAATGCATCTGCTTTCGCCATCCTTTTCATCGACGCGCCAGGTGTCCCCACTTCTTCCTGTAACAAATCATGAGATTTGCGATTTTTGACGATTTTAAATACGATTATATATAGATGACCCAATACCCATATTGCCAATGTTGCTGTGCCTTACATACATATATTTAGGCTGTATTTAATTTAATAAGTTTCGGACATTAAAGTTTGAAACCGTTTACAGGGACAATGTAGAATATTTTCTTGTAATGCATGATAATCCTTTTTGCTAATTGACCTCAAATGATGCAATTTTTATCCGTTAGGTTCATTGTTTAAACTTCCTTTTCCTGGTAAACGCAAGCGGTGACCTTGCATCCGAATATATTGCATTTGATTTCTGCATATATCCTTTACATCACTTGTCATCATTTAAAAAAAATAAGGTCTGGTATAACCTTACAGTATTGTTGTATTAGTACATTGCTAATTTTTTGGTTAAACGTTCGTTTTGTGACACAAATCGATGTTTTCATATTCGTCAATTGGCGAGCTGCCCGGCCAACAATTGTTGCCTCGAAATGTGTTTTGTCCTGGTTTGTTTTATTTCTAGAAACGAATGTACAGTACTGTTTGGTGTTTTTTAAACACCCAACCTGCCCCGTGTGTTAATTTTGAATTTGATGGGCGGATGGCCCTTTTGATGTTGGATTAATTTTTGAAGACTGCTTGACTGCCAAAGAGAAATTGTCTCGGTGCTGGTTTCTTGTTTGTTTTGCACTGAATTTTGTACCTGATGGTAAATTAAACCGTTTGTGTGGAATATTGTGTATGTTTGGCTGCCCAAGGAACAGTGTCTCGGCGCCTTAATACGTGTGATTTGCATTGTGTTGCTTGTCTGGCTGCCCACTAGTAATTGTCTAGGCGCCAGCTGAATGTACCTGATGGGATATTGGCCCATTTTGTGTTGAATATTGTTGTTTTTTTGGCTGCCCAAGAGAAATTGTCTCGGCGCCAACTGAATGTTGTTTGTGTTGTCTATCTTTTACACATTGTTTCATGTTTTTGTATTTGTTTATAATTTCATCACCTTTACCTCAGTGTTTTATTGAAAATGAGTGTACAGTACACCATTATTGTATTCTTTATACCTTGCTGGTAATCACACGTTGGTATTGGAACATTTTTAACATTTTGTAATGTAAGCTCTGTTGTATAATGAGCTAAAATATAACAATTATGGAAATACATAATGTTAGATAATCAGCACTTTCAATCTTGTATGTTTATTTTGACCTTAACCGAGTAACAAAAATGCCTAAGGCAAAGAAAAAATCAGTGAGAAATCATAATATGCCAAGTTTGCAGGCTGAGGGGTTGGAAAAGACGGAGGTCAAACTCAGTGAAGATCAACTTCAGGAAGTGGTGGAGAAAGTTGCGGCCAAGATAATGCCCCTTATCCAACTACCAACTACTAGCTTTGAGGACACCGAACCAGTTGCATCATGCAGCTCTGAGATAGGTGAGGTTCAGCTTGCAAGTAGGGGTATTTCTAGTCAGGTATCATCTGCCCAAAAGCAAAAAATTTGTAACGGTGAATATGTGAATTTAGCACATTTAATTTTGCCCGAGTCTAACTCTGGGCAAATTCTCAGTGTTGATGGTAGTGGACAGATAAATATAACTCCTAAACCTACCAAACGCATTCTTAATATTGATACCTGGACAGATGCATTCATTGTGTTCATGGATGTTTATTGTCAAGTTCACAAGGAACAATATCCAGATATGCTAAAATACTTGCATACTATGAGACTAGGCGCAAAACAGTATTATATTAATGGCTGGTTGTCTTACGATGAACAGTTTAGGTTAAAAAAATCTATGTGCTCAAATATGTCATGGGCTGTTGTTGATCAAGAGCTTTGGCTTTTGTTTATGTGTAGGCCTAAGCCACAATTACCAAATAATGATGTAGGCAAATGTTTTGATTTTAACTACAAAGGAAGTTGTTCTAAACCAGCCTGTAATTTTGCACACAAATGCATTCGATGTGGAGGAAGACATGCTATGAAATTGTGTAATAAGTCAGGTAGCAGTGGCAATCAAAGTTCTACTTTCAGACATGCAAACAGCAGTGGCAGTTCAGCAACACAATCAAGATCCTCCACAAGACCTTTGCTGCAGCAATACTGATTTGGTATCACTTGGTCCATCTCCAATTAATGTTGATTTTTTATTGAAATATCTAGCTGATTACCCTCTTTTTTATGATGCACACATTTTGGCTGAAGGATTCTCCAATGGTTTTAGCTTGCAATATGATGGTCCAAGACAATTTAGGGAATGTGATAATCTTTTATCAGTTAGGCAGAATCCAGAAGCTGCCCTTGAGAAGGTAATGAAGGAGGTAGCTTTAGGCAGAATTGCAGGCCCATTCAAGTCATGCCCTTTAGACAATCTTGTTCTATCTCCCATAGGTTTGGTTCCCAAGAAGGATGGAACCTGGAGATTGATTCAGCATTTATCCTATCCCTCAGGTTCTAGCATTAATGACTATATTGATCCTGATTTATGTTCATTCCATTATACATCTATGGATGAAGTCATACAGTCAATTCAACATTTTGGTAATGGGTGCCTTATGGGTAAAATGGATGTAAAAAATGCTTTTCGACTGTTGCCAGTTTGTCGAAAAGATTTTTGCTTACTAGGCTTTCATCTCAAGGGACATTACTTTGTAGACAAAATGGTGCCAATGGGTTGTGCACTGTCTTGTGCCTTATGGGAAAAGTTTGCTTCATTCATTGAATGGCTTTTCAAACGCTTAAATCCAAGTTATTGTTTACATCATTATCTGGATGATTTTATTTTTCTTGGAGAGAAACAGTCTGTTATGTGTGCACAGACTATGTCTGACTTTGAAAGGTTGTGTTCATTATTAGGGGTCCCTTTGGCTGAAGGAAAAACTGTTGGTCCTACTGTTATACTGGTTTTCCTAGGCCTGGAACTGGATTCAGTTATGTCTCAAATCAAAATACCTATTGATAAATTAAAAAAAATGAGGTCTGCTTTAACATCCTTGCTGAATAAGAAAAAGGTTACACTTAAAGAATTACAATCAATTGTTGGGCTACTAAACTTTTGTTCTCGGGCTATACCAGTGGCTCGAGCATTTAATAGACGTTTTTATGATGCAATGTCTGGTTTAACTAAACCCTTTCATCATGTGAGAGTATCATTATCAATGAAAGCTGATGTTTTTTTGTGGCTCTCGTTTCTTCAGCATTTTAATGGTTTTTGCAGCTTCCCAGAGTTGCACTGGGAAGACAGTGAAACACTTAATCTCTTTACAGACAGTGCAGGTTCCCCTAGCCTGGGTTGTGCAGCTGTTTTTGGCAGCAAATGGGTGTTTTACCCTTGGCCTGTAGAATGGGTAGATACCACTTTATTTGATGACATAACTGTGTTGGAATTGGTCCCCATTGTTCTGGCCTTGTGTATTTGGTCATGCCAATTAAGAAACAGGAAAATAATATTACATATTGATAATCAGGCATTGGTAGCTATTATTAACAAAAAGTCCTCAAAGTCTAAACGTATTATGCATTTATTGCGACCCTTGATACTTAAATGCATGCATCTTAATATTCAGTACAAAGCTATACATGTAGAGGGTGTCTCTAATGTTAAAGCTGATTCTCTCTCTCGTTGTCAGTGGCAGCGGTTCAGACAAGTAGCACCAGAAGCCAACACAGCTGGGGAGGCAATACCAATTATGTTTCATCCATTGATTTGCAGTCTCAAGTCAATACATTAGTTAGTAATGGTATCACATCGAGCACTAAGGCTTCATATCAATCTGCAATTAAACTGTTTGAAGAATTTAGATTGGCTTACTCCCATCCAAATATTTGGCCTCCACCTGTTGGAGTTATTATGGAATTCATAGCATTTATATCTTTAAGAGGTTTATCACACAGTACTGCTAGGTCTTACATATCAGGTATTTCATTTTGCTGTAAAATAAAAGGCATGTCAGACACTACTAACAACTTTGTAGTTTCGAAAATGCTAAAGGGTTTCCTTAAGTTAAATAGAAGGGTGGACAGTAGGTTACCTATAACACATGGCCTTCTTAGACAGATCATTTCAACCCTACCCACAATTTGTTACACTGCATATGAAACTGCTCTTTTTAAAGCTGTTTTTTGTATGGCATTTTTTGGCTTCTTTAGAGTTGGGGAATTGGTAGTCTCCAATCTAGATAATGAAGGGCATGCTCTCAAATTTGATGATGTCTGTTTTGAAAAAGACAAATCAGCTCTAAAGGTTTTATTAAGGTCTTCTAAAACTGACCAATTGGGTAAGGGTGTTGTTCTACTTATTCCTAAAACAGGGACAGAAACATGTCCAGTAAAGTGCATGTTACAATATGTCTATGTTAGAAAAACACAGCTTTGTAAGCATCTATTTTGCCATTTTAATAGCTTACCTTTGACTAGGTATCAGTTTTCTACTGTTTTGAAGAAATCTCTTGGTGCATTAGGTTTGCAAAAGTCACATTACAGGAGTCACTCTTTCCGCATTGGGGCAGCAACCACAGCATCTCAAAATGGTATGGCAGATGACAAAATTAAGTCTTTTGGTAGGTGGAAATCAGATGCCTTTAAATCATATATTAGAATACCTACTGATGCCCTTGCTTTGAAGTAATTACTGTGTTGAGTATTATCCCATTTACTGGAATGCGGGAAATTACCTCCACCAGGGTTAACCGTGTTTCTATGTGTTTAAACTAACAGTGCGAGTCTCTGTCACCAGGGCTCGTCATCTGTTGCTTACAAATATACTTTTTATGTTGAGAAGCTGTGGCCAGATTACGCCAACAACAAGAAATATATTGTGTTGCCTTTGTTATGTAACTTTGCATCAAATAAATATGATTCTTATTTTAATTAACTGCATTTGTACTCTGTAATAGGAATGGCAAGTATTTTTTACAGTTGTATATCGTTGCACTTACAGCGCTTGTTTTTATGAAACTTCAAATAATAAGAAACCATCACATACAAACCTCACTTTAAGGCCTAACCCTTTCCCTGATACAGTTGTTTGACACAAGTTCAACTGAAGTACTAAACAAACGAACTATGACTTTGATCAAAAGAAAAACCGAAGAAATCCCTCATTATGAAATGTATGAGTAGGCAATTCAGTTCTCCTATAAGCATACATATTTATATCGATATTTTGATTTCGGCAAGTTATTGTCAAATTAGTTAAGCATGCTGTCTTACGATAGCTCGTATAATGGAACATCAGTATTTATGTTATTGACAATGATATTCAAAAATTAAACATCTTGAAATATAAACTCATTACATACAATACGTAATACTGTAATTTTCCGCCATTTTGATATCAAACGAAAACGAAACAATACTTTATTTTTGTTTTCTTTCGAAGATTTATTGTCTCGTTTTTATTGTACATATTGAGTAAATGGAATTTCTTACATACTCAAAAGCCCTTATAATCTCTACGAAAAAAATATTCAGCTAATTAATTTGATTCAAACGAAAACGAAACAACTCGACTTCATGTATCAGACCAAAGTAGGCATTATCTCGCTTTTAACATGTTTATATCAAAGTTTATTTAAAATCCCAAATTCACTTACTTGGACAAATATCACTTGGATTGGAACAACAAATAACATTAAAGCTTGTCCAGAAAATGACAGCAGTAAATAGTCGTATTGTGAACTCCATTTTTTCCGTTATATCGTCTTACGAACGTTCAAGGCTGTCCCGGGTTAGATCATATGACGACGAACGTTTAAGTGATATCGCTGAATAGCCGAATTTACACCAGAGCTATTTATAAAGTGTTTATCCAATTCTTTCTTCTTTATTTGCATTTAACCCTTTCCCACATACAACAATTTTGCAACAGACAACTTTGAAAATATCTAGCCATAGATATGGAAAATCTCTATCAATGAAGGTATAATCATGGATCAAAAGTGAAAACATTGAGGCGAAAGGGGAAAATGCTCATAATGTCATCAAAGACCGTCTGCTGTAGGGGCGTTCGACAATGTTTGCATGTAAGCGTTAAGTGATTGTGCTGAATAGTGGTATTTTCTATACAGCAATTTACAAAATCCATATTGAAGCGAAGGTATTCTGCTTGAGTTGCCTTTGACAAAGGGTGTGTAATTTGACTCCATAGTACATGTTATATATATATATATATATTTACACATTTATAACTGTAAACTAGAACGTTTTAGCGTGCATGGATATTTTAAAAACACTTAGGCTAATTTTGATATAAAGCTGTTTTCGACGGTATTTCAGTTATATCACGGTTCTCAGTTCACCTGACGTGTACTCCCTATCTTTCTCACATATGTTCTCCACGAAACATTCATCCAAGGTAACTGGATACCGGAAAAAAATCGGCCCGGGTTCTCGACTGGTAGTCCTCTCGTTGTTACATGTAATACATTATATACTTTAGGTATTTTACACATCTATAACTGTTTAGGGTAGAATGAATAGATATGCAATGTTTTTATGCGAATGCACATTATTACAACAATTAAACTTCTATGTTATTTTGCAATTAAAGTCTTTATTAATGGTCTTTCATATCAGGTTGACCTGACGTGTGCTTCATGACTTTTCTTACACCTTTGAAACATTTATACAATGTAACTGGCTACATTCCGATTTATATCGCCCCTCCACTGTTATCGGCAGGAGTAAATGATGTGGACTTTTCTGTCTCATCAATCACGTTGATACCCAGAGAGCTAGTCATAATGAACATTTTCTATTCGAGAGAATGAAAGTCTAGTACCTTTTAAGCCAATGTTAGTTATGAGGTTCTGATCACAGGGATGTGCTCCTCTGAAACATATGTATGACCTTATGCATAGGGATTTATGCATAGGGTCATATTTATTTTTAGAGGAGCACGTATCTGTGTTCTGATCAAAATATTTTATCATCAATTAAGATTTCATAGTCTTGCAAACTTATAAATAATTGCCTTCTCAATGTTAAAACCAATGTTTTGGTGTTGAAATCTTGGACATTTTCAATATTGGTTCCATATAATGATTATAGTGAAAAGGGAGCAGGACGCTAAGTAAGTGGAAGTAATTATTACGTATTATTATCGCGTTATTAAAGCACAAGAGTCGATACACGGTTATTTCCCTTGTTCCATGATTGGTTAATTGCCAAGTTAAATGTGTGTATCTATGTTAAAATATCAGTTAAATTCTTAATCAGCTGAAAAAGATTTAGCACAAGCTGTGTAGTTTTACATATGGTAGGTTGAGAAATGGTAAAGAATTTCAGGATTAAAAGTTACCTAATTTGTTGTTTAAAAAACCGAATTAAAACCAGGGTGTCTTCATTACCGAAGCTGCCGGAGTCGACAATACGTCTTTGACTATTGGTGAAGATGGCGTGAGTGAGCCGTTGTATCTGTATTAGGTGTTGATGGATCATTGTCTGTTCGCACAGACGGTGTTGCTCTTTATATTGCAGCTTTAATGTAATCATGAAACACAAATAGTCCTGTGTGTTATTTTGTATATCTTTTTTACTCTATACATGATTATTTCCTTTCCTTTGTTTTTTCTAGGATGTAATTTATATAGAATAATATTTAGATACAACAATCATATATTCTATTGAAAAGTGCTATCCGTGTCTTCATAGGCAGTGTCTATTTTTTCATCGTCATCTGCGCTATGAAGCTCCCCAAGGATCGCTCAATCGCTTACATTCTTACTGATCAAACTAGATTTTTTGTCTACAGAAGTATCTTGAAACCTCTGACAAATTGGCGAACAGTGCAGACCCAGAGAGGACTGCGCGGATGCAACGTTTGGTCAGAAATTACACTTTAAATAAACCAGTGTGCTTGTAAGTACGGTTTCCTTCTAGGAATTGGTTTGGCAGAGTCGATAAACCAGACAAATGAATACATTTTATGGAAATGATGGACATGACCGCATATCATCTACTGTGTGATGATTTATTTTCAAAGGGTTAGAACTCTACCGTACGATTCGTCTGATCTCTGTTCCGGAAAACCTAATAATGTGACATTTGCAATCCTCTGATTCCATGCGGGATTTGTTGTATCTTCGAATTGATTACGTTAAACAATTTCTAGACGCTGCTTATCATCCGTGATTAATGAGTTCTTAATCTACACAAGTCTTATCTAGTTATACACTATTCACAAAGGCTTACTTGCAAGTCTTTAAACGGAATCAGTCATGCTTGTTACAAATTCTAAGGCACGAATATAACCCGGAATGAAAAATGTCGCACGAAAAGTGTAGTTCGTAAATTAAAGGACAATTATAATCAAATTGCATTATAACGAAGGCGTTGCTGGTTATAACCGTTCGTTATACAGAATCTCTAAATAAACTGGTATAACAAGATGACACTCAGAGAAGATCCTGGTCCGACAGGGCGGGGACACATCCTGATCTACATCTGTACTGGTCGCAAAGTCCCGAAGGTTGGTCAAACTGTGCTTTGTTTCAAATGATCATTCATTTGAGGTGACCATTGCATTACTAGTATAGGTCACTTTATTAAAGCAGTGTTCCCCCGTTATCGATCTCCAATTATAAGGAACATTAACTCTCAAGTATACTCATTGTACATTATATAGCTCAAAGAAAAGTAATTAAATTCGTTCTCTATTCAAATGTAAATTAACATTATCAGCTTAAAAATGATAAATATTTACAAACAAAGTCAAAATACTAACAAACATAAAACTAAACAGTTCCAGCCACTGTCAATGTATTTGGTGTACTTTGATTTATATAGGTCAAATTAGACCAAGTAGTCCCTAAAGACCACGTAGTCCCTTAAAATAAAGTTGTCCCTAGAGGTCAAACTACGCTAAATACATCGGCTGACTTGCTGATCTACACCCACTATAGTCCCTAAAAAAAACTTTGTTCGCGTAGAAATGAGTGTATACCATCACCAGAATGTATTGAATATATGACATAGAGTTTAAACGCATTGTAAATGTGTATAGGATGCACTTGAAATGATTGACGTGATCACTTGTAGTATTTGACCTTGTTTGAAAGAGAAAGTAGAGAATGCTAATCACCGGTTTTGGCCGGGCCCGAATTGGTCCAAAATGAGGTAACCATTTTCGCCTGATGAGTTCTTTTTTGCATAATGTTGGTGTATTGTAACCTAAACACCAAATAAATTCCTTCTTTGTTTCCATATAAATCGACCAGTTTTAATTTAATATTTCTATACCACTCAAATTTAGGTTCTTCGACTAAATCCGCTTAGTTTTATGCTTTCACGCAAAACATAGGTCTTCGCAAAGGAAAAAAACACAAAAAACATCACATGTTTAGGTTTTACTGTGTCAAATATTCATAGAAATGATCAAACTTTATATTTAGGCCACACAAAACTGATATCTTGGTCGTCGGAATCCCGCTCCTGTTTATTCAATTTTGAGAAATAAAAAATCAAAAGAAAAATCTCCCGCATCATTTTTAAAAGTTAAAAAAAAAAAAAATTGTATTTCAAAAATCCACCAAACCTCATCATTTAAATAGAAATAAACAATTATTGTGATTAAATATAACTTTTGAATAGAACAAATAATAAGTAATAAAATCCCGGGCATTTCCAGCTTCGTAAATAAATTGTTTGTTTAAATATTCGAGTCATCCGCCGAAAATGTGAACATGTTCTAAATGATGAACACAAACATGGAAATTAATGCCAACTTATTTAATTTACTTCCGAAACGTGACCAAGTATGCAATAAAAAAACATAAAAATAATGAGTAAACAATCAACACATTTATCGCAAGTTCTATCAAAAAACAAAAAAAACATTGGAAAAGGAAGATTTATTAATCGAGTGAATTATTTCGGAACTATGTTCCACTTTCGCCAAACATGTCGTCCATAAAAATGTTGGTTTTTGTGCTGTCTGCGCGAGATCAAAATGAGGCAATTATTGCAAAAACTGGCATCATGTTTAAGCTAAGTGATTGCTTTTCACAAGCATTTAATAAATGTTCACACATTACAGATAAGACTTTAACGGATGCATCCATAAAACATGTTTACATTCGCGAAAATGCATCCGGTGAACCATATTGCATTTCTTTCACCGATATGAAAGTTCAGACGGCGGTCAATTAATGGCACTATTTACATTGTGTACTGAGCTTTTTTTTTTGGGGGGGGGGTCCTTCATTGCTGATAGTCCAGTCAGATCATACCTGAACATCAAACTAATTGCAACAGAAATCGTTTATTAAATAAAATGAAGATAATAGAACATATAACAACATATTAAAAATCTACAAAAATCTACGCAGCCATAACTGAAATAAATGACTTTGAAGAGATAAGAATATGTGCTCATGTCAAAATGAATCATTAAAATAGATTTTTGTTTTAAAGGATCCCATAATCAATAGCTTTTGTTGTAATAACATCAAAGCAGCATTTTGATACTTCAAAGATAGCAGTATACCTTTAGAAATAATTAAAATCAGAGGGGTAAGTATGACTTTCAACACTTTGGTCCAAGCTTCTGGATAACTAAAGATTGACTAGTCTGCAAAACGAATTTCAACAGATTAACACAAAACAATCAATGATATGAGGTAAGTGTTTATCATTTGTTAACAATAATTGCTGGAGGAAATATTAATATTCTTGTCAATGGTACATTGGATACTTTTAAAAGTATCGTATGTGGTTATAATATTGGAGTATTCAATGGGTTTCCATGAATACTGTAACACTCTTAACTGTGTTATTAAGTATTAATGATATTTAATGTTTATCTGTATAGTTTTATGATAGTTATAAGAATGTCTCTAAAACACACTAAAAACATACATATGTATGCTCATGTGCGAAGAACTAATCTCAATATATATTTGTTTGTTTGTTAGGGTGTTTAACGCCACTTTCAACAATTATTCTTAATGCTTAGCTCACAACCCTGAGTGACAAGGAGGGAACGTCACCATTACCATTTATAAAGTATTTGGTATGACACGGCCGGGGATTGAACCGGCGCGTCCTTTACCTTGGGCATACACTGTACCATTACACGACACATGTAACCTATTGCTGCGTAATCTGCCTTGCCGGAATGAAACTTGAGAATAAGTAATATGTTGTGTATCTGTCTGTTTCTCCATCTGTCTGTTGGTAGTGGTTAGAGCATTCATCTCTGATTCGAAAGCATCAGGTTTTGACAAAATAATATGAATACATGTATATCAAAAATTGTTCAAAGAGAGCAATTTGTCCTTTTCTAATGTTTTTCAACAGTCTATTTGCAAAACATGTCATGTTCTGGATGTTAACTATTTTCCTCATTTGTTGTCAAAACAGAAATATCTATATCCTAGCAGGTAAAGGAGTATGCTGTCCACATATTTCCAGTCATTCCTTTTGTATCCTGTAATCTTCTGCTACATATTTGTTGACGTGGGAAAGGGTTGAAACCCGAGATGGCAACCTTTTTTTTAAACCCTTTTATTTTTATTTCGACCGTATTTCAAGTTCACAGCGTGTCGCTGCCTTCGTAATTCAACGAAACCGTCATCCTGATCTTGACCCAGAGAGCTTATGCTATGTTTCCACACAAGTCTATGCTGAAAATAGGATAGACAGGAATCAGTCCCTAATGATAACCCATTCCCACGTACACAAATTTTGCAGCAGACGACTTTGAACACATCTAGGCAAAAAATACGAAATTCTCTATATAATTATGAAAGTACAAATAATTGAATAGTTGAAAAGAAAAATCAATTTTTCATAGGTGTCTGTTACAGATTTGTTGAGATGTGGGAAATGATAACAGTTAGTATTTAACCCATATTTTCTAAACAACATTACATGTACTTAGAAATGTATCAAGTTAACTCTTAAATTTCCCACATATAGATGCTTTCTGACACCTAGCTCTGCAACAGACGACATTCGAAAATACTGTCACAATAGAATAAATTGCTCAAAACAAGTAATTTCACCTTTCGCCACTTTGTTTTCAACTCTGTTAGATAACTATACTTTCATTTATAGAAAGTTTCCATACTTTTGCGAAGATGTTTTCAAAGTCGTTGCAGATTTGCTGTTAGTGGGAAAGGGTTAACATTTGCCGTGCATTGTCCTTTCTTTGATTGATAAGTTTATTGGTTATTTATATGTTAACCTTGCATAACGGTTTTTTCCATATGTGTATACAGGGGCATCACTTTGTGTACGACTGACAAGGTTATTTCCATTTAAATGACAAGGTTATTCCCATTTAAATTCTTTTCAGAGCTTTCGTAAGATAATAATGAATTCCCTCTATAATTAGGGGCCCGCAAGTTTTTTCACTCCGTACAATGTCACAGTTGTATTATTTACTTTCAAAGACACTGGTTATTTATAACCATAGCAGGCTAAAATTGAAACAGATAGCAAAACAAATAATGAGCGTATACAAATCAGTAAAAAGGACGCTACTCGAGAACACGCTAGGTGTCCTTTCCCAAAGGCTGGAACGCCCACTCATAAAGGCAAAGATATGGAACATCTCTATAAATAAAAGTATAGTTATTGATATAATTTTGAAAACATCAAGGCAAAGGGATAAATTGCTTGTTATGAGCAATTTCTCTTTTTGCAACAATGTTTTCAAAAGTCAAAAGGCAATCTTGGAACAACCAATGGTCTTTACCAACTAATCATGAATGTCTGAGCCAATATTGGTTGCCAACATGTTTAACATTTTCCAACATGCAGATGCATTTGAGAAATTAAAATCACACAAAATGTAAAACCCTCTGGCAAAAGAAGAAATTGCACATAGTGAGCAATTTCTCATTATGCCACAATGTTTTCATTTTCATTGAATATTTGACTTTCATTTATAGCGATGTTCCACATTTTCCTCAGATCGTTTGCTGCAGATGTGTTGTAAAGAGGAAAGGGTTAGGAATTATTGTGCAAAAGATAGGAACAAAATGCCAAAACAGATATTTCAATCAAATTATTTTAAGTATTCACCAGTAATTTTCTACCAATTATAGTTTAAAACAGGTTTGTTTGATATCACAAACAGCAATCTTTAAAAACACGTTGTGGTCTATACAAATGCCGATCTTTGAGGGGGTCTTCTTTTGTCAGTCAAGCTGAAAACATTGTATAGAATATAGGAGAAATTGTCAGTCCATTTTGTAAATAATGTCGTAACTAATGAGTTACTGTAAATAAAGAAGAGTCGAGTCTGCTGTGAAAGGGCTCTAAATCTTGCATCTGTGAAAATCCAACACCCAGGACAGAGAACTAGATATTAACCCTTTCCATCTTGACATCTAGACAAAAGTACGGAATATCTCTATAAATGAATGTATGATTTCTGTAAGAAGTTTTGAGCAATTTCTTCTTTTGCCACAATGTTTTTAAAAGTCGTCTGCTGCTGCAGAGCCGTCAGAGTCTGTATATATTTGGGAAAATGTTAAGAAGGAGTAAACAGGTCTTTTTGCAAGAATATCATTGTTTTGGCTTAACATACATAACCCTATGTCGTGGGTACTCAAAATATTTATCTTAGTGAGACGATTTTGTTTAATATCCACAACAAAGGGTTTGAGGGTCCTCAAAGGAGGTTGGAGAGTGAAATACATTGTACAAGCGTTATCTAGAGCTCTGATAGGATGGACTATACATTTTCACAGTTTCATCCGAGTCCTCCCTGTTCTGTTACATCAAGAAGAGCAATTATAAGCTCATCACAGTAGTCTCTCAAAATGTCACCTCTGTGGAGCAAATAGCAACCTCTTTAGAACCACATTATCCATATTCTTACTAAAAGCAAACAGTAAATATTAAAAAAGTCAGGTTATTTTGGGGGAATAGAGTGAAAACATTGCACAAAAAGAAGACATTTGGTCTCCATTAGCAATTTCTCCATTTCCCATAATGTTTTTCTAAATTGTCAGCATTCAGACGACTCGAAAAGTGATTCTATTCGGAGAATATTTAAATCTCTTAAGAGCAACACCTCTTTAGAACGGCTGTATATCTTTAACCATTTCCCACATAGAAACGCTTTATGACGCCTCTGCTGCAGATGACTTTTGAAAACATTATGACAAAAGGAGAAATTGCTCAAAACGAGCAATTTCCCCTTTTGCCACAGTGTTCTCAACTCTTTGCAGTCATTATACCTACATTTAAAGAGTCTTCCTTAGAATTTTCCTAGATACTTTCGAAGTTGTCTGCTGCAGATTTGTTCTATTTGGGAAAAGGTTAACTTGCCTCTGTACGGTGTTAATCTAGGGAGGGGAATTGTATGTTTCTATGACAAATATGAGGTGCTGCCCAGCTCTGTTACCTTGATGTGATACCAACATACAATACAATACAGAAGTAACAAGACCCCTTTTGCCATGATAGGGCTAAAACATAATGAACTTCACCTAAAAAAAAAATGAATACCTTTCATACTTAAATATAGATAATACTATATTCTTTAAATCCCCATTGTAGGGCACAAACAATTTTCATATTTATACTTAATGGCATAAGTTTTAACCATCAATCGATATAAAATAAATAAGTTTAAACTAAACTATCATTGTAGTTATATTAGAGATTAGTGTGTAAGTTCTTAAAATAATAAGTATAACTCCATGTATCCTTAATCTTGCATTATACTGTCTTTTCCCTATATGCTGTTCTAAATTCATTATCTTTGATTACATTATGAAGCAAAATGTAATATTTGAAAATGTTGAAGAATTATTTATATATAGTGTTGAAAACTTAATAGGAAAAGGGGAGATAGCTCCTTTTTTTTTTTTTTTCATCACGGGTTTTAAATATATACATTTCGGAGACATTTAAAACAATCCTTTAATAGCTATTTAGTAAGCAAAATAATTAAACTCCGGAACAAAATGTTAAACAGTGTTGAAAAGATATGCTTTGTAAGAGCAATGCCCTCTTTTTCTACAATGTTTTTAATATTTGTCTTCAGGTGTGCATAAGTCGGCCTGTGTGTTGAAGAAGTCTTCTGCACAAGCCTATGCTCAACTTGAGTCATTGTGTGTGTTTCTAAGTAACTTTATGGCACTGTATATTGTTATATGCTCACAAATGTTTATACATTGATACAAAGTTGGTAAAATCATTGTTATAAGTAAATTTTATATTCAGATTACATTTGTATTAGATATATGTTAAAATTAAGGTACAATGTCCGCTTAAACTTGTTCCTTGCATAGATACTAAGAAACAATGTTGAAAACAGTTGGTGTTTTCAGAGACATATTTATAAACACATATGTGTTTATATGTCCCTGGTGTTTTCTACCTTTTGGGTTATCATATGAATAAGGGAAATATACCAATTTCCCCTCTGTAGATTGTTGTAGTTTTTTTTTACCAGTGATGTTATAGGTAACAAACTATTAAAAAACTAAAATATCATTTATGTTGCAATTAGTTTGGTATTGAGCACATTTTCCCCACTTACTGACTGGACTATAAGTGGTTAAAATCTTTAACAGTAGATCACTGATGTTGGTTCGAGCTTCATTTCAGGTTGGTTTGTGGATGTTTGTGGTTCTAGCAATACCATGGTGCCAACCTAGCTGGTGTATTATTCATGTTTTGAGTCATCCTCCACTAATAGCATAATGGTATAGACTATGCCTAGTTATTTAAGATACTTTTTTGTTTAAAGAACTGACTGTGTAAAAGTAAATGTAATGGTATTCCAGTTTAAGATTCGATATCACTATATACTATGTATTCTAAATAACCAGTTGTCAACCAAGTTAATTAAAATGCATATGTAGAGATATTGGATCTTAATTAAACTGAAATACCATTACATTTGCTTTTACACAGTCAATTTAATAAAACAACAAAATTGAACCCAATGGTCTATACATGAATTATGATGTCTGTCTGTCTTTTAAACAACTTACTGCAAATAAAGACAAGTTAGTTACTTGAAACTATAATGGATTGATTGAATGATAGTTTACAAGTTGTTAACAACATGATATTGGTTGTAAAGTGAGTATTGTAATATAAGAACGAGTAAATAATGAATACGAATATAAAGTAATATTCCAAGTGGATTACATCAATAACAAATAGAGAGTTACCGTTTTAGTGTTAATTAATCAGTTAAATATATAGTGTAATAAGTGTTAAACTGTTTATAGTAAGATAAATAGACCTTGATACCAACAAGTTTTAAGATTTC
This sequence comes from Serripes groenlandicus, assembly GCA_031761405.1. Lineage (NCBI taxonomy): Eukaryota > Metazoa > Mollusca > Bivalvia > Cardiida > Cardiidae > Serripes > Serripes groenlandicus. The sequence continues at coordinate 11,657,369 of JASEVX010000010.1, forward strand.
ATTATAATAACTGATAATAAAAAAAAGAATATCGCATCAGTTTTTAAAACGAACAATTCGAAGTTCAAACATTAAAAAAAAAAAAAAAAAAAAAATTCGTTCGCACGCCCCTAATTTAAAAAAAAAATCAAAAGACCAAGACATCAAATTGTTGTGGCCTTATGCACTATTCTCAGACATTTTAGGCAACCAGTACCATCATTTTCAACCAGTTTGACTGTATCCAAACATTTTTGCAAACGACACCAATTTGACCTGTCATTTTTGTGGACTCCTTTAGACACATTCTTTGTCCTCGGAGATCTTGTTGTTGTGTACAGAGAATGATGTAAAATGAAATCAAAATACCAAATATTAGCACAACTAGGCAATTTCTTTAAAAACAAAAATCAAATTTCCTATACAACCCAAACCTTCAGTTCGGCAAGTTGTTTGCGGTCGCGCATCATACAGGTCAAGCATAAACACATAACATTTTTAGGTTTTACTGTGTCCCATGTTTAAAGAAATGACTAAACTTCATGATTATGCCTGTTTGAGGCAAATAACCAATCAAATACAAATTTAAATAGCTTGAAAAACATCAAAATTTAAGGAAAAATGTCAAAAAGGCTAATGACCCCTAATGACCGGATACCCCCATGAACCTTACAATTACACTCCAGGCACACAGTTTCATCATTTTCAAGCACCCAAAAGCTGATTGTAAACCATCATCAGACTACATTGGGTATGTGATAATGATATTCAATCGATGAAAAATAAATAAATATAAAAATATGTATATTCATAAGGATCAAGTTTGAATGTTTTACTAATACACAACTGAACATTTTTTGATTGGATGTACGTTTGAGTTCCTATTGTTCTACACATTATGAAGGTCTGTGTTTACCTTCTTCACAGAAAGGTATCCGTTTGTTATCCTCCTTCACTAAGTGGACGGATCACGTGGCAGCCGGAAGGTACATCTTCACCGGAGCACGTTAACATGCATCTGTAATTTCCATTATTTTTTATCGACGCGCCAGAATTCCCCATTGTCTGTAAATAATTATCAGATATGCGATATTTGGACAATTACCAATCTAAACCATCAATTAGAATTATAAGAACATTAAAACAATGAAAAAGAAAAGTATCAAACAATTTCAATAATGGTTAAATTATCAAAAACATTATCTTCAGGAAAAAACACAGACATAGACAACGTGTACCTAAAGCGTTAACGTGGTATTGTTGAGAGTATTCGTGTTCCTTCATAGTCCCTGTTTTATGATAAAGATGATATTTAACGCCTGATTAACTGCAACTGTTTATATTTTCGATTTCACAATTGACGTTGGTCTAAACGGATGGACTAGAGAGAAACGCCCTGTATTAAATGAAAATGCAATTTTTAAAAAATCGGAGTACAGCTATTTCGTCGAGAAACATTAGAAGAAATTAACGAAACAGTGTAAAACTATTGCAGAATATAAATGTTAACCTTTTGTTTGATTATGACTCAATTCGATAAAACTTCAAAACTTAGTGAACATTAAATATTAACATACGAACATGTTATTCTATTTTTATTTGAACTGACATATCTAATCATCAAGCAGGAAGAACATGTAGAAGGACCTAATTCCTCCACGACCAAGGCGAGGTCTCTGTAAGTCATAAACTTATATTGAATTTAAATGTTATCCGTCGTAGCCGAGTGGTTATTGTCGGAGATTTCAAACTGCATATCTTTGGTTTGATCCTTATTCACGGCCGACATGATGCCCTTGGACAATTCACATTTCAAAACCTAGAGTGTTTACCCTAGATGTATGAATAAGTGAACTGTCAATATGATGTAATTGAAATAATGTTGAAATTGGTGAAATTGGTGTAAAACCAAAACCAAAAGTCTAGAGACCTAACGGGCACCTGCTTACTACGTCACTCCTAAATTAGCGTATGTCTGGTCTCCAGACACGAAGAAGGCTAATGTTTACATTTTTTAACTCAATTACATTTCAGTTTGATAGTTCCAAAAGTTAACCAGGTATCTGCAAAAATGATGGAACTATTTTGCGGTAAACGTTCTGCATTAAGTATTTCTGACGTACTGCCGAAATCTCCCTATATATTATTCTTCTTGTGTCATAGTACAGTGACTATTCTTACCACAATCGCCCTAAAATGACTCAATAAACACCTAGCCCCATCCCCACCCCCTCCACACCCCCACCTCCACCCTCCTGTATAAGTGAAAACGAACACGAAACAAGACTTGATTTTGCATCTCAAATGATTAATTGTCTCGCATTTAAAGTGTGTACATATTGAGTTAATTGAACATATGACATGCTCGAATTTGCTTTTAATCCTAACGAAAAGATAATTCAGCCATTCTGATATCAAACTAAAACGAAACTCGACTTCATGTTTCAAAGTAGCTATTATATCGCGTTTCAACATTTTCATATTCATACGAACGATTGTGTATTATCGCTGAATAGTCGGGTTTTCAATGCAGCTATTCATGAAGAGTTTATCAAAGCCTTTCTTCTTTATTTGCATTCAACCCTTTATTCTGATACAACATATAAACAGCAGACAACTTTCAAAGTATCTAGTCATAGATATGTTAAATTTCTATCAATGTGAACATGGATCAAAAGTGAAAACATCGAAGCAAATGGAGAAATTGCTCAGCATAAACAATTTCCCCTTTGCTCACAAGGTTTTCAAAGACCGACTGCTGAAGGAGGCCAGAAAGTATCTGTATGATGGAAAGGGTTATGTGATTATGCTGAATTGTGGGTTTTCAATACTTCAATTTACAAAATCTATATTGAAGCCAAAGTATTCTGCTCGAGTTTCCTTTAACAAAGGAGTTTAATTTGAATCCATATTTCATGCTATATAATATAATATTGGTTTGCACCTTTATAACTTGTAAACTAGAATGAATAGATGAATGGCGGTTTAACGCTCAGGGTCATTATTTCGGTAAGGTGAAGTTGGTGTCTAGTGTCTAGTATCTAGTATCGTTTAGCATAAACGATACTGGCAACCAGACACTAGTGTCGTTTAAGGAACTAGATATATAATTTTCAATTTCAGACTCCAGTGTCGTTTAACATTAAACGACACTGGCAACCAGACACTAGTATCGTTTAAGGAACTGGATATCTTGATAACTCGAACATATCGATATATCGAACATATCGATATATCGAACATACCGATAACTCAAACACATTGATATCTCGAATACATTGATAAAACGAATGTTTTTTACTTGAACATATTGACAACTCGAAGATATCGATATCTCGAACCTTTCGATATCTCGAACTTTTCGATATCTCGAACCTTTCGATATCTCGATTATTTTTCGATATCTCTAACTTTATATATCTCGAACTTTTCGATATCGATATGTTCGAGATATCGAAAAAAATGGAGATATCGAAAAGTTCGAGAAATCGTTGGAGATATCGAAAAGTACTGGATATATTGATAACTCGAACATATCGATATCTCGAACATACCGATAACTCAAACACATCGATATCTCGAATACAATGATAAAACGAATGTTTGAACATATTGATAACTCGAAGATATCGATATCTCGAACCTTTCGATATCTCGATTAATTTTCGATATCTCTAACTTTATATATCTCGAACTTTTCGATATCTCGAACCTTTCGATATCTCGAACCTTTCGATATCTCGATTATTTTTCGATATCTCTAACTTTATATATCTCGAACTTTTCGATATCGATATGTTCGAGATATCGAAAAGTTCGAAATATCGAAAAATTCGAGATATCGAAAAAAAGGAGATATCGAAAAAAATGGAGATGTCGAAATGTTCGAGATATCCAAAGGTTCGAGATATGGATAGGTTCGACATATCGAAAAGTTTGAGATATCGAATAGTTGGAAATATTGTTGGAGATATCGAAAAATTCGAGATATCGAAATTTTGAGATATCGGAATGTTCGAGATATTGGAAAATTCGAGATATCGAAAAGTTCGCGATATAGAAAGGTTAGAGATATCGTATTGTTCCAGATATCGAAAAGTTCGATATATCGAAAAGTTCGAGATATCGAAAAGTTCGAGATATCGAAAAGTTCGAGATATCGAAAAGTTTGAGATATCGAAAGGTTCGAGATATCGATATGTTCAAGTTGTCAAAATGTTCAAGTTAAAAACATTCGTTTTTCAATGTATTCGAGATATCGATGTGTTCGAGTTATCGGTATGTTCGAGATAGGAACTAGATATATAATTTTCAATTTTCTGACTCCAGTGTCGTTTAACACTAAACGACACTGGCAACCAGACACTAGTGTCGTTTAAGGAACTAGATATAAATTTTCAATTTCAGACTCCAGTGTCGTTTAACATTAAACGACACTGGCAACCAGACACTAGTATCGTTTAAGGAACTAGCTATATAATTAATCAATTTTCTGACTCCAGTGTCGTTTAACACTAAACGACACTGGCAACCAGACACTAGTGTCGTTTAAGGAACTAGGTATATAATTAATCAATTGTCAGACTCCAGTGTCGTTTAACACTAAACGACACTGGCAACCAGACACTAGTATCGTTTAAGGAACTCGATATATAATTAATCAACTTTCAGATTCCAGTGTCGTTTAACATTAAACGACACTGGCAACCAGACACTAGTATCGTTTAAGGAACTAGCTATATAATTAATCAATTTTCTGACTCCAGTGTCGTTTAACACTAAACGACACTGGCAACCAGACACTAGTGTCGTTTAAGGAACTAGGTATATAATTAATCAATTGTCAGACTCCAGTATCGTTTAACACTAAACGACACTGGCAACCAGACACTAGTATCGTTTAAGGAACTCGATATATAATTAATCAACTTTCAGATTCCAGTGTCGTTTAACACTAAACGACACTGGCAACCAGACACTAGTATCGTTTAAGGAACTAGATATAATTAATAAATGTTCAGACTCCAGTGTCGTTTAACGCTAAACGACACTGGCAACCAGACACTAGTATCGTTTAAGGAACCGGAACAAATAATTTTCAACTTTCAGATTCCAGTGTCGTTTAACACTAAACGACACTGGCAACCAGACACTAGTATCGTTTAAGGAACTCGATATATAATTAATCAACTTTCAGATTCCAGTGTCGTTTAACACTAAACGACACTGGCAACCAGACACTAGTATCGTTTAAGGAACTAGATATATAATTAATCAATTTTCTGACTCCAGTGTCGTTTAACACTAAACGACACTGGCAACCAGACACTAGTATCGTTTAAGGAACTAGATATATAATTAATTAATTGTCAGACTCCAGTGTCGTTTAACACCAAACGACACTGGCAACCAGACACTAGTGTCGTTTAAGGAACTAGATATATAATTAATTAATTGTCAGACTCCAGTGTCGTTTAACACTAAACGACACTGGCAACCAGACACTAGTATCGTTTAAGGAAACGAACAAATAATGTTCAACTTTTAGATTCCGGTGTCGTTTAACAGTAAACGACACTGGCAACCAGACACTAGTATCGTTTAAGGAACTATATATAATTAATAAATTTTCAGACTCCAGTGTCGTTTAACACTAAACGACACTGGCAACCAGACACTAGTATCGTTTAAGGAAACAGAACAAATAATTTTCAACTTTCAGATTCCAGTGTCGTTTAACACTAAACGACACTGGCAACCAGACACTAGTGTCGTTTAAGGATCTAGATATATAATTAATCAATTTTCAGATTCCAGTGTCGTTTAACACTAAACGACACTGGCAACCATACACTAGTATCGTTTAAGGAACTGGATATATCATTTTCATTTTTCAGACTCCAGTGTCGTTTAACACTAAACGACACTGGCAACCAGACACTAGTATCGTTTAAGGATCTAGATATATAATTAATTAACTTTCAGGATCATGTGTCGTTTAACACTAAACGACACTGGCAACCAGACACTAGTATCGTTTAAGGAACTCGATATATAATTTATCAACTTTCAGATTCCAGTGTCGTTTAACACTAAACGACACTGGCAACCAGACACTAGTATCGTTTAAGGAACTAGATATAATTAATACATTTTCAGACTCCAGTGTCGTTTAACGCTAAACGACATCGGCAACCAGACACTAGTATCGTTTAAGGAACCGGAACAAATAATTTTCAACTTTCAGATTCCAGTGTCGTTTAACACTAAACGACACTGGCAACCAGACACTAGTATCGTTTAAGGAACCGGAACAAATAAATTTCAACTTTCAGATTCCAGTGTCGTTTAACACTAAACGACACTGGCAACCAGACACTAGTATCGTTTAAGGAACTCGATATATAATTATTCAACTTTCAGATTCCAGTGTCGTTTAACACTAAACGACACTGGCAACCATACACTAGTATCGTTTAAGGATCTAGATATATTATTAATAAATTAGTGTTAAACGACACTGGAGTCTGAAAAATGAAAATTATATATCCAGTTCCTTAAACGATACTAGTGTCTGGTTGCCAGTGTCGTTTAGTGTTAAACGACACTAGAGTCTGAAAGATGATTAATTATATATCCAGTTCCTTAGACGATACTAGTGTCTGGTTGCCAGTGTCGTTTAGCCTTAAACGACACTGGAGTCTGAAAGTTGATTCTGGAAACTATGTTGAAGAAATTAAAGTTAGATATGTAGTTCCTTGAACGACACTATTGTCTAGTTGCCAGTGTCGTTTAGTGTTAGACATTGGACATTGAAACCTAAATATTGTCCGAGCTATACCACTCACCGTCAGCGCGGGTAGACTGCGCGACCTGCCTCTTAGCATATGCGGCCATGGCTCACATTTCCCCTTCTAGCAGCGGAGTTCTAGCGTAAAACGAGGCTCAGCATTTCGCCGTCAACGCGGGTAGACTGCGGGACCTGCCGTTTAGCATATGCGGCCCCGGCTCACATTTCCCCTACTAGCAGCGGAGTGCTGACGTAAAACAAGGCTCATGACTTCGCCGTAAGCGCGGGTAGATTGCGGTACCTACCTTATAGCGTATGCTCACATTTCCCCGACTAGCAGCGGAGTGCTCCCCGTAAAACACGCAGCAGACTCGGGTAGAATAAATGAATGAATGTATATTGTTTTATGGCGCATCGACAGCTAAGGTCATTTAGCGCGCAAGACTCGGGTAGAAATCTGCCTCAACGCCGTTGTTCCTCTTCCGTGAGAAAGAGAAAAGTGTTCCACTCGATTGTGAATTTTTGTTTTGTTCCATTCCCGTGACAAGGGCCTGTAGGCCCAAGTGCACCCCGTCATACACGTGGCAGACTCGGGTAGAAATCCGCCTTAAGGCCACTCCTCCACACCCGTGAGAAAAAAAAAAGTGTTCCACTCCATTGTGAATTTATTTTTTGTTCCACTCCCGTGGCAAGGGCCTGTTGGCCCGAGTACTCCCCGTAATACACGCAGCTGACTCGGGTAGAAATCCGGCTTAACGCCGTTGTTTCACTCCTGTCATATTTGAATGACCAATGTCTACTGCCACGACATTCAATTTCTGAAAGTCCAATGTCCAATGTCGTGCAAGCACGACATTCATTTCTGAATGTCCAATGTCCAATGTTCAATATCGTGCCACCACGACATTCATTTCTTGAATGTCCAATGTCGTGCCACCACGACATTCAACTTTTGAATGTTCATTTCCCCTACTAGCAGCCGAGTGCTCGCCTAAATCAAGGCTCAGCACTTCGCCGTAAGCGCGGGTAGACTCCGGTACCTGCCGTATAGCAAATGCGGCACCGGCTTAAATTTTCCCTACTAGCAGCGGAGTGCTAGCGTAAAACAAGGCTCAGGACTTCGCCGTAAGCGCGGGTAGACTGTTGACCAGTCATATAGCACATACGGCCTCGGCTCACATTTCCCCTACCAGCAGCGGAGTGCTAGCGCGAAACAAGGCCAGCACTTCGCCGGCAGCGCGGGTAGACTGCGGGACCTGCCGTATAGCGTATGCGGCCCCGGCTCTCATTTCCCCTACTAGCAGCCGAGTTCTCGCGTAAAACAAGTCTCAGCACTTCGAGGTAAGCGCGGGTAGACTGCGGGACCTGCCGTATAGCATATGCTGCCCCGGCGCACATTTCCCTACTAGCAGCGGAGTTATAGCGTAAAACAAGGCTCAGCACTTCGTCGTAAGCGCGAGTAGACTGCGGGACCTACCGTATAGCGTATGCAGCCCCGGCTCACATTTCCCCGGCTAGCAGCGGAATGCTCCGCGTAATACACTCGGCAGACTCAGGTAGAAATCCGCCTTAAACGACACTAGTGTCTGGTTGCCCGTGTCGTTTAGTGTTAAACGACACTGGAGTCTGAAAATTGTTTAATTATATAGCCAGTTCCTTAAACGATACTAGTGTCTGGTTGCCAGTGTCGTTTAGTGTTAAACGACACTGGAGTCTGAAAGTTGATTAATTATATATACAGTTCCTTAAACGATACTAGTGTCTGGTTGCGAGTATCGTTTAGTGTTAAACGACAATCGAGTAATTAAATATCCAGTTCCTTAAACGATACTAGTGTCTGGTTGCCAGTGTCGTTAAGTGTTAAACGACACTGGAGTCTGAAAAATGAAAATTATATATCCAGTTCCTTAAACGATACTAGTGTCTGGTTGCCAGTGTCGTTTAGTGTTAAACGACACTGGAGTCTGAAAATTTATTAATTATATATAGTTCCTTAAACGATACTAGTGTCTGATTACCAGTGTCGTTTAGTGTTAAACGACACTGGAGTCTGACAATTGATTACATTTTTATCTAGTTTCTTAAAATTATTTGCTCCGTTTCCTTAAACGATACTAGTGCCTGGTTGCCAGTGTCGTTTAGTGTTAAACAACACTGGAGTCTGAAAAATAAAAATGATATAACCAGTTCCTTAAACGATACTAGTGTCTGGTTGCCAGTGTCGTTTAGTGTTAAACGACACTGGAGTCTGACAATTGATTAAGTATATATCTAGTTCCTTAAACGATACTAGTGTCTGGTTGCCAGTGTCGTTTAGTGTTAAACGACACTGGAGTCTGAAATTGAAAATTATATATCTAGTTCCTTAAACGACACTAGTGTCTGGTTGCCAGTGTCGTTTAGTGTTAAACGACACTGGAGTCTGAAATTGAAAGTTATATATCTAGTTCCTTAAACGACACTAGTGTCTGGTTGCCAGTGTCGTTTAGTGTTAAACGACACTGGAGTCAGAAAATTGATTTATTATATAGCTAGTTCCTTAAACGATACTAGTGTCTGGTTGCCAGTGTCGTTTAGTGTTAAACGACACTGGAGTCTGACAATTGATTAATTATATATCTAGTTCCTTAAATGATACTAGTGTCTGGTTGCCAGTGTCGTTTAGTGTTAAACGACACTGAAGTCTGAAATTGAAAATTATATATCTAGTTCCTTAAACGACACTAGTGTCTGGTTGCCAGTGTCGTTTAGTGTTAAACGACACTGGAGTCTGATAATTGATTAATTATATACCTAGTTCCTTAAACGACACTAGTGTCTGGTTGCCAGTGTCGTTTAGTGTTAAACGACACTGGAGTCAGAAAATTGATTAATTATATAGCTAGTTCCTTAAACGATACTAGTGTCTGGTTGCCAGTGTCGTTTAGTGTTAAACGACACTGGAGTCTGAAATTGAAAATTATATATCTAGTTCCTTAAACGACACTAGTGTCTGGCTGCCAGTGTCGTTTAGTGTTAAACGACACTGGAGTCTGACAATTGATTAATTATATACCTAGTTCCTTAAACGACACTAGTGTCTGGTTGCCAGTGTCGTTTAGTGTTAAACGACACTGGAGTCAGAAAATTGATTAATTATATAGCTAGTTCCTTAAACGATACTAGTGTCTGGTTGCCAGTGTCGTTTAGTGTTAAACGACACTGGAGTCTGAAATTGAAAATTATATATCTAGTTCCTTAAACGACACTAGTGTCTGGCTGCCAGTGTCGTTTAGTGTTAAACGACACTGGAGTCTGACAATTGATTAATTATATACCTAGTTCCTTAAACGACACTAGTGTCTGGTTGCCAGTGTCGTTTAGTGTTAAACGACACTGGAGTCAGAAAATTGATTAATTATATAGCTAGTTCCTTAAACGATACTAGTGTCTGATTGCCAGTGTCGTTTAGTGTTAAACGACACTGGAGTCTGACAATTGATTACATTTTTATCTAGTTTCTTAAAATTATTTGCTCCGTTTCCTTAAACGATACTAGTGTCTGGTTGCCAGTGTCGTTTAGTGTTAAACGACACTGGAGTCTGAAAAATGAAAATGATATAACCAGTTCCTTAAACGATACTAGTGTCTGGTTGCCAGTGTCGTTTAGTGTTAAACGACACTGGAGTCTGACAATTGATTAAGTATATATCTAGTTCCTTAAACGATACTAGTGTCTGGTTGCCAGTGTCGTTTAGTGTTAAACGACACTGGAGTCTGAAATTGAAAATTATATATCTAGTTCCTTAAACGACACTAGTGTCTGGTTGCCAGTGTCGTTTAGTGTTAAACGACACTGGAGTCTGAAATTGAAAGTTATATATCTAGTTCCTTAAACGACACTAGTGTCTGGTTGCCAGTGTCGTTTAGTGTTAAACGACACTGGAGTCAGAAAATTGATTTATTATATAGCTAGTTCCTTAAACGATACTAGTGTCTGGTTGCCAGTGTCGTTTAGTGTTAAACGACACTGGAGTCTGACAATTGATTAATTATATATCTAGTTCCTTAAACGATACTAGTGTCTGGTTGCTAGTGTCGTTTAATGTTAAACGACACTGGAGTCTGAAATTGAAAATTTATATCTAGTTCCTTAAACGACACTAGTGTCTGGTTGCCAGTGTCGTTTAGTGTTAAACGACACTGGAGTCAGAAAATTGAAAATTATATATCTAGTTCCTATCTCGAACATACCGATAACTCGAACACATCGATATCTCGAATACATTGAAAAACGAATGTTTTTAACTTGAACATTTTGACAACTTGAACATATCGATATCTCGAACCTTTCGATATCTCGAACTTTTCGATATCTCGAACTTTTCGATATCTCGAACTTTTCGATATCTGGAACAATACGATATCTCTAACCTTTCTATATCGCGAACTTTTCGATATCTCGAATTTTCCAATATCTCGAACATTCCGATATCTCAAAATTTCGATATCTCGAATTTTTCGATATCTCCAACAATATTTCCAATTATTCGATATCTCAAACTTTTCGATATGTCGAACCTATCAATATCTCGAACATTTCGATATCTCCATTTTTTTTCGATATCTCCAATTTTTTCGATATCTCGATTTTTTCGATATCTCGAATTTTTCGATATCTCGAATTTTTCGATATCTCGAACATATCGATATCGAAAAGTTCGAGATATATAAAGTTAGAGATATCGAAAAATAATCGAGATATCGAAAGTTTCGAGATATCGAAAAGTTCGAGATATATAAAGTTAGAGATATCGAAAAATAATCGAGATATCGAAAAGTTCGAGATATCGAAAAATTCGAGATATCGAAAAAATTCGAGACATCTAAAGGTTCGAGATATCGATATCTTCGAGTTGTCAATATGTTCAAGTTAAAAACATTCGTTTTATCAATGTATTCGAGATATCGATGTGTTTGAGTTATCGGTATGTTCGAGATATCGATATGTTCGAGTTATCAATATATCCAGTACTTTTCGATATCTCCAACAATATCTCGAACTTTTCGATATCTCCATTTTTTCGATATCTCGAACATATCGATATCGAAAAGTTCGAGATATAGAAAAATAATCGAGATATCGAAAGGTTCAAGATATCGAAAAGTTCGAGATATCGACAAGTTCGAGATATCGAAAAGTTCGAGATATCGAAAGGTTCGAGATATCGATATCTTCGAGTTGTCAATATGTTCAAGTAAAAAACATTCGTTTTATCAATGTATTCGAGATATCGATGTGTTTGAGTTATCGGTATGTTCGAGATATCGATATGTTCGAGTTATCAATATATCCAGTTCCTTAAACGATACTAGTGTCTGGTAGCCAGTGTCGTATAATGTTAAACGACACTGGAGTCTGAAATTGAAAATTATATATCTAGTTCCTTAAACGACACTAGTGTCTGGTTGCCAGTAGCGTTTATGCTAAACGATACTAGATTCTGGTTGCCAGTATCGTTTATGCTAAACGATACTAGATACTAGACACTAGACACCAACTTCACCTTACCCATTATTTCAACAAGTTAAATTATATGTTAACTTGAATTTAAAGTTGTTTTCAACGGTGTTTTAGTTATATCATGGCGGTCAGTTCACCTGACGTTTTCTCCTTGCCTTTCTCACCTTTTTTTTTTCAAAGAAACATTCGTCCGTGGTAAATGTCTACCGGAAATAATGAATAATCGAACCGGTGTTCAGATTCACGACTCCTCGATTGGTTGTCTTCGTCATCACAGGTTATATATATATAATTTAGGTATTTTACACAGTTATAACTGTTTAGGGTAGAATGAATAGATGTGTGGTGTTCTTCTTCTTCTACCAATGTTGCACAGGGCCCACTCTGGTTCATCAGCGTACAAGGTTAACTGTACTTGGTTGTGGTGAGGCGCGAATTGTGCAGTTATAAACATATGTACCAAGGGTATAGTTAGATCAAATACTGCGCCACCCCGGATTTGAATTCTTCCAAGGAGGTGGCCGCCGCAATATGCTCTGGTAGCTAGTTCCATATATGTATGGTGGACGGTAAGAAGGAGTGCCGTAGGAAGTCTGTTCAACAGAAGGGGACATTGTAGCGGATGACAATGCCTCTGGTTGCTACTTTGGCTGTATGTAGGTATGGTGCCGCAGGAAGGTCTATGAGGTTGTAGACGATGCGGTAGATCATTGTCAGCTTGGCTTGGCTGCGTCTCTGCTGTAGGGTCTGCCAGCCAAGTGAGGCAATCATATTCGATGTGCTGCTAGTGGTCCGGTAGTCTTGTACGCCATGTCCTTGGTCTCAGATGGGCAGCTGGATAAGTTACGCCTTATGAATGTAAAGCTGTTGTTTGCCTTTTTTGTTGTAGTATTCACATGGTCTTTCCATTAGAGGTCATCTGATATTGTTACTCCAAAATACCTTCCGAATTTGGTGGTGTTAAGTTTCTGACCATGGACAATGTAGCTGCTTTTGATAGGGTTTTTCTTTCGTGTAATATGAAGGACCTCGCACTACGATGGATTGAAGCTCATGATCCAGTGCTTTTCCCACTGTTGTAGTCAAGGTCCTCTTGGAGTAATTCTGTATCCCTTTTCCTTCTCGTGTATCTATAGAGGAGACAGTCATCAGCGAAGGGGCGGGTTGGTGATTTAACGCACTCAGACAGGTCATTTATGTATACCAGAAAGGGGAGAGGGCCAAGGACTGTTCTCTGAACTGTTTTAACGTGCATGAACATTATTACAACAACTTAACAACTATGTTATTTTGAATTTTAAGTTGTTACTAAAAGTTGCTTTTTCTCACTTTTATTTCACACAACATTCGTACCAGGTAACTGGCTACCTTCGCATTGCGACTATTTTTTTCCATTTGTGGAAGACGAATGGCTCTAGACACAATGACTAGCGATTTGCCAGTCATCGGAAAGAATGAATAATCGAACCGGGGCAGGGTTCGGACTCGAGCCTCTTCGACTGATAGTTATTGACGTTACCGACTGTGCTATCGCCTCTCGACTGTAATCGACAGGAGTAAAAGAAGTGGATGGTTATATCCTATCCATCACGGCGATAACCAGAGAACTATTGAACATGAATATTTCCTATGCGCGGGAATGGAAGTCGGATGGCACCTTTTAGGTCAATGTTAGTTATGCATTTTTGATCGAAATATTTTGTCATGAACTAAGATGTTGTTGCAAACTTTTAAAGAATTGCATTCTCAATGTAAAAATGGAGCAGGTCGTTTAGTTGTTGAAAAGTTGGACATTTTCAATATTGGTTTCATATAATGAGTATAGTGGAAAAGGGAGCAGAACGCTAAGTAAGTGAGAGTAATTCGTTATTAAAATATAAAAGTGAATTAATTGTTATTTCTCTGCTCCTTGAATGGTAAATTTCTCTCTGAAATGTGTGTATCTATGTAAATTTATCAGTTACATTCTTAATCAGCTGAAATAATATTTAGCACTAGCTGTATAGTCTTAACTACGTTAGCATGAGAGACGGTGAAGATTTTCAAGATTTAGAGTTACCTGAACAGTTCACATTTGTATAATAACAACGATTGGAAACCAGGGTGTCTTCAGTTCCGAAGTTATGATAAGAATCCAGAGTCGACAATAATTCTTCGTCTTTTAGTGAACATGTCTCCAACGCACGCTAAATCGTAGCAATACTCCTTCAGTACTGTTCTTCTAAATTACTAACATACCAACAGCATATTACCGTGTCATCCACAGTTACAGACTATATATAGTTGAAGGAACGCTTAAAAGACTTATTTTGTTTTTACAATTTATCAATGAAACGGTGCTCCGTGAAAACCCAACCATGACGTAATAATGACACTTGTACGCCGCAGCCGCTTACATTTCGACGGAACCAACTAGACAATGTTTTACAGATGTTTCCTGAAACATGTGACTTATCGGTGAAAAGTTAAAACCCAGATCATACTGTGCGGATGCAATGGATGGGTAGGATCTTAACCGGCCGCAAATGCATTAAGGTTGGCTTTCGAATAGCGCCTTTAAATAAACCAGGATGCTTGATATACCAGACCAAAACATTAAAAGGAATCCTCTTTTTTTCTACGCCGAGCCCCGGTAGCTCAGTCGGTAGCGACGCGGGCTGTCAATCCAGGGGTTGTACGTTCGAACCTTGGCTCGGCCAACATTCTTTCCGACATTTGACAAAAGTCACTGACAAGCGTTGTTCGTCTTTAACCAACTGGCTAACAGTCTATGTGGAAAAGCAGCTAGTTGCTTGGAAAGTATGTTGTGTGGAGGACTTGTGTGAGAAAGCCATGAAACACATGTGTAGGTGAACTAATCGCCGTGATATGGCTGAACAATTGTTGAAAACGGCGTTAAACCCAAATCAATCAATCAATTTATTTTCTACGGTGTGGTGAATTATTTACGAACGGGTACAATTAACGGTACACTGGTTTGGCATTAAATCATATAATTTCTGTTTCAAAACAAAACCCACCACGAACGGGACATTTGCTATCCCCTGCATCTGCGTGGGCTTTTTAGGATCTAGATGCTTCCGATAAACTGTGATTAATTGGGTAAAACGAAATGGTTGACTTGTGAGCAAATCATTATTTGAACCCATCTGTGGGAAAAAGGTACATGTTAGCATTTCAAAAACAAGAAATAAGAATCTACATATATACATTTTGATCAGAGTGTTCGGATGCTCAGGACGATCTGGATCTGCACTACGTATAGACGGACTCTTTCATGTTTGTTTTCGTAAGTTTTGAAATAAAGGACAATAATGACCCAATTGATTTATAATAAAGCGTGGCTGATGAAACTCAAAACATACTGGTATGAATAGATGACGCTAAAAAAAGATTCTGGTCCGACTGGGGGGAGACACTGCCTGATCTACATATGTTCTGATCGCAAAGTCCCGAAGGGTGGTATAGCTGTGCTTTGTTTCAAATGATCATTAATTTGAGATGACCATTGTATTACTATTATAGGCAACTTTATTAAAGCGGTGTTCTCCCTTTATCGATCTTCAATTTTGAGAAACACTAACTCTCCGGAATAGTCATTGTATATTATATAGGTCAAACCAAGAATTAAATTCGAGCTTTATTTCAATGCAAATCAACACATTATAACATTATCAGCTTAAAAATAATGAATATTTACAAACAAGGTCAAAATACTAAAAAAAATCAAAATAAACAGTTCCAGCCACTGTCAAGTACGATAGCGTGGCCCGCGGATGTATTTGGTGTACTTTGACCGATATAGGTCAAAGTATACAAAGTAGTCTACTAAACATCAAGTTGTCCCTAGAACTGAGTGTATACCATCATCAGACTGCATTCAGTATGTGATAATATATTCTATTCAGTGTAAATATGTATAAAATGCACTTGAACTGTTTCATTTGGTCATGTTTTTGAACGCTCAATTAGTGTTTTTTATTGAATTCGAAGTGTGTCAACAATTACTCGGTCAGAGACCAGAAATTCTCACCATCCGCTATCAACTATGTTTTGCCATGTGTAACGATTGCAAAACAAGACTAACAACCCCGAAAAAAACATCTGCGAAGAAACTGCTTGACAGGTCTTTTAAGAATTCAGGGATAAGTTATTAAAACAGATTGTTCAAATTCCCTTTCACACGATCGGACAAAAGCAAAAGCGTGTAAACTGGTGTGAGTAGGTTCATGCGTGTGTACGTGCGTGCTTGTAGTGGTGGTTGCTGTGTGTGATGAAATAATTAAATCGACTTTAAATGTCGTTGAATCATATATATAAATAGTCGTTAAACATTGACAAAAGTATTTATTCACGCTCGCAATCTTTGAAGTTTTTCATGACATAATCAGTCACCCCGGCGGCTCCTGCATTCTGCAGTCCTGCAAACCAGCCACCTGGCACCGCTGCTAGGCCCTGAAAAAAAATATGTAATATACACCGTTTGTTAGCATGTGCATGCTATACAATATATTATATATCTTTGTGGGCGATCACTGTTTAAACCATTTTGATTAAAGGAGAAAATGCTCAAAACGACCAGTTTCTCTACTGCTTGTTTTCACACACTGTGCTAAACTGTATAAAGAGTATTGGCCTCTAATTAAAACGAATATATAGATGTTCCACATTTGTTATTTTTTCAAAGACGGTTTAGGTCTTGAAGCGATTCATATTGTTCGCTGTCATAATTTCCTGATTGATAAGTACTTTAAGGGATTATTATCTCAGTAATATCTCCTTGCGAACCGTCTCAGCAAAACGGAATAATGTGTTGCCTTTGCTGCGAGATGTGAAGACTTATGTTAGCTTGTTGCGATACAGCGAAAGTTATCGAACTTCCGTCTACAAACATGTCACAATAATACAAGAACATATGTGATATTATACAGTAGGACTTCATGTATCTAATTAAACAGAATAGTATATGTATAGCCGTTCATATACCCTCATTGAATGCCTAAACAGTCATGACATGCGCAAATTTGTCTGATGTAGAAACTTTGTAAATAAAGAAGTTTATAAACATTTCGCGTTCCAGTAATCATCGGTTGTCAGAAACAAAATGGCTTAACAATTCAAATTTTAAATCCCTTGCTTGTCTCGAAGTTGTCGTTGTTGACAGGAGGGCAAACCTGTCACGCCGTGTACTACTGACTTATCACTATTATAATGTAAAGTATCTCACCTGAAACCAGGCAGCTACTGCAACGCCTGCTGCACCGAAACCTGTGGCTGCCAAAGCATAAGGACCGGCCGCCACTGCCGCAAGGCCATCTCCTACTTTGACAAGTGTACTACCTGATACGATTGAAGGACCTGAAAACAAAGTTCTGTAAGTCATTCCAATAGATGAAATAGTACACAGTGATTATCAAAAGCCTGTACGATATACTGTACTGTAATATACAAGTTTTGGTGGTTTAACGAAACAATAACAATGGGTTGTATTGTGATAAACTAACTTTTCCGACACATAGTTAGTATACTTAGTTAACGAAACTCCTTTTCGTAGAAATCAATGTTTTCCCCTTTTTTACATGCAAGAATTTCTTTAATTCCTATTAGCAGTTCAGTATACTTCAAATACACATCAAAGCAGGAACGTATTATGTTTCGTAGATAACTTCATTGTGTGTGTTTACTTCTGTAGTAAGAGTTCAAGCCGTTCATATTCTAACGTTATTCCGTGGGGTTGCGTCGAGGAATATAACTTTCAAAACTCGTCTAAGTTGTCTTATATCAATTAAATAAAAAATACGAACAACTCATGGTTGCGGTTTAAGAGTCAGCTCCATTTATTCAACTTCTAATCGTAAACTGACTTCCTGCAATTCGTACGCGCAAGTTCAAAAACAATTGACAATGGTTTGAGAATTTTGAGTGTTGTGTGTGCTGGGTACGTTAACATTTGGTTGAGTCTAACCCTGCACTTTTTCGAATGTTCTGGTTCTTAAGATTTGTTGCAGTCTAACCTTGTTCGTTCTTGATACGTTTGACCACGATGTCACCAGACGTCTTTTTCTAAGCAAGACTTCTAGGCTTAGTTTAGTCTTAAATGCTTGACGTTCACAATAATGTAAGTATTTGTAAACTCACTTAATGTTTCTATAAGCTGTTTGACTCGTATGTTTTAACGTTTACGATAATTGTTCTTTTTCTGTTAAAACACCACAGTCGTACCCAGAATGTTTGTATCATTGGGGAATGGTTGATTAGTCAAATTAAGTATCTGAAGAGGCACAGTTGGAAATTAAGATGAGAATTACGGTGTTATTTCTGTGTGGATGTTTTCATTGTCTTGTATGTATTATTCTTAAATAGGAAATATAAAAGTTACATTGTAAATTGAGGCAAACTATTTGTAATATTTTCTATGGCATTTGGTCTAATGTTAGGTTTGTTTCTTTGCAGCTTTTACCACACTAGCACTGAAGAGGGTTTATTAAATGAAGTTAAAACACCTCTCGTTTCGTTCCTCTTTGGTCGGGTTATGCTGACTGCGAGTATTCCGATACGAGGCAGTACAGTGTAAGATTATTTTCTACACGTCATCACCAGCATCCTGAAAATTACCAGACCTTCGTCTATTCATGCTGAGAAGCGAGCCAGGAAATTAACGGCCAAAGCAATGGCCAATCATGAAGAAAAGTTACAGTCTTTTGATCATAAATTTGAAAAACAGTGGAACATTCTTAGCAGAATATTTGAAGAGAATAAGGAATGGAATTCTGATTGTGACATAATAAAACAGAAATTAATTAAATCTCAAGTGATTGAACAGTTCAGTAAATTTGATGTTGTAGCCACTGAGTATCAGAGATATTTAGAAATTACTGAAAGCGAAGATTTAATGAACGCTCTATTGGATAGGGTATCACAGAGAATGACATTGGCAAATGAATTTCGCACTACATTAAGTGCCATGAAAACAGTTAACATTGAAACTTCATCCGTTGAGTCTAAACGAAGTCATTCGTCTAAGTCCAGCCATCGCAAATTATTGGCTGTCAAAGCAAAGGCTGCTTTTGCAGAACAGACAGCATCACTGGAAAGAAAGAAAGCGGAGCTTGAAGAACAGGAACGAATCAGTGCTGCAGCATTGACATTGATATAAAATTGCTCGAAGAGAAGAAAGAGGTTGCAATAGCTGAAGCTGAATTTGATTACGAAGACGATATTTCAGCTATTAATAGTTTACCAAGTGCTGATACCAAACTGAGGACAGCTGAATATATTCAACAGTCAGAAATACAGCATGTTTATTCTTCAGCTGCTGAATTTGCGCCTTCTGCACAACTGACTTCTCAAACAACTAGTGATTTCACAAAGTTTCTACTTAAAAAGGACATATTAAATTCAAGGCTGTCATATTTTAATGATCAACCAGAGGCTTATCAATCGTGGAAAGCAACTTTCAAATCTGTTAGGAGAGACATTGGTGCGTCCCCTGAAGAAGAAATAGATCTACTCATAAAATGGCTCGGTCCTTCATCCAAAAGGCAAACATTGTCTTTAAAAACAGCATATATAAATAACCCAGTTGACGGGCTAAACAAAACATGGGGTCGATTGGATGAACGGTTCGGATCACCGGAAAGTATTTATCATGCTACCGTTAAGAAATTGGAACAATTTCCGAAATTGACATTGAAAGATGCACCACGATTATACGATTTATCTGACATTCTTTCAGAGATTGAAGGTCTGAAGGAAGACAAAATGTTCTCAACAACATTATCCTATTTCGATTCAGCTGCAGGAGTGAATCCGATAATAAGTAAACTTCCTTACAGCCTTCAGGAGAAGTGGACAAGTCGAGCCATAGATTACAAAAGGAAGCACAGCGTACCTTTTACCCCATTCAGTGTGTGTGCCAAGTTTGTCCACGAGCAAAGTCGCATCAGGAATGACCCCAGTTTTTTCTACGATACCACTACTTCGAACAATCCCTCCACCGGATCATACACAGGTCAGAAAAAAATATCTGTTTCCACGAGAAAAACATCTGTAGAAGTTAAGTGCAGTGCCCTATTCATAAAACGAACCATTCGGTAGATGACTGTCGTGTGTTCAAAGGGAAAACTTTCGCAGAGAGGAGAAAAGTGTTAATGGATAACAAAATGTGTTTTAGGTGTTTGTCAGTAGAGCATTTAGCTCGCGAGTGTAAAACTGAAATAAAGTGCAGTGTTTGTGAAAATAAATTCCATTGTACAGCGATGCACGTAGGACCCGCAACACAAGGAGAGTCACGCAGACCAGCCAATGGTATTGGTTGGGAGAACAATTGGCCACAGGCCCAAAGATGTGACTATCAACCCAAGCAAGAGGTCGTCAACAGATGCACAGAAATTGGTCAGGATATAAAGTCATGTGCTAAAATTGTACTTTTAAATGTTTTTACAGATCAAAATCAGGACAATACAATTAGGTGTTATGGAATAATTGATGAGCAAAGTAACAAAACATTAGCTAAACCAGAATTATTTGATTTATTAGGTATTGATGGGGATGAATTTGACAATTGTTTAAATTCGTGTGCAGGTCCAACTAATACGAGTGGTAGACGAGCAATCAATTGTAATGTTATGTCGCTTGATGGTGCAGTATGTTACAAGTTGCCGACTGTGATAGAATGTGCTGATATCCCATGTAACAAACATGAAATTCGTACATCTGACAATGCTAAAGATTTTCCTCATCTCTCTGGTATTATTGATAAATTGCCTCAGTCTGATGAACATGCACAGATATTGCTTTTGCTAGGTAGAGATGTTATTGGTGTACACCCTGTTTTAGATCAAATTGTAGGTCCACCTGGAGCACCATTTGCTCAACGTTTAAGCTTAGGTTGGGTTGTAGTTGGTGAGCTTTGTGTTGGTAATTTTCATGCTAACAATCAGGTCAATGTGTTCAAAACTCATTTGTTGTCAAATGGTCGGCCATCGTTATTTAAACCTTGTGATTCTGTCCATGCAGTTGTTAAAAATTGCTATAGTTATGACCCAGTTTTCGTAAGAAAGGTTGATGACAATCAACGTTCTTTGTCTGTCGATGATCGTATTTGTTTGCAGATCATGGATGAACACATGATAAGAGATGATAGTGGTCATTGGGTCGCGCCTTTACCTTTCAGACAAGCAAGGGAAAGACTTCCAAATAACTGTGCAATGTCATTGAGACGAGCACGAACCTTACACTCTAGCTTATCTAGGAACCCTGTAAAGCAGAAACAATTGCTCGAGTTCATGTCCAAAATTATCGACAAAGGTCATGCTGAAATAGCCCCTATATTGTCAAAAGGAGAGGAGTGCTGGTATCTACCTGTGTTCGGTGTTACTCATCCTCGAAAACCAGATCAGGTCCGTGGAGTTTTTGATTCCTCCGCACAGTATCAAGGGGTTTCTCTTAATTCTGTCTTGTTGAGATTGCCTCTCACCTCTGATCTATGTGAGAAAGTAGTCAGTGGCTTCGAAAGAATGTTGTGTAAGTACTGGTGTGGGTAAGCCAGGAAAACATGGGTAGGTGCACTGACCGCCGTGATATGACCATCGCTGTTGAAAGCGGCGTTAAACTCCAAACAAACAAACAAACTGTCTTGTTGAGCGGTCCAGATTTGACAAATAGTTTACTCGGTGTACTTATGAGGTTTCGGAATGAGCAAGTTCCTGTCATAGCTGATATAGAACAAATGTTCTATAGTTTTCGTGTTGATGTAAAGCATCGAAATCTTTTACGGTTTTGGTGGTACAAAAACAACAACCCAGAGTTAGATTTGATAGAGTATCGTATGTGCGTTCATGTTTTTGGTAACAGTCCTTCACCTGCTGTAGCTTCTTATGGATTACGAAAGTCTGTTGTCGATTCAGATGCAGACGTCAGATATTATGTTTCTGGAGATTTTTACGTCGACGATGGCGTCACTTCCAAACCAACTTCAGACGAAGTTATCAGTCTTATTAAGAGAACTCAGAATGATCTAGCGGCATGTGGTCTGCGTCTTCACAAAATCGCATCTTGTAATTTAGACGTGATAAAGGCGTTTGATGTTGCTGATCTCGCAAATGATATAAGGTGTCTTGAATTTGAGAAGGAAGCCCTTCCCATTCAGCGTAGTTTAGGTGTAGCTTGGTCCCTGAGTCTGGATTGTTTTACTTTTAAGGTGGATTCGTCAAGTCGTCCTCTTACTAGACGCGGAATATTGTCTGCAGTGAATAGCTTGTTTGATCCAATGGGATTTTTTGTGCCCGTTACAATTGTCAGCAAATTTATTTTGAGAGAGTTAATGTCGATTGAAACGAACTGGGATGAACCAGTTCCCCAAGACATTGAGTCTAAGTTTACATCTTGGCGGGATTCTCTGCAATCCCTGAGCAAGATTCATATTCCTAGATGTTACTTTAAGGTGTGTTTGGCCAATTTTGTAGAAATAAGCTTACACGTCTTTTCAGATGCTTCTGAAAAAGCCATTTCAGCGGTTGCATATGTAGTTGGTATCTCTCCAAAGTTTAATCAAGTTAGTTTTGTGTTGGGAAAATCAAAGGTAGCACCTTTAAGTGGTCATACAATTCTGCGCTTGGAGTTGTGCGCTGCTGTACTTGGAGTTGAGATAGCGGATGTAGTTTTAAGAAACATAGGTATTCCTCTGTCTGCAACAAAGTTATATTCTGACAGCCGTGTAGTACTTGGCTATATCAGCAACCAGTCGAGACGCTTTCATACATATGTTAGCAATAGAGTACAGAGAATTCGACATTTTAGTTCACCACAACAGTGGAGTTATATATGTTCCTCTGAAAACCCAGCAGATGTTGGTAGTAGAGGTTTGGACCCCGAACAGTTGCCAAACAGTTTGTGGTTTACAGGGCCTTCCCGTCTGCTTGAACACCCAGTAAACATACCAGAGTTTTTTCCCATGATTAGTCCGGAAAATGATTCAGAGGTTCGTCCAGAAGTTAAGGTGTTAGCAACTGACATTTGTCTTGGTTATGCCCCTTGTAATTGGTCACAGAAATTCGTTCGGTTTTCTTATTGGGAGAAGCTTATTTTAAGGCTTTCATTACTGAAACATGTGGTATGTTGCTTTCGACATAATTCTTGTAGAGGTTGGCATTTTGGTTGTGGTCAGTACAAAAGTGTTGAGGCAAAGACACAAACTGAACTTTTTGTTTTGCAGCAAGTGCAATTCGAAGTTTACCTTGAGGAATTGAGAGTGTCTGAGGAATCAAAAGCCTGTGCCAAAACACAGCTCTCTTTATACTTTAGATCCGTTTGTGGATGTTGATGGTCTGTTAAAGGTGGGTGGCCGGTTGCGAAGGAGTAGTTTGTTCTCACGTGAGAAACACCCAATTCTCCTGCCTGGGAAACACCATGTTTCCAAGCTTTTAGCTTATTCTTGTCATGAACTTGTTCAGCATAAAGGAAGGTTGTTCACTGAAGGGTCTATTCGTTCTGCCGGGTACTGGATTACAGGTGGCAAGAGGTTGATTGCTAGTCTCATTTTTAATTGTGTGAAGTGCAAGATACTTAGGGGTCGGTTTGAAACTCAAAAAATGTCTGATCTCCCTTCTGATAGGGTTGAAAGGGTCCCCCCATTTTCTTATGTAGGAGTAGATGTGTTTGGTCCATGGAAAGGAGTTTCTAGAAGGACCAGAGGTGGTCAAGCCTGTTCGAAACGTTGGGCTACAATGTTTACATGTTTGAGTATTCGAGCGGTTCACATCGAGGTCATAGACGAAATGACATCTTCCGCATTCATAAATGCACTTCACAGGTTCATAGCAATACGTGGTAGTGTAAAACTGTTTAGGTCTGATCGTGGGACAAATTTCGTTGGTTCAACCGATTTCTTGAAAACTGACACGATAAATGTGGAAGACGAGAAAACCAAGAAGTTCCTATACAATTCCAATTGTGTCTGGTTGGCCAATCCTCCCCATAGTTCCCACTTTGGCGGCTCCTGGGAGCGCATGATAGGAATTTCTCGTAGAATATTAGAGTCTTTGCTTGGAAATGTAAAGAATCTGACGCATGATGTCTTAGTTACATTGATGGCAGAAGTTAGTGTTATTATAAATACACGCCCTTTAGTTCCTGTCTCTAGTGATTGTGAAAACCCAGAGGTTCTTAGTCCATCTGTTCTGTTAACACAAAAGTTTCTGAAAAATGATCAACCTGTTGGAGATATGGATGTTAAGTTAATGTACAAAGATCAGTGGAAGCGAGTTCAGCTTCTTGCGGACCAGTTTTGGGTAAAATGGAAGCAGGAGTACCTGCAAACCTTGCAAAAAAGAAGGTTTTGGAATAGTGATCAAAATCCTATTGAAATAGGTGATGTTGTCCTCTTGAAGGATAAAGATGTTTCCCGCAATTGTTGGCCGATGGGACTCATTTCAAAGGTCTTTCCTAGTGCAGACGGTCGTATTCGGAAGGTTGAGGTTGTCGTTTTCAAAGATGGAAAACATTTAAGTTATACAAGGCCAATTGTTGACATGGTTCTTCTGGTGAAGGGTAATACCAGTCAATAATAAACTAGTCGTCATTACTAGTTCCTTCTTTGTTTACTAGTTTCTTGGGAGAAATTTTCAGTCTACTATGGTTGAAATTTAAGATTTTTTGTTGTCTGTACTAAGTATATTTAGGATAATAGTTGACTTTCTTACTAGTTCAAGTAATTATTTGTTTTAAATGTTGTTGTTTTTTGTTGTATGTAAGTGTTTTTTGGAAATAACAGTTGGGGAGTGTGCTGGGTACGTTAACATTTGGTTGAGTCTAACCCTGCACTTTTTCGAATGTTCTGGTTCTTAAGATTTGTTGCAGTCTAACCTTGTTCGTTCTTGATACGTTTGACCACGATGTCACCAGACGTCTTTTTCTAAGCAAGACTCCTAGGCTTAGTTTAGTCTTAAATGCTTGACGTTCACAATAATGTAAGTATTTGTAAACTCACTTAATGTTTCTATAAGCTGTTTGACTCGTATGTTTTAACGTTTACGATAATTGTTCTTTTTCTGTTAAAACACCACAGTCGTACCCAGAATGTTTGTACCATTGGGGAATGGTTGATTAGTCAAATTAAGTATCTGAAGAGGCACAGTTGGAAATTAAGATGAGAATTACGGTGTTATTTCTGTGTGGATGTTTTCATTGTCTTGTATGTATTATTCTTAAATAGGAAATATAAAAGTTACATTGTAAATTGAGGCAAACTATTTGTAATATTTTCTATGGCATTTGGTCTAATGTTAGGTTTGTTTCTTTGCAGCTTTTACCACACTAGCACTAAAGAGGGTTTATTAAATGAAGTTAAAACACCTCTCGTTTTGTTCCTCTTTGGTCGGGTTATGCTGACTGCGAGTATTCCGATACGAGGCAGTACATTGTGTGAAGAAATAAAACGTACTCTATTAACATAGTTCTATTGTGGAAGAAACTGGTGCAGTGGAAAAGCGTCGGTGTCTCGTACCGACGGTTCTGGTTTAAAATCCCGGGAGAAGCGGGTTCTGTCTTTGTGATTATTTCCAACCAATCGACGCGAGTGTTGGTTATGTATCCAGGAAACATCCATCGAGAATGATTAATATAAGCCTAAAGCTTGTTTCTCAATCGATGTAAAATAAATAAGTTTAAACATATTTCTATTCATAAGGATCAAGTGTGAATGTTTTACTAATACACAACTGAACATCTTTTGGTTGGATGTACGTTTGAATTCCTATTGTTCTACAAGTTATGGAGATCTGTGTTTACCTTCTTCACAGAGGGGGACCCGTTTGTTATATCCTCCTCCAGGAAGTGGACGGACCACGTGGCAGCCTGAAGGAACATCTCCACCAGAGCACGTTAAAATGCATCTGTAATTCCCATCCTTTTTATCTATGCGCCAGGATTCCCCATTGTCTGTAAATAATTATTAGATATGCGATTTTTGGACAATTACAAATCTAAACTATCAATTAGTATTATTAGAAAATTAAAACAATGATATAATAAGAAGTATCAATAAAGTTAATAATGGTTAAATGATCAAACAAATTATCCGCAGAAAAAAACCATAGGCACAGTGTACCTAAAGGGTGGACGTTGTAGTAATGAGAAGTATTCATGTTCCTTCCTATTCCCGGTTGGTATGATAAAGATGATATGTAACGCCTGATAAGCTCCAACTATTTATTGTATTGCTTAGATAATGCAATTAAAAGAACATTGTATCTATATATTTTCCATTTCACCGTTGAAGATGGCCTAAACAAAGGAACAAGAGAGAAATGTAGCCCTCCTATTCATTGAACATTCACTTTCTAATAGAGGTTGATACATGTATTCCATCGAAGAACATTTCCAGAATATTACTAGAAGGTGTGAAACTATTGAGAATGAATATGAAATGAACTCTTTTGTGATAGCCCAATTAGTTAAATCTTCAACTTCACGGAACATTAAATATTACTACACGAACATGTCGTTCCATTTCAATTGCAATCAACGTATCTGATCATCAAGCAGGAAGTATGTATAGAAGACTATTTACCTCCCAGGCCTAGGCAAGGAAAAACCGTAGGTCATGGACTTGGCCTTTATAAGTTTAAAGTAAAATGACAAATTGCGTTTTGTTGTCTTATAATGTTACAACTACGACTCTTACCTCGATTACACTTTAATGAAAAGTAGATACATATGAATATGTCACAATACCTCCATTGTCAAGGTCACTGTGACTCATACAATGTAATTGTATTAAGTTCAATTGTCATGGCGAATTGGTTTACAATTTAGTATCTAAGCATCCTCAACTCCAATTTTAATGAGACTTCACATGATTAGAAATGACCGCATGGGGCGACCATGACCATGTGGTAGATCAAATATATCTACGGTCAACCTCACTGTGAGTCATTTATTTTAGACGACGAATTCGAAGCAGCATGATGTACAAAGCAGAAATCACTCATTATAAGCAAGTTCACATTTTTCACTTTCTAAAATGCATTTCTTCCAATGTGTTCCAAGCAGACGACTCTTAAAACTTCTTATCCAATATTGGCGAAACTGTTAACCAATTAAATAGAGAGGCCATGTATAGGGAGGAAACCCGATTCCTCCAAGGTCAATGCTACTGTATTATTAAACAGATGTTACCTGTTACTCATTGATCTTCGATAACAGTTGGCGATGTAAGCTTTTCATACATATATTGCGTTTCTACCTTAAAACATCAACGTTCTGATAGCGCTATTGGTAAAACAAATAAGTTTATGATAACAAGTTAATCTGTTATGGGTTCGATTCTTATGCTAGGCGTTTATTTTTCTTTCCTAAATGATTTTGTTTATCTAATCTATATTTTAGCATTCTTATAATTTCAGAACATTTAATTTAGACAATTACATATATTTACTTTCTCCTTAAAATCTTCTCAATTATAATACACTATCAATGCCAATATATGTACAAGCTTGCCTAAACGTTACAACGTATCATACATTCATAGATATTTTATAATGTAAGATAATTTCGAAAATTATAGAAAAATTGCAGTCAATTGGCATACGTGTAGTAAAAAAAAGAGAGAAAAAAAAAAAAAAAAAATTCTTACATAATATGAAAATAGTATCATTATAAAAACATCATAAAATAAACATGCATATCTTTTCAGGGGTTTCAAACCTGTGACAACAGTATAGGTAGCTCATTGGGCTACGTACAAGGCGTTCTATCTATACAATCTGTTTCAAATTTGACATTGCATTTTACTGATAGTCTCGAAATCTCAATTTAGAACAAAACGTCACGAATAGTTATGACTGCCACGTAAATAATGTTTACCAGTATATCATATAACATATAACCACAACTAATTTCATAAATATGTTAATTTAGGCAAGTAATAGTAAGACTAATTGGGCATACTGTCTTGTAATAGAAAATCAGAAATTATGTTAACGACAACATCTTGATATGGCAAAACCATATTGCATAGATAACTCATTTCATACACCTGTAATAATCAGCCATTTTGATTTGAAACGAAAACGAAACAAGACTTATTTGTTCAATCAAGAAGATTCATTGTCTCGCTTTGAACGTGTGTGAATATTTAGTAAATAAAAATTCTAACCTAAAATGTACTTGAATGAACTGAAAATCCGTACGGGAAAAAAACAGTCGTTTTGATATATAACGAAAACAACACTCGACTTTATGTTTAGATAAAAAAAAACATTATCTAGAGTTTAACATGTGCTTATCAAATTCAATTTAATATATCGACTTGACTTACTTGGACAAATATCATCAACTTTGGAGCAACAAACACTATTAAAGCAAGTCCATAAGATGACAGCAGTAAATAGTCGTATCTTGAATTCCATCTTTGGCGTGATCTCGTCGTAGGAACGTTGTAGACTGTCCCGGGTTAGATCATAAGAAGAACGATTACGTCGTTATGCTGAATAGTCGGATTTACGATACAGCTATTTGCAAGGTCTATAGCGTAGGCAAGGTATTCTTATTGATTTTACCTTTAACAATGGAAGGTAATTTAAATAAATTATTACGCTCTATTGCATATTAAACTTTAGGTATTTTAAACCTTTATAGCTGTATATGTTTAAAAGCGCTTACAAATTATCATAACAACTATACATCTATGTTAATTTGAATTAAACGCAGTTTTCAACGGTATTTTAGTTATATCACGGTGGTCAGTTCACCTGGCGTGTGCTCCCGGCCTTTCTCAAACATGTTCTCAACGAAATATTCATCCAAGGTAACTGGCTACCGGAAAGAATGAATAATCGAACCTACGACTCCTCGCCTGGAAGTCCTCGTCTTTAAATGTAATATAGTATATACTTTAGGGATATTACACATTTATAACTGTAAACTTTTTAGGAAAGAATTAATAGTTATGTGATGTTTTAACGTGCTAAAACATTATTATGACAAATATGTTCATTTCCATTTAAGTTGTTTTTGATGGTATTTCATATCACGGCGGTAAGTTGACCTGACGTGTGCTTCGTGGCTTTTCTCACACCTTTACTTCACACAACATTCATACCAGGTATCTGGCTACCTTCCCATGGCGACTGTTTAGCCCGTATATCGAAGAAGAATGGAGCTAGTCACATATACATCTGCCAAACATCGGAAAGAATAAATACTGGAACTGGGGCGGGGTTCAAACTCACGACTCCTCGACTGAGAGTCGTCGTCGTTACCGACTGTGGTATCACGTCTCGACAGTAATCGTCAGGAGTTAGTAATTGTGGATTTCCTGTCCTATGAATAACGTGTATAGCAAGAGAGTTAGCGAATATGAACATTTCGTATGCCTGGGAAAGGAACTCGGCTGTAAATTGTTTGACCAATGTTAATAATACACTTCTGATTTACATATTTTGTCAAGAATTAAGGTTTCATATTCCTGCTAACTTTTAAAGAATTGCTTTCCCAATTTAAAAAAAGAATGGAGGGTGTCGTTTTGGTGCTGAAAACTTGGACATTTACAATATTGGCTATATATATATATATATATTGATTATAGTGGAAAAGGGAGGAGGGTGGGGAGTTGGGGGGGGGGGGGGGGGGGGGGGGGCTAATTAAGGGAGAGTAATGGTGTATTATACTATAAGTGTCAATTAATGGTTATCTCCCTTGTTCCTAGATTGGTTAATTGCTATATAAAATATGTGCATCTATGGGAATCTATCAGTTTAATTCTAAATCAGCTGAAATAATATTGAGCACTAGCTGCGTAATGTTACATATTATATGATGAGATGTGGTGAAGGTTGGTATAAATCTGCTTTGTTTCAAATGATCATTCATATGAGGTGGCCATTAAATACTAGTATACGCCACTTTATTAAATCGGTGTTCTCCCTTTATCGATCTCCAATTTGAAGGAAAATTAACTCTTAGGAATATTCATTGTACATTGTATAGGTCAAAGTCAAGAAATTAAATTCGTTCTTTATTTCAATGTAAATCAACAAATTATATAATTTTGAGCTTAACAATAATGAACAAGGTCAAAATACTATAAATGATCAACCTAAACAGTTCCAGTCACTGTGAATTACTAAAGTATGGCCTGCGTATTTATTTGGTATACTTTGACTTATATAACCCACAATATACCAAGTATGACAAATGAGTGTAAACCTTCACCAGACTGCATTGAATATGAGACAGTGAGATTAAATCCATTGAAACTATCAACTATGTTTAGTCAAGTCATGTGTAACGATTGCGAGAAAAGACCTACAAACACGAAAAATCATCTGCTAAGAAACTGATAGACAGATCTTTTAAGAATTGGGAGAAGGTACATGTGTGCGTGCATGCGTACTTGAAGTAGTAGGTAATGTGTGTGTTGAAATAATTAAATCGTCGTAAATTCATATATATGCACATGCGTTAAACATTTTTAAAGGATTTATTCACGCTCGCAATCTTGGAAGGTTTTATTGACAAAGTCAGATGCCGTGTAGCCTAAACCACCCATTGCAGGTATAGTCGATGCAGTAAGGCCGGCGGCTCCAGCACTGTATAGGCCTGCAAGCAAGCCACCAGCTACCATTGCTTAACCCTGAAAAGAGTATGTAATATAGACCATATTTCTAGCTTGTTCGTGACATTCAAGTCATTGTATATCTTTGTTGGTGATCACTGGTGTAAATCTTTGTGATTGAAGAACGAATTGGCCAAAACGACCAATTCCTCTTCTGTTTTGTTTCACTCTCTTTCTAAACTGTAAAGTGTATAACAATTTTAAGTGCTTTACAGTTAATTATCTCCATTATATCACCTTGCAGATCGCTTCAGTAAAACGGAATAATGTGTTGCCTTTTCTGCGATATGTGAAGATTTATGCGAGCATGTAGCGATACAGCGAACGTAATCGAACAGTAGTTGGTAAGAAATAGGCTGGACAAAATGTTCCTATGTCATAGCATATAGAAATAAAAAGGGCAATAATTCAGTTAAAAAACATCGAACCGGCACATGGTGATAATATGCATATCTCCTATTGTAATAAAGCTTCCCATCAAGTTTCATTTAATTCAAGTCAGTAGTCCGGACAATTTGTTTTATGTCATATTATATAGAAATTAAAAGGGCAATAAATCTGTGAAAAAGTATCGAACCGTAACATGGTGATAATATGTACATCTCCTCCTATTAGTGAAGCTTCCCATAAAGTTTTGTTGAATATTCAAGTATGTAGTTGCTGAGAAAAAGCCCGGACAACATCGGGACGAACAGCCGAACAGCCGAACGGATTGACGAACGGATTGACGAACGCACGAAGCGGCGACTATATGTTCGTCCCGAAAAAAGATCGGGGAGGAAACTAAAGCAGTTTATTAAAATGTCGCGTTCAAGTAATCATAATTCGTCAAAATCAAGATGCAAACCGCTTCAATTTTCTAAGTTGCCTTCATAGACAGGAGAGAAAACCTGTGCCGCTGTATACTGCAGTTTGATCATAGTTATAATAAAAAGTATCTCACCGGAAACAAGGCAGATTTTGCCCAAGCTGTAAGGCTTTTACAATACATACGGAACAGTCACTATTGCTGCACTTAAAAAGTACTGGAAAAAAAACATGTTAAAGGAGTCAGTAAGTGATTATAATAGATAAAATAGTTCACGATGATCATTAAAAGCCTGTACAATATACTGAACTTCAAAACATGTTATCGGTGTTTAATTGAAAACTAACAGTGGGTTGTATTGTGGTACACTCACTGTTTTAACACTAAGTCAAGTAAAGGAATAATGCCACTTAGTTCGTTTTACATTTTCTTTCAACACGAATCCCATTCAATTGTTGATAACGAAACAACTTTTCGTAGTTATAAAGGCACGAATTTGCATTTTTATATTAACATTTCAATGTACTTTATATACACGTCAAAGCATGAACGTGTTGAGTTCCGTAGAGAACTGCATTGTATACTATGTACATTTGCTGATAGCAGTCATGCGGTTCATATTCTGACGCTCTTTAATTGAGATGCGTCGAGGATTCTAAAATCGTCTGGAAACATCAATTAATTGAAACCACGATTCAACTAAGATTGTGGTCCAAGTGTCAGTTCCGTGAGTATACTTCTCCATTTAAACTAAATTCCTGCATTTCGTACGCTCAATGTCAAATGAAGTTGACAATGGTTTGAAAATGTCGAGCATTGTTTAAAATAAACAGTACTCCGAAAACATTTTTAAATTTGAATGCTTTCTTATACAACTGAACACTTACTACTGTTGGTTAGATGAACGTTTGATTTTCTTTTGGTCTTCTAAAAAAGTAGATCTGTATTTACCTTCTTCACAGACAGGGATCGGCTTGTTATATCCTCCTCCTGTGAGTGGACGGATCACGTAACAGTCGGAAGGCACATAAACATCGAAGCAACTTAAAATGTATCTGATATCACCGTCCTTGTAATCGATGCGACAATAGTCCACATAGCTACCTGAATCTAATTGCTAGATTTTCGATTTTGTGACGATTACCTATCTCTAATGTCAAATAGCATTTTTACAAAATTAAAACAAGTAAGCTGATAATTGAATAAATAAAGTTAGATACATGTAGTGGTTATTTTAATAAAACCATAATCTTCAAAATAAACACAGACATAGTGTACCAAAAGTAATAAAATAGTGGTATTGAGAATAATTCATGCTCCGCCCATTTTGTTAAAATAAATGATGACATTCAATTCGGATGAGCCCCAACTATTTATGTTCATGTTAAGATGATACTAGAAAATATAAATTAAAATGTTATTTATACTACATTTTATTTCATTTCAATGTTAAAGTTGGTATAAACAGAAAGAAATCTAGCCCACATGTCCAGTTTTAACAGATTGGGGTTCAGGTATTCTGTCGAATTTTATTACTAAAATATTACCAGCAAGTTCAAACTATTTAGAATCGATAAAAAGTTAACCTATTTATTTGATTATATCTCAATTTGTAAAAACTTGAAAAGGTAGTGATAATTAAATATTTTCTTACGCACATGTCATTTAATTAAATTTAAAGTAACTGTGTTTAAGATAAAATGCTTATGAAAAGTTGTACACTTGTTTAACTCAATTTCAAAGTCCGAATAAAAAAAATAATTCATCCGAAAAAAAATGATTTCGCTTTCTAAAATGAATGTCTTCCAAAGTGTTCCACGCAGACGACTTTTAAAACTACATATCCAATGTGGTGAGACTGTTAACCAATCAAATAGAGAGGCCATGTATGGATAGGACATGAAATTCCTCCAAGGTCAATACTACTGTAGATCATATAACATAGACTGACACCGTATATGTTTACTTAGATATTTATAGATTTCGGCCAGAAATAGTAAGAACAGTTGATCATGGAATATAAAGAAAGCTCTTGTAATGGAATATCAGCATTTATGTTAAGGGCAACGTGATGATAACGTTAAACAATTTTAAAAAGAGACTAAATACAGACAACCTGTATAACTGTAATAATCAGCTATTTTTATATCAAACGAAAACGAAACAAGATTTCAATATTCACTTAGGTAGATTTATTGTCTCGATTTTAACGTGTGTGTATATAGAGTATATGAAAATTAGTATATACTTAAATGAAATTCTAGTCCTTACGAATTCAAAAACAGCACTCGAACACAAAACTCGACTTCATATTTAATGGCCAAGTATTTATTATCTTGCTTTTAACATGTTCCTATCAAAGTTTATTTAAATCTCAAATGCACTTACTTGGACAAATGTCGCTCGGATTGGAACAACAAACAACATTTAAGCTTGTCCAGAAAAAGACAACAATACAGAGTCCTATCTTGAATTCCAACTTTTGCGTAAGCTCGTCCGATGAATGTTTAAGCGTTCTGGGTTATATCATATGAAGAACGATTGTGTTGAATAGTCGGATTTTCAATAAAGTTTTTATCGAACCCATGATGTTCTGCTTGATTTGCCTTGAATAATGGAGTGTTATTTGATCCCATATTACACATTATTTGTTTATTTTACTTGAGGTATTGTACACGTTTATAAATGAATAATATTTTGGGTTGAATGAATAGATGTATGATGTTGTAACGCGCATGGACATTATAACAACAACTTTAGATCTATGTTGATTTAAAGCTGTTTACAACGGTACTTTTGTTATGTCACGACTGTGAGTTCACCTGCCTTGTAATCCTGGCCTTTCTAACATATGTTCTCGACGAAACATTCATTAAAGGTAACTGGCTACCGGAAATAATGAATACTAAAACCGGGGTTCAAACTCACGACTGTTCGACTGATAGTCTTTAACGTTACCGACTGTGCTATCGCGCATCTTCTGTAATCGACAGGTGTGAAGGATGTGGACTTTTCTGTCTCATCCAGAGAGCTAGTGAAAATGAATATTTCCTATGAGCGGCAATGGAAGACAGTTGGAATCGATTAGGCAAATTTTAGTTATACTGTTCTGATCAAAATATTTCATCATAAATTAAGATTTCATATTTTTGCAAACTTCTAAAGAATTGCGTTTTCAGGTATTTTTGGTGCTGAAAACTCGGTCATTTTCAATATTGGCCACATGCATTTAGTAAAGTGGAAAAGGGAAGAGGACGCTACGTAATTGAGAGTAATTGCGTTATTAAAATACAAGAGTCGTTTAACGTTTTTTTCCCTTGTTCCTTGATTGGTTATAGGATAAAAAATGGTAGAAGTATTTCAAGATTAAAAGTTACCTGATTTGTTGTATAACAAAAACGATTTAAAACCAGGGTGTCGTCATTAACGAAGTTATGATAAGAGTCCGGAGACGGCAATTCTTCTTTGACTTACAGTGAACATGACGTAAGTGAGCCGTTATAACTGTATTGGGTGTTGATGTCTCATTGTCTGCTAGCACAGACGGTGTTGCTCTTTATCTTGTAGCTTTAATGCAATCATGAAACACAGAGAGATAGTCTTGTGTGTTATTTTGTATATCTGTTTTACTCCATACATAATTATTTCTTTTCCCTTTTTCTTTTTTAGGGGGGAATTTAAATAGAACATAATTTAAATACAAACATTATATGTTCTATTGAAAAGTGCTATCCGTGTCTTCATAGGCAGTGTCTGTTTCTTCATCTGCGCTATTAAGCTCCCTAAAGAAAGCTCAATCGCTTACATTCTAAAGGATCCAACTATATTTCTTTTTACAGAAGTATCTTGAAACCTGTGACTAATTGGCGAACAGTGCAGGCCCAGATAGGACTGCACAGATGCAATGTTTGGTCAGGATTTACACTTTAAATAAACAAGTATGCTTGTAAGAAAAGTTTATTTCTAGGAATTGGTTTGTCAGTCTCGATAAACAAGGCGAATGAATACATAATACGGAAATGATGGACATTATCGTATATTATCTACCGTGTGATGTATTTTTTGCAAACGGGTAAAACTCGATTGTACGATTTCAATGATTGTATGATCTCTGTTCCGGAAAAACTAACAACGGGATATTTGCAATCCTCTTATTCCAAGGTGGACTATTGGATTTTCGAATTGATTACGTTAAACATTTTCTAAACGCTTCTTATCAACTGTGATTAATGGGTTCAAACAAAGTAGTTGACGGGTTAGCAAATAATTTTTGAACCCGTCTGTGGGAAAAGGTACACGTTGGTGTTTCTTTACAGTGTCGGTTCAGGTCAGACTGCACATCTGATCCGTCGTAATATAATCTACACAAGGCTTATCTGGTTCAACACTGTTTACTAAGGCTTACTTGTACATCTTCTAACGGACGGATTCATTCATACTTGAAAAAAATACTAAGGCACAACAGGGTCTTTCAAATAGTACTATTTGAAAGACACTGGGCACGAATATAACCTGGTATGAAACATGTCGCACGAAAAGTGTAATTCGTAAACTTTAATATAAAGGGCAATAATGATAAAATTGCATTATATAGTAGTGGTGCTGAAAATAAGCATTCGATATACAGAAACACATGGTATACTGGTATGACTAGATGACGCTCAGAGAAGATATTGATCCGACCGGGCGGAGACACAGTTTTATCTACGAAGGTTTGCTTAACCCTTCTTCGTTTCAAATTACCAATATGAGGTGTCCATTTAATTACTAGTATACGCCACTTTATTAAAGCGTCGTTCTTCCTTTATCGATCTCCAATTTGGAGAGACATTAATTCTCGCTGTATATAGCTCAAAGATAAGTAATTAAATTCGTTCTTTATTTCAATGTAAATCAATATCATTCATAGCTTAAAAATAATACAGATTTACAAACAAAGTCAAAATACTATAAATGATCATCCTAAACAGTTCCAGTCACTGCCAAGTACTATAGCCTGGACTACGGATGTATTTGGTATATTTTGACTTATTTAATCCAAATTATACAAAGTATGATAATTGATTTTATACCTTCCACCAGACTGCAGTGATTATGTGAAAATGGGATTAAGTCCATTATTAATATGTACTGGAACTGTTTCATTTGATCATGTTTTTGAACGGTCAGTTCTTGTACTTCATTGTACTTGCCCTGGGTCGACAAGTACTCGGTTAGGCACCAGACATTCTGTCCGTCAGCTTTCGACTACGTTTATTGAGTATGTGATAATGACATTCAATTCAGTATAAATATGTGTACAATGTACTCGTCATATTTTTTAACGGTCAATTAGTGTTCTTAAATGAATTCGACGTGGGTCGACAATTACTCAACAAGGGAGCAACACTTCTCGTCGTCCGCTATCAAAAATGTTTAGTCAAGTCATGCGTAACGATTGCAAGAGAAGACTTACAATCCCGAAATATCATCTGCGAAGTAACTGCTAGACCGGTCGTTTGATAATTCAGGGATAAGTTATTAAAACAAATTATTCAAATTCCATCGGACAAAAACAAAAGCGTCTAAACGGGTGTAAGTAAGTACATGCGTGCGTGCGTGTTTGTAGTAGTGGGTAAAATGTGTGATGAAATTATTAAATATATTTAAAATGACGTTAAATCGTATATATAATCTCCCGTTTAACATTGTCATAAGGATTTATTCATGCTCGCAATCTTTGAAGACTTGCATGACATAATCGGATACCGTGTAGCCTAAACCACCCAGTATAAATTTAGTCGTTACAGCCATACCGGCAGCTCCTGCACTTTGTAGTCCTGCATACAAGCCACCTGCCATCGTTGCTGAGCCCTGCAAAACGTATGTCATATATACCATTGTATTGCATGTTCATGACATACAAGTCAGTAATACCTGTGTGGATGATCCTTGTTTAAACAGTTGATTTAGAAAAAAATGCTAATAACACTAAATTTCTCTTCTGCTTTTTTAACATTGTTCTAAACTATATAAAATGTTGAGGCCTCTACTTTATAAATGCCTAGATGTTCCGCAATGTTTATGTTTAAAAAGCGGCTTAGATCTTGTAAGCGATTGATATTGTTCGCTGCCATACATTTCTGGTTGATACGTGCTTTAAAGTTAAACAATCTTCACAATATCTCCTTGCGAACCGCTTTAGCCAAGCGGAGAAATGTGTTGCTTTTGCTGCGAGATGTGAAGACGTATATTTGATTGTAGCGATACAGCGAAAGTAATCGAACTTTCGTCTTAAGATATGTCATAATAATACAAGAACAAACGTGATCTTATACCGTATTACTTGATGCATTGTATTAAACAGCAGAGTATATGTATAGCATATTATCTCTATGATCATCTACCCTCCTGGAATTCCTAAACAGTCATATATCTGTGGAATGCCATGCCAGGCGTATATTTGTCTGATTTAAAAGCTACACAAATAAAGCAGTTTATAAACACATCGCTTCCAGTAATAATAAGTCGTAACAACAATATGGCTCAGACTGGATTCGAAATTAAACCCCATGGGTTGTAAAATCTCTATGTTGTTGTCGTTGACAGGAGGGAATACCTGTCCCCATGTATACTGCTGTTTTAGCAAAATTATAATTAAACGCATCTCACCCCAAACCAGGACGCAATTGACCCTACTGCAACGCCTGCTGCTCCGAAACCTGCGGCTGCCAAAGCAAACGGAGTGGCCACCACCACAGCAATGCCAGCTCCTACTTTTACAAGTGTTTTACCTGATACGATGGTGGGTGCTGAAAAAGCAAGTTAAACGGTCCAGTAAGTGATTCCATTAGATAAAATAGTACACGGTGATTATCAAAGACTGTTCGATAAACTGTACTTTATTAAATGGTTTTCGGTGGTTTATCGAGAAATAACAGTGAGCTGTATTGTGATAAACTCGCTGTTTAAACACTTGGTTTTATATATAGAGGAATAATGCCACTTAGATTGTATTACATTTTCCATCATGTCTAACTCAAGTCAAATTTCTTAAACGAAACGCCTTATCGTAGAAATAAAAGTTTTTCCCATTTTCTCATGCACGAGTTGACATTTATTATTATCATTTGAATGTTCTTTAAATATACATCAAAGCATAACCGTGTTATGTTCCGTATGGAGCTACATTGTGTGCGTTCGTTTTCTAATATAAATATAAGTAATGCGGTTCATATTCTGACGCTCTTTCATTGGGAGGGGCCTTGGATTCTAAAATCGTCTGAATCGGCTTGTATCAATTTAATGAAACCACGATCAACCTAAAGTTGCAGTTCTAGTTTCTATTCCGTGAATATACGTCTTCACCTATGCTGACTTCCAGTAACATAAACGCTGAAGGTCAAATGAAATTGACGGTGGTTTGAGAATTTTGAACGTTATTTTAAATAAACAGTACTCTGATAACGTAATTAATGAATTAAATTAATGCTTAACATCTATCATTTATTGTTAGTTGTACGTTTGAATTCCTATTGTGCTACTAAATATGGAGATCTGTGTTTACCTTCTTCACAGATAGGAGTCGGCTTGTTATATCCTCCTCCTGGTCGTGGACGGATCACATGACAGCCGGAAGGCACATAGCCATCATAGCAACTTAAAATGCATCTGCTTTCGCCATCCTTTTCATCGACGCGCCAGGTGTCCCCACTTCTTCCTGTAACAAATCATGAGATTTGCAATTTTTGACGATTTTAAATACGATTATATATAGATGACCCAATACCCATATTGCAATTGTTGCTGTGGCTTACATACATATATTTAGGCTGTACTTAATTTAATAGGAATGGCAAGTATTTTTTACAGTTGTATATCTTTGCACTTACAGCGCTTGTTTTTATGAAACTTCAAATAATAAGAAACCATCACATACAAACCTCACTTTGAGGCCTAACCCTTTCCCTGATACAGTTGTTTGACACAAGTTCAAATGAAGTATTAAACAAACAAATTATGACATTGATCAAAAGAAAAACAGAAGAAATCCCTCATTATGAAATGTATGAGTAGGCAATTAAGTTCTCCTATAAGCATACATATTTATATCGATATTTTGATTTCGGCAAGTTATAGTCAAATTAGTTAAGCATGCTGTCTTACGATAGCTCGTATAATGGAACATCAGCATTTATGTTATTGACAATGATATTAAAAAAATAAACATCTTGAAATATAAACTCATTACATACAATACGTAATACTGTAATTTTCCGCCATTTTGATATCAAACGAAAACGAAAAAGTACTTTATTTTTGTTTTCTTTCGAAGATTTATTGTCTCGTTTTTATTGTACATATTGAGTAAATATAATTTCTTACATACTCAAAAGCCCTTATAATCCCTACGAAAAAAAAAATCACCTAATTAATTTGATTCAGACGAAAACGAAACAACTCGACTTCATGTATCAGACCAAAGTAGGCATAATCTCGCTTTTAACATGTTTATATCAAAGTTTATTTAAAATCCCAAATTCACTTACTTGGACAAATATCATTTGGATTGGAACAACACACACAATTAAAGCTTGTCCAGAAAATGAAAGCAGTAAATAGTCTTATTGTGAACTCCATCTTTTCGGTTATCTCGTGTTACGAACGTTCAAGTGTGTCCCGGGTTAGATCATATGACGAACGTTTAAGTCATATCGCTGAATAGCCTACTTTACACCAGAGCTATTGATGAAGTGTTTATCGAATCCTATCTTCTTTATTTGCATTTAACCCTTTCCCACATACAACACATTTTGCAACAGACAACTTTGAAAATATCTAGTCATAGATATGGAAAATCTCTATCAATGAAGGTACAATCATGGATCAAAAGTGAAAACATTGAGGCGAAAGGGGAAATGCTGATAATGTCATCAAAGACCGTCTGCTGTAGGAGCGTTCGAAAATGTTTGCATGTAAGCGTTAAGTGATTGTGCTGAATAGTGGTATTTTCTATACAGCAATTTACAAAATCCATATTGAAGCGAAGGTATTCTGCTTGAGTTGCCTTTGATAAAGGGTGTGTAATTTGACTCCATAGTACATGTTATATATATATATATTTTTACACATTTATAACTGTAAACTAGAACGTTTTAGCGTGTATGGATATTTTAAAAACACTTAGGCTAATTTTGATATAAAGCTGTTTTCGACGCTATTTCAGTTATATCACGGTTCTCAGTTCACCTGACGTGTACTTAATATCTTTCTCACATATGTTCTCCACGAAACATTCATCAAAGGTAACTGGTTACCGGAAAAAAAATCGACCCGGGTTCTCGACTGGTAGTCCTCTCGTTGTTACATGTAATACACTATATACTTTAGGTATTTTACACATCTATAACTGCTTAGGGTAGAATGAATAGATATGCAATGTTTGTATGCGAATGCACATTATTACAACAATTAAACCATTAAACTTCTATGTTATTTTGAAATTAAAGTCTTTATTAATGGTCTTTCATATCAAGTTGACCTGACGTGTGCTTCATGACTTTTCTTACACCTTTGAAACATTTATACAATGTAACTGGCTACATTCCAATTTATATCGCCCCTCCACTGTTATCGGCAGGAGTAAAGGATGTGGACTTTTCTGTCTCATCCATCACGTTGATACCCAGAGAGCTAGTCAAAATGAACATTTTCTATTCGCGAGAATGGAAGTCTAGTACCTTCTAGGCCAATGTTAGTTATGAGGTTCTGATCACAGGGATGTGCTCCTCTGAAACATATGTATGACCTTATGCATAGGGATTTATGCATAGGGTCATATTTATTTTTAGAGGAGCAGGTACATGTGTTCTGATCAAAATATTTTATCATAAATGAAGATTTCATAGTCTTGCAAACTTATAATTAATTGCCTTCTCAATGTTAAAACCAATGTTTTGGTGTTGAAAACTTGGACATTTTCAATATTGGTTCCATATAATGATTATAGTGAAAAGGGAGCAGGACGCTAAGTAAGTGGAAGTAATTGCGTTATTAAAGCACAAGAGTCGATACACGGTTATTTCCCTTG
This sequence comes from Serripes groenlandicus, assembly GCA_031761405.1. Classification (NCBI taxonomy): domain Eukaryota; kingdom Metazoa; phylum Mollusca; class Bivalvia; order Cardiida; family Cardiidae; genus Serripes; species Serripes groenlandicus. The sequence goes on from JASEVX010000010.1 coordinate 11,699,134, forward strand.
TTCCATGATTGGTTAATTGCCAAGTTAAATGTGTGTATCTATGTTAATCTATCAGTTAAATTCTAAATCAGCTGAAAAAGAGTTAGCACAAGCTGGGTAGTTTTACATATGGTAGGTTGAGAAATGGTAAAGTATTTCAGGATTAAAAGTTACCTAATTTGTTGTTTAAAAAACCGAATTAAAACCAGGATGTCTTCATTACCGAAGCTGCCGGAGTCGACAATACTTCTTTGACTATTGATGAATATGGGGTGAGTGAGCCGTTATAACTATATTGGGTGTGGATGGATCATTGTCTGTTCGCACAGACGGTGTTGCTCTTTATCTTGCAGCTTTAATGTAATCATGAAACACAAATAGTCTTGTCTTTTATTTTGTATATCTTTTTTACTCTATACATGATTATTTCCTTTCCTTTGTTTTTTCTAGGATGTAATTTATATAGAATAATATTTAGATACAACAATCATATTTTCTATTGAAAAGTGCTATCCGTGTCTTCATAGGCAGTGTCTATTTTTTCATCGTCATCTGCGCTATGAAGCTCCCCAAGGATTGCTCAATCGCTTACATTCTTACTGATCGAACTAGATTTTTTTCTACAGAAGTATCTTGAAACCTGTGACTAATTGGCGAACAGTGCAGACCCAGATAGGACTGCGGGGATGCAACGTTTGGTCAGAAATTACACTTTAAATAAACCAGTGTGCTTGTAAGTACGGTTTCCTTCTAGGAATTGGTTTGGCAGAGTCGATAAACCAGACAAATGAATACATTTTATGGAAATGATGGACATTACCGCATATCATCTACTGTGTGATGAATTATTTTCAAAGGGTTAGAACTCTACCGTACGATTCGTCTGATCTCTGTTCCGGAAAACCTAACAATGTGACATTTGCAATCCTCTGATTCCATGCGGGATTTGTTGTATCTTCAAATTGATTACGTTAAATAATTTCTAGACGCTTCTTATCATCCGTGATTAATGAGTTCAAACAAAATATACTGGTTAGCAAATCATTTTCTGGAAAAGGTACACGTTAGTGTTTCTAAACAGTAAAGGTTCAGGTCAGACTTCAACTTTTTTCCATCTTAATCTACACAAGTCTTATCTAGTTATACACTGTTCACAAAGGCTTACTTGCAAGTCTTTAAACGGAATCAGTCATGCTTGTTACATATTCTAAGGCACGAATATAACCCGGAATGAAAAATGTCGCACGAAAAATGTAGTTCGTAAATTAAAGGACAATTATAATCAAATTGCATTATATAACGAAGGCTTTGCTGCTTATAACCGATCGTTCTACAGAAACTCTAAATATACTGGTATAACTAGATGACGCTCAGAGAAGATCCTGGTCCGACAGTGCGGGGACACATCCTGATCTACATCTGTTCTGGTCGCAAAGTCCCGAAGGTTGGTCTTACTGTGCTTTGGTTCGAATGATCATTCCTTTGAGGTGACTATTGTATTACTAGTATAGGCCACGTTATTAAAGCGGTGTTCTCCCGTTATCGATCTCCAATTAAAAGGAACATTAACTCTCAAGTATACTCATTGTACATTATATAGCTCAAGGAAAAGTAATTAAATTCGTTCTATATTCAAATGTAAATTAACAAATGATATCATTCTCAGCTTAAAAATGATAAATATTTACAAACAAAGTCAAAATACTAACAAACATCAAACAAACAGTTCCAGCCACTGTCAATGTATTTGGTGTACTTTGACTTATATAGGTCAAATTATACCAAGTAGTCCCTAAAGACCACGTAGTCTCTTAAAATCAAGTTGTCCCTAGAGGTCAAATTACGCTAAATACATCCGCTGACTTGCTGATCTACACCACTATAGACCCTAAAAAAACCTTTGTTCGCGTAGAAATGAGTGTATACCATCACTAGAATGTATTGAATATATGACATCGAGTTTAAATGCATTGTAAATGTGTATAGGATGCACTTGAAATGATTGACGTGATCACTTGTAGTATTTTGACCATGTTTGAAAGAGAAAGTAGAGAATGCTAAACACCGGTTTTGGCCGGGCCCGAATTGGTCCGAAATGACGGTAACCATTTTCGCCTGATGAGTTCTTTTTTGCATGAGTTGACCCCTTATTTTCTTTGGATTGTGTTAAAGCTAAGAGGTAAACATTTTCAATGATATATGCTGTTCTACATGAGAAATGCTTAGAAAGCGTAACAATTGAGGACTGAAACTGGTCGATTTACATGGAAACAAAGGAATACTTTATTTGGTGTATTGTAACCTAAACACCAAATCAATTCCTTCTAAGTTGTATGCTTTCACGCAAAACATAGGTCTTCGCCAAGGAAAAAAAAACCACATCACATGTTTAGGTTTTACTGTGTCAAATGTTCATAGAAATGATCAAACTTTATATTTATGCACTATTCTCAGACATTTTAGGCAACCAGTACCATCATTTTCAACCAGTGTGACTGTATCAAAACATTTTTGCAAACGACACTAATTTGACCTGTCATTTGTGTGGACTCTGAAGCTCCTTTAGACACCTTCTTTGTCCTCAGAGATATTGTTGTTGTGTACAGAGAATGATGTAAAATGAAAGCAAAATACCTAATTTTAGGACAACTAGGCAATTTTTTTAAAAAATATCAAATTTCCTATACAACCCAAACCTTCAGTCCGGCAAGTTTTCTGCGATCGCGCATCATACAGGTCTTGCATAAACACATAACATGTTTAGGTTTTACTGTGTTCCATGTTTAAAAAAATGACTAAACTTCATGATTATGCCTGTTTGAGGCAAATAACCAATCAAAGAAAAAATTAAATAGCTTGAAAAACATCAAAGTTTAAGGAAAAATGTCAAAAAGACAAATGACCCCTAATGACCGGATACCCCCATGAACCTTAATTACGCTCCAGGCATACAGTTTCATCATTTTCAAGCAATTTGACTGAATCCCACCCTGTAAAGTACCCAAGAATGCTTCAATATGTGCAGCTGACACAATATTGTCTTTTGATATATTCCACCCAAAAAGCTGATTGTAAACCATCATCAGACTACATTGGGTATGTGATAATGATATTCAATTCAGTGTAAACATGTATAGTATGTACTGGAACTGTTTCATTTATTCATGTTTTTGAACGGTCAATAAGTGTTCAACATTGAATTTGCCGTGGGTCAACAATGATTCGGCTAGAGATCAGAAATTATCACCGTCCGCTATCACCAATGTTTAGTCAAGTCATGTGTAACGATTGCAAAACAAGACTAACAACTCCGAACAATCATCTGCGAAGAAACTGATAAACAGGTTCTTTGAGAACGCAGGGATAATATTTTAAGACAGATTGTTCAAAATCCCTCTCACTCGATCAGACAAAAACAAAAGCTAGTAAACAGGTGTGAGTACGTACATGTGTGCGTGTGTGCATGCTTGGAGTAGTGGTTGCTGTGTGTGATAAAATAATTAAATCGACTTGAAATGTCGATAAATCATATATATAAACAATCGTTAAACATTGACGTAAATATTTATTCGGGCTCGCAACCTTTAAAGTTGTTCATGACATAATCAGATGCCGTGTAGACGAAACCACCAATTCCGACTTGAGTCGCTGCAGTTAAGCCGGCGTCTCCTACACTCTGTAGTTCTGCAAACCAGCCACCTGCCACCGTTGCTGGGCCCTGAAAAGAGAAGTTAATATACTCTACTGTTTTAGAATGTGCATGATATACAAGACATTATATATATATATATATATATATATGTGTGTGTGTGGGTGCTTACTGATTTAACTATTGTGGAAAAGGGGGAAAATAAAAACGACCAATTTCTCTTCTGCCTTTTCACAAACTACTCTAAACTGTATAAAGAGTATAGAGGGCCTCTATGGTTTCGGTCTTCAAGCGATCCATATGTGTCCTGGTTGATAAGTACTTTAATCTTATTATCTCAAAACCATCTCCTTACGAACCGCCTCAGCAAAACGGAAGAATGTATTGACATTGCTGCAATATGTGAAGACGTTTGTGAGCTTGTTCCGATACAGCGAAAGTTATCGAACTTCCGTCTACAGACATGCCACAATAATACAAGAACATCTTATACAGTAGGCTTTCATGTATCTAATTAAACAGAATAGTATATGTATAGCCGTTCATCTACCCTCATTGAATGCCTAAACAGTCATGACTTTCGCATATTTGTCTGATGTAGAAACTATGTAAATAAAGCAGTTTATTAACAATTCGTTTTCCAGTAATCATTTGTTGTCATTAACAAAATAATAAAACGCCTTGATTATGAACTGTCGAAGTTGTCGTCGTTGACAGGAGGGAAAACCTGTCACGCTGTCTAGTCCTGACTTATCACAATTATAATCTAAAGTATCTCACCTGAAGCCAGGAAGCTAGGAACCCTACTGTAATGCCTGCTGCACCGAAACCTGCGGCTGGAGCATTAGGTGCGGCCACCGCCACTGCAACGCCAGCTCCTACTTTCAGAAGTGTACTACCTGATACGATCGAAGGTGCTGAAAAAAAAGGTTCTGTAAGTGATTTCAATAGATAATATAGAACACGGTGATTATCAAAACCTGTAAGATATACTGTACAGTATTAAATGATTGGCGGATGTTTAACGAAACAATAACAATGAGTTGTATTGTGATAAACTCACTCTTTCGACACAAATTTAGTATATTTAGTTAACGATACGTCTTTCCGTACAAATAAATGTTTTTTTCGTTTTTTACATGCACGATTTTTGTTCTTTCTTATTAGCACTTAAGTATATTTCAAATACACATGAAAGCGTGAACGTGTTGTGTTCAGTAGATAACTGTATTGAGTCTGTGTATTTTTGTAGAAAGAGGTCAAGCGGTTCATATTCTAACGCTCTTCCGTTGGGTTGCGTGGCGGATTTTAAATTTAAAAGAAATCGTCTGAATTGGTTTATATCAATTAAATAAATCCACCGACAACCTAAGGTTGCGGTTCAAGTGTCAGCTCCATGTATATACTTCTACTCGTAAACTGAGTTCCTGCAATTCGTACGCGAAATTTTAAATGCAATTGACAGTGGTTTGAGAATTTCGAGTGTTGTGTGAAATAATACGAACTCTATTAACATATTTTTATTGTGGAAGACAGTGGTGCAGATATAAAGCGTCGTCATCTTGTACTTAAGGTTCCTGGTTCGAATCCCGTGCGGAGCGGATTCTGATATTTCAAACCAAACGGCGATAGTACAGGTTAAGTATCCAGGAAGTAGACATCAAGCGTGATTAATATAAGATTAAAGCTTTTTTCTCAATCGATGAAAAATGGATAAATATTAACATATTTCTATTCATAAGGATCAAGTGTGAATGTTTTACTTATACACAACTGAACATCTTTGGGTTAGATGTACGTTTGAGTTCCTATTGTTCTACAAATTATGGAGATCTGTGATTACCTTTTTCACAGAAAGGGATCCGTTTGTTATATCTTCCTCCAGAAAGTGGACGGACCACGTGGCAGCCGGAAGGTACATATCCATCAGAGCACGTTAAAATGCATCTGTAATTCCCATCCTTTTTATCGACACGCCAGAATTCCCCATTTTCTGTAAATAATTATGAGATATGCGATTTTTGGACAATTACAAATCTAAACTATCAATTAGCATTGTAAGAAAATTAAAACAATGATCAATAAAAAGTATCAATAAAGTTCATTAATGGTTAAATGATCAAAATAATTATTCTCAGAAAATAAAATCAGACAAATGTACCTAAAGGGTTAACGTGGTAGTAATGAGAATGATTCATTTTCCTTCGTATTCCCGATTTGTTTTGATTAAGATTACATTTCACGCCTGAGTATGTCCAACTATGTATTTACTTTTCTAAGATAGTACAATGAAAAGCACATTTTATCTTTACAGTTTCCCTTTCAACGTTGAAGTTGTCCTAAACAGAAGGACTAGATAGAAATGTAGCCCTCTTTATCATTGAACATTCACTTTTTAAAGATTGGGGTACATGCATTCAATCGAAAAACATTACCAGAATATTAACAGAATGTGTGAAATATTGAGAATGAATATAAAAGGAACACTTTGTTGTTTATAGCTCAATTAGTCTAAACTTCAAAAGTAAGTAAACATTGAATATTACTACACGAACATGTCTCTTTATTTCAATTGCAATTAACATATCTGATCATCAAGCAGGAATCATGTGTAGAAGACAAAAATACCTCCAAGGCCAAGGGAATGCAATCGTAGGTCATGAACTTGACGTTTATTAGTTTAAAGTTAAATGACAAATACAATTAAATTATATTAAATGCAATTGTCATGGCGAATTGAGTTACAATTTATTAGCTTAGCATCTTCAACTCCAATGTTAATGAAACTGCACATGTTTAGGAACGACCACATGATATGGCCATGTACATGTACATGTAGTAGATCAACTATCTCTAAGGACAATCTCACTATGAGTCATTATTAATTTACACCGGCTTTACTCTTTCCCCGATACAGTCGGTTGACGCCATTTCAGACGAAGAATTCCACGCAGCAGTATGTTCAAAGAAGAAATCACTCATTATTTCAATTTCTCAAATGCATTTCTTCTAATTTGTTCCAAGCAGACGACTCTTAAAACTTCTTATCCAATATTGGTGAAACTGTTGACTAATAAAATAGAGAGGCTATGTATGGGGAGGAAACCTGATTACTCCAAAGTCAATGTTATTGTATTATTAAACAGATGTTACCTGTCATTCATTGATCTTTCTTAACATTAGGCGATTCAATCTTTACCTATGCTGTTATTCTATCAAATGCATGCTTTAACGCAGACCCTTGATTGGATAAACAAATAAGTTTATAATATCAAGCTAACCTTTCATGGGTTCGATTGTTATGCTAGGCGTTTATATTTCACTCCTAAATGATCTTTCATATCTGATCTATATTCGAGCATGCTTAATTTGTTCAGAACATTTAATTTAGTCAATTACATATATTTACTTCCTCCTTAAAATCTTCTCAATGCTAATACAATGTCAATGACAATACATGTACAAGCTTGTCCTAAACGTTACAGCGTATCATACATGCGCATATATTTTATTCTGTAAGATAATTTCGAAAATATGGAAAACATGCAATCTATTGGCATACATGTAGTTAAAAACATAAATAAAAAATGAATAAAAATAAAAGAAAAATTCTCACATAATATGAAAAGATTTTCATTATAAAAACATTATCTAAATAAAAGATATCCCTTTTCAGGGATTCAAACGTGTAACAACAGTACTGGCAGCACCTTGTGCTAAGTACACAGCGTTTTATTTATACAATCTGTTTTAAATTGGACATTATATAAATATCATATGGCAGCATGTGTGACATTTTGTTTCGATGGTTTACAATATCAATGTCACACATGCTGCCATATGATATTTATTTTATTATACCGAACAAAATTAAGTGACGTCACTGCTGTATGTGTATGACGTCATTGCTGTATGTGTATAAGGGAGATAATCACGTCATGATTTAGCTAAAATATTGAAGCAGTTATTTGCCCTTATATGACATTCAAAATATCACTGCGGTCACATGACCTGACAGTCAATTTTCGCTTGGTCACGTGTCAAAAAGGTTGCAAATATTCCTGATAGTCAAAATATCTCTTTTTCGGGTAATGGGATTTTACCATTGTAGACAAAAGTGAGGTATAATAATGTATATTACTGTTTGTCTCGAGATCTAAATTTAGAACATAACGTCACGAATAGTTATTAGTGCCACGTAAATAATGTTTACCTATTTATCATATAACCTATAACCACAAATGTTGTCATAGATATGTTAATTTAGGCAAATAATAGTAAGAATCATTGAGCATACCGTCTTACGATAGCTCATGTAATCGAAAATAAGCATTTATGTTAACGACAACATCATGTTAAATATATAAAAACCATGTTGATAAAAATAACTACAACTGTGAAAATCAAACATTTGATTTTCAAACGAAAACGAAACAAGTCTTATTTTTTTCAATCTAGAAGGTTCATTGTCTCTCTTTGAACGTGTGTGCATATTAAGTAAATTGAAATTCTTACGTACTTAAATAAACTTAAAATCCGTACGGAAAAAATATCAGCCATTTTCATATATAACGAAAACGAAACTCGACTTCATGTTTGGAGCAAAATAGCCATTATCTCTCGTTTTACATGCTCATATCAAATATAATTTAATATCTCCGGTTGACTTACTTGGACAAATAACATCAGGTGTGGAGCAATAGACAACTTTAAAGCTAGTCCAGAAAATGACAGCAGTAAATAGTCGTATTGTGAATTCCATCTTTTGCGTATAGTCGTCTAAAGTACGTTGAAGCCTGTCCCGGGTTAGATCATATGACGAACGATTATGTCATATCGCTGAATAGTCGGGTTTTCACTACAGCTATTTGCAAGATCTATATCGTAGCCATGGTTATTGTTATGTATTTGCCTTTAATAATGGAAGGTACTTTAAATCCATATTACACGCTATTGCATATTATACTTTAGGTATTTTAAATGTTTATAACTGTATATGTTTTAACATGCATACACATTATTATAATAACTAAACATCTATGTTAATTTGAATTAAACGCTGTTTTCAACGGCATTTCAGTTATATCACGGTGGTCAGTTCACCTGACGTGTTCCCCCCCCCCCCCCCTTGTTCTTTCTCACACATGTTTTCCACAAAACATGTATCCTAGGCAACTGGCTACCGGAAAGAATGATTAATCGAACCGGGCTTCCAACTCACGACTCCTTGACTGGTAGTCCTAGTCGTTAAATGTAATATATTACATACACTAGGTATTTTACACATTTATAACTGTAAACTTTTTAGGGTATATTGTATAGAAGTATAATGGTTGAACGTGCATAAACAGTATTACAACAATTAAATATCTATGATGATTGCCTTTTGAAGCAGTTTTCGATGGTCTTTCATATCACGGCGGTAAGTTGACCTGACGTGTCCTTCATATTTTTTCTCACACCTTAACTTCACACAACATTCATACCCGGTTACTGGCTACCGTCACATGGCAACTGTTTAGCCCGTATGTAGGAGACGAATGGCGCTAGTCACAATGACTTTTGCCAGTCATCGCAAAGAATGAATACCCGAACTGGGCGGGTTTCGAACTTACGACTCCTCGACTGATAGTCCCCGTCGTTACCGACAATGCTATCGCATCTCGATTGTAATCCGCAGGAGTAAAGGATGTGGGCTTTTCTGTCCTATTCATTACGTTGATACCCAGAGAGCTAGTGAAGATCAACTTGCGCGTGAATGGTAGTCGGCTGAGACTGTTTAGGTCAATGTTAGTAATGCACTTTTGATTGAAATATTTTGTCATGAATTAGGATTTCATAGTTTTACTTCTAAAGAATTGCGTACTCAATGTAAAAATGGAGCGGGTATATTTGATGCTGAAATGTTGGTCATTTTCAATATTGACTCCATATATTTATTAAAGTGGAAAAAGGAGGAGGATGCTAAGTAAGTAAGAGTAATTCCGTTATTAAAATAAAAGAGTCGATTAATGGTTATTTCCCTTGTTCCTTGATTGGTAAATTGCTATATATAAAAGTATGTGTATCTATGTTATTCTATCAGTTAAATTCTAAACAGCTGAAATAATTTTTAGCACTTGCTGTTTAGTTTTAGATATAGTAGGATGAGACAAGGTGAGGAATTTTAAGATTTATTGTTAGCTGAACTGTTTATTATAACGAAAACGATTTAAAACCAGGGTGTTTTCATTAGCGAAGTTGTCCGGAGTCGACAATACTTCTTCATCTTATAATGTACATGGCGTAAGTGAGCCATTATAACTGGATTGTACGGAGCACCGTTAGTGCCATCACAGGCCATCGCATGTGAATGTGTTCATCTGAAACGCGATACTCGACAGTACGATGATGATAACGCGAAAGTGCGATGATGATAACGCGAAAGTACGACACTACGATATTACGACGGTGAAAACGCGACAGTACGATGATGATAACGCGACAGAACGATAACGAAAACGCGATAAGACGACAAATGTCCCTTTGTTAGTTTTTCTGGAATAAAGATTCATCACATGATCTTATGACAAACCAGTGAAATCGTACGACCGAGTAATACATGTACGTGTTTGAAAAAACTAACAAAGAAAAACTAACAAAGGGACATTTGCATTCCTCTGCATCCGCGCGGGATTATTTGGATCTTCAAATTGTTTGCATTAAACGATTTTTAGAGGTTTCTGATAAACTGTGATTAATCGGTTCAAACGAAATAGTTGACGTATAAACAAATATACACATGCATATCTTGATCAGAGTATTCGGATGCACAGGCCAATCTGGAACTTCACTTTAACGTTCGGACAGACTCATGTATGCTTGTTTCAACTACACAAGCATAAATATTACCCGGAATGAGCCATTTCACGCGAAAAGTGTAATTTATAAGTTTTGAAATAAAGGCCAATAATGATCGAATTACAGACTTATAAAGGCGTTGCTGGTGATAACCGTTCATTCTACAAAAACTGCAAAGATACTGGTATGACTAGATAACGCTCGGATAACATCCTGATCCGACCGAGCGGAGGCAAAGCTTGATCTAAAATAATTCTGATCGCAAAAACCCGAAGGTGACAATCATATTACTAGAATATGTATCCCATTTCTAAAGCGTTTATCTTCATTAATCGATATACAATATAAGAACATTCGTAAGTTTTCAATTAAAGGGCAATAATGATCCAATTGCATTATAATAAAGGAGTTGCTGCTGATAACCGTTCGTTTTACAGAAACTATAAAAACACTGGTAAGACCAGATGACGTTCATAGAAGATCCTGAAACGACCGGGCGGAGGCACATCCTGATCTACATATTTTCTGATCGCAAAGTTCCTAAGGTTGGTCTAACTGTGCTTTGTTTCAAATGATCATTCATATGAGGTGACCATTGTATTACTAGAATAGGTCATTTTTTTAAAGCAGTGTTCTCCGTTTATTGATCTCCAATTTTGAGTAACATTAACATTAAGGGTACTCATTGTACACTATGTAGCTTTAAGACAAGGAATTAGATTCGTTCTTTATTCAAACTTAAAATAACAAATTATATAATTTTCAGCTTAAAAATGATAAATATTCACAAACAATTTCAACATAATAAACAGGATCAATCTAAACAGTTCCACCCACTGTCATGTACGATAGCGTGGCACGAGGATGTATTTGGTGTACTCTGACTTAAGTAGGTTAAATTATACCAAGTAGTTCCTAAAAACCAACAAGTCTCTAAAAATCAAGTAGTCCCTAAAAATAAAGTAGTCCATAAAAATCAAGTTGTCCCTAGAACTGATTGTATACCATCAACAGACTGCATTGAGTAATGTGTATGAAATGCACTGAAACTGTTTTATTTGGTCATGTTTCTGGATCGTCAATTAGTGGACGGACAATAACTCCGTTAAAGACCAGAAATTCTCACCGTCCACTATCAACAATGTTTAGCCAAGCCATTTGTAACGATTGCAAAACAGGATATTGCTAGACATGAGAAAAGTTAATAAAACCGATGGTTCAAATTCCCTTTTTCTCAATCGGACAATGATAAAAATGTGTAAACTTGTGTGAGTACTTACATGGGTGAGTGTGTGCTTGTAGTGGTTGATGTGTGTGATGAAATAAACAATCTACTTTAAATGCCGTTTAATCGTATACATTAACTACTGTTAAACGTTGACATAAGGATTTATTCACGTTCGTAATCTTTGAATGTTTCCATAACATAATATAATGCCATGTAGCCTAAACTAAGAATTCCGAATTTTGTCGCAACAGTCAGGCCTCTGGGATCTGCATGCTGCATCTGCGTACTGCAAACCAGCCACCTACCACCGGTAATGGGCCCTGAAAAGGGATGTATTATACACCATTTTTCAAGCATGTTCATGCTTTAACACTGTTCTAAACGGTATAAAACAGTTTAGGCGTCTTCTTTTATTTTTTTTAGATATTCCGAAATGTTTATGTTTTCAAAAGTGGCTTAGATCTTGTCAGCGATTGGTATTGTTCGCTTCTATAGTTTCCATAGTTTCCTGGTCGATAAGTGCTGTAAAGCTAACAATTACCCTTGCTAACCAATTTCTCTTCTGCTTTTTGCAAACACTTATCTAAACTGTATAACAAGTGTTTGTCTCTACTTAAAATAATGTCTAGATGGTTAATTTTTTTTTTTTTTTAAAACGGTTTAGGTCCTGAAACAATTCAAATTGTTCGCTGCCAAAATAACTTGGTTGACAAGTGGTTTTAAGCTAACAATTGCCTTCGCTGCGAGTTGTAAAGATGTATGTGAACCTGCATCGATATTAGATATGTGATCTTATACAGTAGAACTTCCCGAATCCAATCACACACCAACGTAAATGTATAGCCATACTAGTTTCATGACAATCTACCCTCAATAAATGCCTAAACAGTCACGACAGGTCACAGGCGTATATTTCGTCAAACACAAGATGGCCTAGACGGGATTCGGAATTAAAATTCCTGGGTTCTAAACTAAGTGGTCGTCGTTGACAGAAGTGCAAACCTGTCACGCTGTATATTGCTGTTTTATCACTATAGTTAAAAGTATCTCACATAAAGCCAGGCGGCCTGTAACAGACCTGTAAGGCTCTGAACGACAGTAACTGACTGCCGCAATGACAGCTCCTACTGTGACTAATGTTACAAGTGCATAAGCTAATGCGATGAAAGGTGCTGAAACACAAGTTAAAAGGTCCAGTAAGTGATTTCAATAGATACAGAAGTACACCCTGATTATCAAACGCTTGTTGGATATAATGTACTGTTTTGCATGGTTGTCGGTGGTTTATCAACACATGCACGAATGTACATTTTTTATAAACATTTTCGTTTCTGCTGTTTTGGATTCTGATAACAGCGTCAAATTCCAGTTTAAGGTCTTCATTAGCTACTTATCGTAAATAGAGCATTTCCCTCAATTTGTTAAATTGGGGGATTCTATTCACATAAACTGCTATACTTTTCTTACTTTCCGTGTTTTCTGGTTAATTATTTTCTCTCAGTACTTGGTTTGATATAACGTGCTACTACTTCAATATCCAAAGCCAGACTGAATGTGCATGGGTTGACCAGAGGGTGTTTTTAAAGGGTGAAGATTTTTCACCGTTTTACAGGTTGAACACTTTTCACCAAATCACCATAATAGTGACCCTATAACAGTATAAGTAAGCATTAATATACGTTCAAAACAATGGAAAACAGAAAAGGCTGGATTATGGTTAAAATATCAAAAACATTACAGACAAAGCGTACCTAAAGTCTTATTGGTGTAGTATTGAGAGGTACCCATGCTCTTTAAATTATGATAACATAAAGATGACATTCACTCCGAATTAGCCCTAACTATTTGTTTTCATGCTAAGATAATACAAGCAAATGCAAATTCTGCTTATTTCATTTCAATGTTAAAGTTGGTCTGAACATAAAGACACATATCCCTCATATCCCTTGGTTATTCATTTTTTAACAGATGTGTGTTAATTTTTTCCTCCGCAGAATATTACTATAATTTTCAATAATTTCAATATATCAACAACAAAACATCTATGCTATGTTAACCTGACGTGTGCTTCATGTTTTTTTCTCACACCTCCCGTGGCGACTATTTAGCGACAAATAAGCCCATTTGATGGAGACGAATGGCGCTAGTCACAAAGACTTTTGCTAATCATCGGAAATAATGAATACTCGAACCGGGGCGGGATAAGAACTTACAACTCCTCGATTGATAGTCCTTGATGTTACCAACAATGCTATCGCATCTCCATTGTAATCGGCAGGAGTAAAGGATGTGGGGTTTTCTGTCCTATCCTTTACGTTGGTACCGAGGGAGCTAGTGAAGATCAACTTGCGCGTGAATTGTAGTCGGCTGAGACTTTTTAGTTCAATGTTAGTTATGCGTTTCTGAACGAAATATTTTGTGTACTTAATTTAAAAGTAGAGGGGGTCTTTATGATGCTGAAAACTTGGACATTTTCAATATTGGCTTTATATATTGATTAAAGTGGATCTGGAGAAGATGCTAAAGGGCCTGTCACACCTAGCCAATTTGGCTCGCCGGAGCTATACAGGAGCACACATTTAACGATTTCAAGGATCGGTACTAGTTCGTCAGCGAAACGGAATCACATCGCTAAGAACGGTAGTACATCGTCAGGACATCGTCAGATCATTGGCGAAAAAAATGGCAACGTCAGTACTCTGGTATAAATATTTGAACATGCTAAACAAATTCTGCCGTTGCGCTACCGGAGCGAGCAACGGAACTACAATATTATGTATAACAAGTGTTTGTCTCTACTTAAAATAATGTCTAGGTGGTTATATTCTTTATTATTTTAAACTGTTTAGGTCCTGAAGCAATTCGTATTGCTCGCAACCAAAATAACCTGGTTGTCAAGTATTTTACACGTTTATAACTGTAAACTCTTTAGGGTAGAATAAATAGATGTAGGTTGTTTTAACGAGTATGAACATTATTACAACAACTAAACATCTATGCTATTTTGAATTTAAAGTTGTTTTTAAAAGTTACTTTCATATCACGGCGGTAAGTTGACCTGACGTGTGCTGCATTGTTTTTATCACACTTTTACTTCACCAAACATTCAAATAAGGTAACTGGCTACATACCCATGGCGACTATTTACCTACTATTTAGCCCACTAGTGGAAAACAATGATTTTGCCAGTCATCGGAAATAATGAATAATCGAACTGGGGCTGTGTTAAACTCGCGCCTCCTCGACTGATAGTCCTTGATGTTACCGACAGTGCTATCGCATCTTTATTGTAATTGGCACGAGTAAAGGATGTGTACTTTTCTGTCCTATCTATTACGTTGGTACACAGAGTGCTTGTAAAGATGAACATGCGCTTGAATCGTAGTCGGCTGAGTCTTTTTAGGTCAATGTTAGTAATACATTTCTGAACGAAATATTTTGTCATGAACTAAGATTTCATAGTCTTGCAAATTTCTAGAGTAAAGTGTACTTATTGTTAACATGGAGCAGCTCTTTTTAATGCTGAACAATTGGTCAATGTCAATATTTTGGCTTAATATTTGGATTAAAGTGGAAAAGGTAGGAGCACGACAAGTAAGAGAGAGTAATTCCGTTATTAAAATATAAGAGTCTATTAATGGTTATTTCCCTTGTTCCTTGATTCGTAAATTGCTATATAAAATATGTGTATCTATGTTAATCGACTAGTTACATTCTAATCAGCTGAAATAATGTTGCGCACGTGATGTTTTGCTTTAGATATGGTACATGTAGGATGAGACAACGTGAAGAAATTCAAGATTTAGAGTTACCTGAACTGTTTTTTATAACAAAAACGATTTGAAACCATCGTGTCTTCATAAGCGAAGTTGTGATAGAGTCCGGTGTCGACAATTCTTCTTCCTCTGATAATGAAAATGGCGTAAGTGAGCCGTTATAACTGGATTGGATGTTGATGGATCATTGGCTTCTAGCACAGACCGTGTTGCTCTTTATCTTGCTGCTTTAAAGCAATCATGAAAGTCTTGTGTGCTATTTTGTTATATCTGTGTTACTCCATACACAATTATTTCTTTTAATTTGTTTTTTGGGTGCAACTTATATAGAACATAAGTGAAATACAACAAGTATACGTTCTATTGAAAAGTGCTACATGTCTTCAGTAGCAATGTCTGTTTCTTCGTCACTGATCTCCGCTATGACCCAAAAAGCGCTCAATCGCTAACATGCTTAAGGATCCAACTAGATTCTGTTTAACAGAAGTATCCCGAAACCTGTGACTAATTGGCGAATAGTGCAGACCCAGATAGGACTGCGCGGATGCAATGTTTGGTCAGGAATTACAATTTAAAAAAAACAGTACATGTATGCTTGTAAGTACAGTTTCTTTCTAGGAATTGGTTTGGCCGGCTCGATAAACCAGACGAAGGAATACATTATACGGAAAATTGACATGATCGCATATTATCTACTTGGTGATGAATTATTTTCAAACAAAATAGTTGACGGGTAAGCATATCATATTATGAACCTGTCTGTGGGAAAAGGTACACGTTGGTGTTTCTAAACAATTTATGTTTAGGTCAGTCTACACATTGTCTCTGTCTTATTATAATCTACACAAGGCTTATCTGGTTCTAGACTGTTCTCATAGGCCAACTTGTATGTCTTCATGCGGTCGGACTTGTTATACATTCTAGGGCACGAATATAACCCGGAATGAAACATGTCGCACGAAAAGTGTAGTTCGTAAATTAAAGGACAATTATAATCCAATTGCATGATAACGAAGGCGTTGCTGGTTGTAACCGTTCGTTCTACAGAAACTCCAAATATAATGGTATAACTATATGACGCTCAGAGAAGATCCTGATCCGACTGGGCGGAGACACAACCGAAGGTTGGCCAATATGTTCCTTGTTTCAAATGATCATTCATTTGAGTTGACTATTATTTTACTAGTATAGGCCACTTTATTTTAAGGAACATTAACTCTCAGGAATATTCATTGTACATTATATAACTCAAAGTAAAGTAATTAAATTCGTTCTTTATTCATATGTTAATTAACAAATTATATCATTCTCAGCTAAAAAATGATAAATATTTACAAAAAAAAAGGTCAAAGTACTATAAAACATCAAACTAAACAGTAACAGCCACTTTCAATGTATTTGGTGTAATTTGACTTATGTAGGTCAAATTATACCAAGTAGTCCCTAAATACCAAGTAGTCCCTAAAAATCAAGTTGTCCGTGGAGGTCAAATTAAGCTAAATACATCCGCTGACTTGCTGATCTACACCACTATAGTCCCTAAGAAAACCTTTGTTTGCATAGAATGAGTGTATACATCACCAGAATGTATTGAATATATGAAATTGAGTTTAAATGCATTCTGAATGTGTATAGGATGCACTGGAAATAATTTATTTTATCTTTTTTAGTATTTTGACCATGTTTAGAGTGAAAGTAGAGAGTGCCAAACACCGGTTTTGTCCGGGCCCGATTTGGTCCAAAATGACGGTAACCATTTTCGCCTGGTGAGTTCTTTCTTTTATGCATGACCCCATATTGTTTTTTGATTGTTTTAAAGCTAAGAGGTAACCCTTTTCAATGATATTGCTGTTCTACATGAGAAACGCTTAGAAACAATTGAGGACTGAAACTGGTCGATTTACATGGAAACAAAGAAAGAATTTTTTTGGTATATTGTATCCTAAGCACCAAATAAATTCCTTCTTTGTTTCCATATAAATCGACCAGTTTTAACTTAATTTTTCTATACCCCCCAAATTAATTTTTTTCGGCTAAGTCGGCCAAGTCTTATGCTTTCATGCAATACATAGGTCCTCGCAAAAAAAAATGAGAAAAAACATCACATGCTTAGGTTTTACTGTGTCAAAATTGACTAAACTTCATGTTAATGCTTGTTTTAAGCAATTAACCAATCAAAGACAATTTTAAATAGCTTGTAAAACATCATGTTTTATGTAAAAAAAGTAAAACAGCTATTACCTAATGGCTGGATACCCCGTGGAACCCAATTACACACCAGGCACACAGTTTAATCAATTACAAGCAATTTGACTGAATCCCACCCGGTAAAGTACCCGAGAATGCTTCAATATGTGCAGCTGACACAACATTGTCTTTTGATATATTCCACCTAAAAAGCTAATTGTAAACCATCATCAGACTACATTGGGTATGTGATAATGATATTCAATTCAGTGTAAAAATGTATAGTATGTACTGAAACTGTTTCATTTCGTCATGTTTTTGAACGGTCAATTAGTGCTCTACATTGAATTCGCCGTGGGTCGATAATTATTCACATAGAGACCAGAAATTATCACCGTCCGCTATCACCAATGTTTTTTCAAGCTATGTGTAACGATTACAAAACACGACTAACAACCCCGAACAAACATCTGCGAAGAAACTGATAGAGGTCCTTTGAGAAAGCAGGGATAAGTTTTTAAGACAGATTGTTCGAAATCCCTCTCACTCGATCAGACAAAAACAAAAGCGTGTAAACAGGTGTGAGGACGTACATGAGTGCGTGTGTGCATGCTTGTAGTGGTGGTTGCTGTGTATGATAACATAATTAAATCGACTTGAAATGTCGGTAAATCACATATATAAACAATCGTTAAACATCGACATAGGTATTTATTCGGGCTCGCAACCTTTGAAGTACATTATGACATAATCAGATGTCGTGTAGGCTAACTGACCAATTCCGAATTGAGTCGCTACAGTTAAGCCGGTGGCTCCTGCACCCTGTAGTCCTGCAAACCATCCACCTGCCACCGTTGCTGGGCCCTGAAAAGAGAAGTTAATGCATTCTATTGTTCTAGTATGTGCATGATATACAAGACATTATATATATATATATGTGTGTGGGTGCTCACTGTTTTAACCATTGTGAATTAAGGGGAAAATGCTCAAAAATACTAATTTTTCTTCTGCTTTTTTCACAAATTGGTCTAAATTGTATAAAGAGTATTGGCCTCTACTGTGTCGGTCTTGAAGCGATTTATATTGTTCGTTGCCATGATTTCCTAGTTGATAAGTGCTTTAAAGCTTATTATCTCGAAATCATCTCCTTACGAACCGCCTCGGCAAAATGGAAGAATGTATTCACTTGCTGCGATATGTGAAGACGTATGTGACATTATACCGATACAGCGAAAGTAATCGAACTTCCGTCCCAATAATACAAGAAACGAATGTGATCTTATACAGTAGGACTTCATATATCTAATTAAACAGCATATTATATGTATAGCCGTTCATATACCCTCATTGAATGCCTAAACAGTCATGACTTGCGCATATTTGTCTAATGTAGAAATAATGTAAATAAAGCAATGTATTAACATTTCGTGTTCCAGTAATCATTAGTTGTCAGAAATAAAATAAATAAAACGCCTTGATTGTGAACTCTCGAAGTTGTCGTCGTTGACAGGAGGGAACACCTGTCACGCTGTGTATTACTGCTTTATCACAGGTATGCTCTAAAGTATCTCACCTGAAACCAGGCAGCAAGTGACCCTACTGCAACGCCTGCCGCACCAAAACCTGCGGCTGCCAAAGCATAAGGAGCAGCCATCGCCGCCGCAACGCCAGCTCCTACTTTTACAAGTGTACTACCTGATACGATTGAAGGTGCTGAAAAACAAAGTTCTGTAAGTGATATCAATAGATAAAATAGAAAACGGTGAACCTGTACGATATGTACTGTATTATATGATTGACGGAAGTTTAACGAAACAATAACAATGAGCTGTATTGTGATAAACTCACTTTGTCGACACAGTATATTTAGTTAACAAACGTCTTTTTGTAGAACTAAATGTTTTCCTTTTTTACATGCACGATTTTTGTTCTTTCTTATTAGCATTTAAGTATACATGAAATACACATGAAAGCGTTAACGAGTTGTGATACGTAGATAACTGTATTGAGTGTGTGTATTATTGTAGATAGATGTCAAGCGGTTCAAATTCTAACGTTCTTCCGTTGGGTTGCGTAGCGGAATTTAATTTTCAAAAAATCGTCTGAATAGGTTTATATCAATTACATAAAACCACGAACAACCTAAGGTTCCGGTTAAAGAATCGTACGTGCAATTCTAAATGCAATTGACAGTGGTTTGAGAATATCGAGCGTTGTGTGAAATAAAACGTACTCTGTTAACATATTTGCATTGTGAAAGACAGTGGTGCAGAGATGAAGCGTCGGCCTCTTGTACTAAAGGTCCCTAGTTCAAATCCCGTGAGGAGGGGATTCTAACTTCGTAATATTTCCAATCAAACGGCGATAGTACATGTTAAGTATCCAGGAACTAGACATCGAGCGTGATTAATATAAGCTTAAAGCTTTTTTTCTCAACCGAATACAAATAAATAAATATAAAAATATTTCTATTCATAAGGATCAAGGTTTTGAATGTTTTACTAATACATAACTGAATATCTTTTGGTTGGATTTACGTTTGAGTTGCTATTGTTCTACACATTATCAAGGTATTTGTTTACCTTTTTCACAGAAAGGGATCCGTTTGTTATATCTTCCTCCAGAAAGTGGACGGATCACGTGGCAGCCGGAAGGTACATATCCATCAGAGCACGTTAAAATGCATCTGTCATTCCCATCCTTTTCATCGACGCGCCAGGATTCCCCATTGTCTGTAAACAATTATCAGATATGCAATTGTTGGAGAATTACCAATCTAAACTATCAATTAGCATTATCAGAAAACTAAAACAATGATGGAGCAAAAAGTATCAACAAAGTTCAATAATCGTTAAATGATCAAAACTTTATCTTCAGAATAAAACACAGACAGACTAAAGGGTTCAGGTGGAGGTGTTGAGAAATATGTATGTTCCTTCATATTCACTGTTTTATGATAAAGATGATATGAAAGGCCTGATTAACTGTAATTATTTATTCAATTGCTTAGATAGTACGGTTAAACGCACATTTTATCTATATATATTCGATTTCACCATTGAAACTGGCCGAAAGAGATGGACAAGAGAGAAACGCACTGATATTAATATAACATACAATTATTTAAAGATCGGAGTACAGCTATTTCGTCGGGAAACATTAGAAGAATATTACGAGACAGTGTAAAACTATTGCAGAATATAAATGTTAACTTTTTGTTTGATTATTAGTCAATTCTTTAAAATTGAAACTTCAAATAACTAGAAACTACACATTTCAAGAAAGTGCATATATGGCTAAACATAAGAGAACGAAGACCAGTGATTCGGACTCGAATTCAGAAAAAGGGGAAACAAAGGAAAAAAGGAGGCTCTGAAGGGAATAATAGCACATTAACAATCAGTGATATTGCTGAAATAGTTACACAGACAGGTAGTATTTAGTCAGGTAAATACAAATATCATGGAGAAACAACCCCTGGTATACAAGTGTTTCCATCCCAGTGTGGTAAAGCAGATACAAATTATACATCGGAGAATAATTCCTGTATTGAAAAAACACAACCACATGAACCGGACCTATCATCCAAGCTGAACCGGGTCTTATTATCAGTTGAATAGCTCAGGAAAATTCAAGATAGTTTGCGTAGGTCATAAGAGAGTAGAATTGAATGACTGAGATCGGATCTTATGGCGGATATAGACCCTAAATTCAACAGTTTGAAGACGGAGATAAGTAGTGATCTACATAGAGAAACAAAACGGATAGACAATTTACTGACTAGTGTTCATGATCTATCAGCTCGCATGAACATTTTGAGATGAACAGTAACGTTACGTCAGGGGTGTGTGCTTGTAATGACCCATTAAATGACCCGAATATTTCGATAATTGCTAGTGGCCTGAGTTACACGGAAGGAGATGCATTATTAAACAAAGCCAACTCGTTAATTCAAGCTCTTGGTGATGAAGTATCGTGAAATGTTCTGATCACTGGAATTGTTAAGATAGGTTTTGCCACAGAAGCTGAACAAGTGCTAGTGTTAAGGAACAAATCCTCCCTTCGCAACTCAACAGTTTATGACAAGAGATATCTTAAGCGTGGCAAATCCCATGCTGAGAGACTAAGCAAGTTGAATGTCAGGACCCTTATAGAAAAACTATCTGCAGGACATATACCTGATAGTTGACTCAAACGGAAGAATCAGGCACAGATTAGCAGCAGCTCAGGACCAAACAACACCAATATATAAGAAGTCATCCGGTCTCAATGTGTGTTCTCGTTTTCTCACATAAATGTATGTGGTTGGACTAATAATAACCAATTAACAATATTTTCCAAATATGTAAGTGAAATCAGTTGATCAATTCTGTTGATTTTCAACGATATGTCTTTGATAAAAAAAAAGAGTCGTAATGAGTTCACAAGCACTCTGAAGGTTGTCCAACACGTCCACATGCAAATTATAGCGTGTATTTTATTGATAACCTTGTTAACCTTCAAAGTGGTTTGGTGACGACTGCCGGTATGTAAATATTCGATAGCAACCCTTTAAACAGTTTTAAATTGAAAGTCAATCGTGTAAACAGGACGTCAGACGCTAAATTTGTAAATGCAAAAATAATTTCAAATTAGAGGAGATTGAACATTTTAGAACACGAAAACCTAAAAAGTTGTAAAATGATTTTAACTCTTTTGAAAAGAAAACTGTGTAAACTGCATGAATCCAAATGATTTTTACGAAAGCTGTAACAGTGTTGAAAACGATATATACATGCATAAAAGATCAGGTCGAGTATTGATTGAAAACATTTGATTAGCAGCATAAAGAAATATCTATAAGTGTATGGCTTATCTTGTGTATTTTGTAGAATGTATTCACGATCCCGTTTACCTTTACAATGTTCTCAATGTGTTTTAAAAACAGTGACAAACTATTGCATAATAAACCCGTCAGGAACGTCTAAAATGATCTAGCTAGTCTTTAGTCGTAATCGAGGTAATATACACAAAAGCATTTACAGCAAGTTTGAAGAATATTAAATAAGAACTGTTTAGGTTAATCCTTAACCATATATAGACACTTTCTGCACCAGACATCTTTGAAAACATTGTGGCAAAAGGAGAAATTGCTCATCATAAGCAATTTCACATTTTCTGACTATGTTTTTAAATTTATATTATGATAACGTCCTTTTTTATGGAGATTTCAGTTTTATAAATATTTTTTCGAAGTCGTCTGCTGCAGATTTGTTTTATGTGGAAAAGGGTTTAAGAGCGGACAAGGGGAGGGAATGGGGGGGGGGGGGGGGGGGGGGGGGTTGGGGCTTATCGCCAAATTTGGGATAATTCAAGGGCAATAATACAAAAGTGCATTTGGTGAAATATTTGGTTATCAAAGTTGATCAAACATTATGCACACAGCCATGAATTCAAAAATGCCTCCGGCTATTTGGCTGGTAATAGAACTTAGCCCAGAATCATACCCACAAACATGATCAACAATCTATGTGAATATCAGATGGAAATTGTTTGAGTAAGGGAGCGGACAATGTTAAATTGGCCATTTCATGTAATTCAAGGGTCATAATTCAAAACAGCATTTAACCATTTGGCTACTAAACGGAATTGACCGAGACATTGTGTCTACAAACATGTTCAACACATGAGGATCCGATGAAAACTTTTTGATTTAGATAGCGTACACTGTTAATTTTGGCTAATATTTGTTGATCGAAGGTCAAAATTCAAAGCGTCTTAAGCGATTTGGCTAATTATCAAACTTGACGGAGACACTGTTCACAAGTACTTTTAACAAGTTTGCTGAAGATGGAATGACAATTGTCATTCTAAGAGAGCGAACACGGCAAATTTGGACATGTTTTCTTTATCATTTAAAAGCCATAATCCAAAAGCACTATTAGCGATTTGTCTGGTTATCAAAATTGGCTTAGACATTATACCCATGAAAATGTTTAACAAGTTATGTGAAAATCGGATGAAACTGTTCGAGAGCGGGGAACATGTGGACACCGCCCGCAATCCACCAACCGCCGCCCCTCACGGGTGTTTCCATAATACGGCTTGTTTTAATACAGGCATATACAACTCGCCATTTATATATTTGGTTTATTTAGTTCAGGGCTGGTACAGCACTGTTGATATAATATCAGTTCTTAGAGAAAATCCTTTGTTCAAAACAAATGTACTCTAGATTGCGGATGCTCTCGCATGAAAGATACTGCCAATATTGTAAAACAAAATATATTGATGATGGTTACTATGTATCTCATTTTGCCATGTCCTTCAAAAATTTATGTTAGAAAGAAATACTTCAAACCGTATTTGTGTAAACATCCATGTATATAAAATTATGTTAAAATACTCTAATAAGAAAACAAAACAAGAGGGCCATGATGGCCCTGGATCGCTCACCTGATTTTGTTTTCACTTTAGCTATATACGCCCCGCCCCCTTGCGGCTATAGTTTCCGACCAATCAACTTAGCTTGAAGGAATCTGATAGAAGGTCACCCTAGGAACATTTCTACACAATTATTTGATAATCGGCCTGACACTTTTGGAGGAGAAGATTTTTTAAGTTTTCAACATAGCCATATAAGGCAAATAAGCCCCGCCCCCTGGCGGCCATGTTTTTTGACAACTCAACATGGCTTGAAGGAATCTGATAGAGGGTCATCCAAGGAACATTGCTACAAAATATTTGAAAATCGGCTTGACACTTTCGGAGGAGAAGATTGTTTAAGCTTTCGCTATAGCCATATAAGGCCAAAAAGCCCCGCCCTCAGGCGGCCAAACTTTTCGACCAATCAACTTAGCTTGAAGGAATCTGATAGAGGGTCAGCCTAGAAACATGTCTACAAAATTATTTGAAAATCGGCCTGACACTTTTGGAGAAGAAGATTTTTTAAGTTTTCAACATAGCCATATAGCCATGTTATTAAACAATTGTAATCTGTGTGTATAACAGTGTTACTTATAATCCGGACTACATTAACAATATTGTGGCGAAAGTTGGTGTAGCCGCCCTTTGTGTTTTAGACCATCCATTTTGGCCAGTTGCTAGGCCCAGTTAATTCAGTTTGGAGGAATCAGCCCAAGGGAGATTATAACATCTACCCCGTTGGACCCAGGAGGTAAATGAAGACGGACGTGTTTTGACTTTGACTGTTGACCGAGACGAGACAAGATTCTTTAAAATCAAGCCAATGATAATATACTGCAGGTTAAACTGATAGCAACTGGTGAGTGGACACACCAATATTAAAGGATATAAAGCCAAAAAATGCCAGTTTCTGCTTCAAAAGTTGAACAATTAATTCCAATACACAATACTGTTATCCAAAAGTGTTCATAAACATATGATGATCACTATGAATATTTAATTTCAAATGATATCGGCTGTATCCATCTTGTGTCTATGCGTCTTACTGGATAGTAATTAGAATTGAAATTTCACAGCTTCTGGATGCCATGCGCTTTTGCCATTAAATTTATAGAAAAATAGGAAATGATGTGTAATAGGTTAGTCGGACCAGGTAAAACAACGAACACGAAAATAGACTTCTCTTTTTCATAGACTGCCATTGAGTCGCAAATATACAACCTTATGTATTCGAATGCACTTGCAACAGTTACGAACAATAACGTTAAGGCACTTTGATCTCAATCGAAACCGAAAAACGACTTCATGGTTCACATGACGATTATAAAAGAAATGAAGGAAATTTAATATCTTACATATTGAAATGGTACTTACTTGGACAAATGTCAGGATTGACGCAACAAACAACATTTACGCCTGCCCAGACGAAGACCGCAATAAATAGTCCTATATTTAATTCCGTCATTTGCGTTTGTTTGCTTGACTATCGATCAAGCTTGAATCGAACGATAAAATCCTGAATAGTTTGGTGCAGCTCTTTTTAGGTCAGTCGGTGAGATAAGAGATATCTTTACACAATCAATTATAGCAATTGATAAAAAACGTATAAAGGACACAAGCAAGATAGTTATATTTCGCAATAACCCTTTTTATGTCCCTTTAAATATTATCTCCTTTTAATGTCCTTTAGCTTGGAGGTTTACTCAAAACGTCCTTTGAAGAGCAAATATAAAAGATGGTAATGCACAGTTGAAAGGCTCTCTTAAACAAGACCTTCCGACTCTTTTCTCGTTAGCTGTCGAAACAGTTGGCAATGAATCACTGAAATGATAACAAATATTTTGTTGCAACAAAGGGAGTCAAACGTATTAGAAAATAACAGAAAATCAATGCATTAAGTCGGATTTTTGGAAATTAATAGCACTAACAAACGACTTTGCACGGTCGCAAAACAATGCAGAAAAACAACATATTTACCCTTAACTAAAATAATCAGAGCAACAAACGCAGTTATGAGCTATTTTGGTACGAAAACCTGTATGCAGTGTGCGGATGCATTCTGAAATGCACGTTACCAACTCTTTTTCGCACTTTTCAACTGAAAAAAAGGTACTTTGTTTACATGCAACAAAATGCTCCCAGCTCAAGAGGCATTATTTGGCATTCCTGACCTTACACAATTCGACTAGAAATGATGAGCTACTTTGGCAGGAATACCTGTATGCAATCTGAGGATGCATTCGGAAATACCACGTTCCTAGCCCACAAGGCATCGTTCAAAAAACTCATATTTTTTTTGTGGTGTTTACATTTATAATCATTTTTAAACAACCTTTAGCTCAGAAATGTACCTAAAACTAACAGTTTTTCAGTGTTTCTATTTTAGAAGTGTTAACGTGATCAGAAATAACAGAATTTTAACCCTAATCAACCGAAAAAAAGGCGGCACTACTGCTGTGTATGCAGTTACAATAAATGGAAAATAGTAAATGGACTACCAATTACATTACATCGATTTCCGACGGAAGGAAAACTTAGAAAATTGTAGTGTCAACATTTGAATCAATTTCAATCAAAGTACTAACAGTACGAGTTGGGCGGTGTATTGGAGATTTACAAATATCCGTTTGATTGCTTGGGGTCAATTTACAATTGCCACTTCATCTACCAATGTTCCTTGATTAATCACACATTATTTCAAGGAACAATTCTAATAAATTAAATTGAAATCTCACAAAACCTTCAGTAGGATGTAATTATAAAGTGTTATCATTTTGCACTGTTTAGTGATGACACCGTTGCTAGCAACTAGTCAAAACAGCTTGAGTAATCTGTGTAAAGGGTCACATTAGGAATATTTAAAATTAAGTATCTTAGCAAGTGACAAGCTGATTATGAGAAGAGGAATTTCAAAGGTTTTGGCATCCCGTACCACAGCAAGTAAAGTTATGCATATAATTTAAATCCTTGACAAATCCGAAAGATGACTACCAAAACAAAATGTTGTGAAGTTTAGTTTGAATTGGGCCTGTTGATCAGGAGATGTCGGTTGAGTCTTAAAGTTAATTTTACTCCATTTCTGATATATCCAGGTTGCTAGGTTATTAAGCCTACCAATATGAATTCATATTGTTCTTCTAGATATTGAAATCTGTATATACCTTCCGCACATTCAGGGATTGGCTTGTTATATCCTCCTCCTCGACTGAACGGATCACGTGAGAGCCGGAAGGCACATAACTATCAGAGCAACTAAATGGATCTGATTTCGCCATCCTTCTTTACGACGCACCAAGTGTCCACATTTCTCCTGGAACAAATTACCAGATTTGCGATTTTTGGACGATTACCAATCACAAATAGCTATTATCATTGTTACAAGATTGATTTTGTTAGTTCAACCATTATCTTACTTTATTCATATTAATCTCATTTTTCTTGTTTTAATCTTCAAAACAAAAAACGGACATAGTGTACCTAGAATATCAAAGTGGTGGTATTGAGAATTACACATGTTGTTAAAATAAAAGATGACATTCACTCCGGATGAGCCCCAACTATTTATGTTCATGCTAAGATGCTACAATCAAATACAAATATAAACATTTAATATACTACATGTTTTTTCATTTCAAAGTTAAAGTTGGTCTAAACAGAACGAAATGTAGCCCCCATGTCCGTAGATCATTTAGTTTTGAAACAGTGGGGTACAAGTATTCTGTCGAATAATATTACTAAATTATTTCGAGGATATTTCTAGTACATGAAACCTATTTGTTTGATTATATCGCAAGTCGTAAAAAGGTAGTAAAAATGAAATAATAACTTACGAACATGTCATTTAATTTTAATATAAACTGACTGTGTTAAAGATAAAAGGTTTGTGAAAAGTTGCGTTTCATTGTGCTTATAGTGTTGCAACTACGGCCACAAACGTGATAACACTTTACATAATAATCAACTGATATACGATTATATATAGATGATCTAATACCTTCTTTGCCAATGTCACTGTGGCTTATGTATTTAGCTTGTATTAAATTTAATTAGTATTGCAAGTTGTTTAACAGTTTTATATATTTGCACCTTCAACTCTTATTTTCATGAAACTTCAAATAATAAGACACAACCACGTAAAACCTCACTTCGAGTAATTCATTAACACTGGCCTAATCTTTTACCTGATACAGTCGTTTAACACCATTTCAAAGACCGAATACAAAAAAAAAACATTTATGCAAAAAAAAGGAAAATCGTTATGAGCAAGTGTACATATTGTCACTTTCTAAAATGCATTTTCCGCAAAGTATTCCAAGCAGACGACTTTTGAAACTATCATATGTTGGTGACACTTTAAACCCACCAAATAGAGACACCATGTATGGATAGGCGATTTAGTTCCTCAATGTCATTGCTACTGTCTATCATATAACATATAAGCATAAATGTTTACATCAATATTTTTATTTCGATAAAAAACTACATATCCAATGTTGGTGACAATGTTAACCCATCAAAGGTATGGGTAAGCAATTCAGTTCTCCAAATGTCAGTACTACTCTCTGTCAAATAACATATAAGCATAAATGTTTACATCGATATTTTGATTTCGGCAAGTAACCCAGTAAAACAATGACGTTGGATTGACGTTGTATAGACGTTGGACCCCGACGTTGGAATAACGTTCAATTTTGGTTGGTTTTACAAACCGTTTAGAAGTCTTATTCCCGACGTCTATCCAACGTCAGAACCCGACGTCTATCCAAAATCAAAATTCCGACGTCTATTCAACGTCAGATACTGATGTCAGATTAATGTTGTATTTTGATTGGTTTATACGTCATAATTCTAATGTAAGAAATATGACCATTTACGACGAATATCCTGCCATTGCCTAGCAGCAATATGACCCAAATCCAACTATTTTCAAATCATAATGCAACCATGATTTAGCCCTTCCCACATCCCTATAGCCTAATGGTCAAAGCATCCAATTCTGGAGCTGGAAGTCTAAGTTTATGTCAAAAGGTGTGACAGTATAAATGAACACTTTACTTTTGCAGACGTATTTGAAAAAAGGGCAATAATATGGAAAAACTAGATATCAAAGTATAAATATTGCTAAGAGTTGTAAATATTGTGGCAATGGAGAAATTGCTCATGATTGATTTTGAGCAGTTTCTCGATATGCCAGTGTCTTCAATGGTGGATAGTTGCAGCGTCGTCAGAAAACAAGCCTTTTTATGTGGGGAAATACAAATAACGCTTTAGGTTTAAACATATTATGTAGATGGACGGAACATTTCTCCTTTATTATTTTAAAATCAGACAAGCACTTTCCCTGGCTGTATAATTTCAATAGATTCCAATGAAAACCTGAATTGAAAGATTGGGACGGAATTCCATGGAAGAAAAAAAGGATTTGTCAATGGATATTGTCTTCCTTTTCCATGGACAGTTCAGGATAATTGTCAACGGACAGATTTGCCCATGCTTCTGTCCATAGACAAAGGGACCCTGCTTTTAATTTCACATTGACAATTCCTTTTCATAGCTACTGAAAATTATCAGTAAATTGACATTGAAATGCATAACAAATTATAATTTAGAAAACATAACATATTGCAATTTTTATTTAATTGAAATTTATTTTCTTTATATTGCAGGAAGGACAGCAAAAACAAACAAAATCACATTTTTTTTCTTCATTTTTGGTGGGTTCTTTCAACATGATTTTCCTCATTTATTCTTGAACCATCATCCATGACACGAACACGAATTTCTTTGTCTTGATTTCTGAAACATTCAAATATAGCATACATGTTATTCAACCTTTTTCTTATCAGTCCACTTTAGGCCATAGGATTGCAAAAACCTCAACTGAATGGCTTTGACAAGGTATTTGCTTCACATGCGAGATTCAATTTAAATCTTGATCATAGCATTGAACCTGCATGACTATTTAAATATTTTCTTTTGCACTCTCAATGAATTAAAAGTTTTGAATGTAATTTAGAAAATCTTAATCATAACAGTTGTTATCTATCAAGCGAAATAATAATAGCTTTATCAACGAAAATAGATTGTTGCACTCTAAGTTTGAAAACTGTTTATGAAAGAACATTATCAATTACATTAAATAATTAATATATCTACTGGTACTGCAAATTCATCTATTTTCATTGTTATCTTAAAAGACAGAGCTCTAGATAAGAGGCGTTTTGCATGCTCTAAAATCCTTTTTTGACCCTCTAACCCTATGTTGTGGGACGATTCGTTTGAGTACACACAACATAGGGTTTGCTTAAATAATAAGAGTGAAATTGTCGGGAAAAGAGCTGAATACCCTTCTTATCTGGACCTCTGATTAAATGGGGCTTTTTCGCCTGATGGTCGTTGGTTCTTAAATTTAAATTTGTATGATTTATCTATATTACACTGGATTTTTAAGTACTGCAGTAGATAGATTGACCCTCAAAATCCACAAAAATTAGTATCCAACATATAAATATTAAATTCTAGAAATACTATAGAAAGTTAAATTAGTGTGCATGGTTAAACGATTCACCACCTTACCGTGAACAATACATATTATAAATTGCTATAAGGCCCTCTCTCTATCTTCCTCTGCCCACTCTTTAAAGGTGCACCTTTCAAAGACTTTCCAATATGATCTTCTTCTTTGTACAGAGCTGTAAATAGCAAAACTTAAACTTTACTGTAGGATTCCACTGTCGAAATTTGGCTTTCAAGCTAGACATGTACAAGTAAAATTTGTATAAGTTGCACATGCATAAAAAATGCTCGGGAAAGGGTTAATAACTTAATATTTGTTGCAGTAGATGATTCTCCTTCACTGTCACCGTTAGGATATAATGTATGATCCTATTCAAATTAAAGAAAAAGAGAATATTATGGTGAATTAACCCTTTCCCACATACAGCTAAGTACTGACACCTCTGCAGCAGACGACTTATGAATAGTTTCCGTTTTGACACTATGTTTTCAACTTTATTTAATACGTGTACTTTCATTTACACAGATATCTCCTATTTATGCAGAGATCTATGCAGTTGTCTACCTCAAGTGTGTTGTATGCGGTAAGGGTTGATGAACTGTGATTGCTAAGTATCAATATATATTTCTGAATGTCTATCTCATGTGTTATAGACTTATAGTGCTTATAATTGGTAATATATGAATAGCTCTGTAATTCAACATAGAATGACATACCTTTCGGAGATTGGTACGACTGACTCCACGTCTCTATTTCTAATGTCAAATGACATCTCACGACATTACAGAATTGATCCTTGTTATGTAATTTACTTTTGGCAAATCTGCCAATTGAATGACGGTTCCTGTTATATCAGATGTCTGAAAATTGATAGATAAATAGATCAATGTAATGAAATACAATTGTTAACAGACAAACATCATAATTTTTCACAGGATTTAATTTTAATTTTAATCCATAATGACATCTATTTCTGACCAAATAACATAATTACGTTTATATTATTGATCTAAGAAAATGTTATAAGGGCGTAAAGACCCACTATTACATATTCTGAAAATATTATTAGGGCGAAACGACCTTCTATTACATATTCTATTTACTTTTTTTATATTTTACTTTCTATGCAGGTTCTGCGTAAAACATCATTGGGAAACCAGGAATTTAAACTGATTGATAATGCCTCAACTTACAACTAAAGTGTCTTGCCTGGTGTAAGCTTGTCTCTGGTCGTGTGTATGGTCTTTAAAGACCGTTAGGGTATGTGTTGTTCTCTTCTTGGCCGTCGCTCTTTGTCAGTCTGTTCCTACGAGAACCGGTTTAGAACTACCTAGACATGTGGTGGGAGAGACGGGTTATCTCCCCTATTGGTCAGTGATGACTATCTATATAGTAGACTGGTACCAGGTCCATAATCACAACACTCCCCCCGACTTTATTTATGAAGCTGAGGCTGCAGGATAGTTGATACCATACATCTGTAGATCCAATGCAATCACGTGTCACTGATGGCAGGCGTGTCTAAGTTCTCTTAGCACCGTCTTCAAGGGGCTCTTTAGCTTTCCTGGAGGTTGCTGGTATGCCTTTTACGTAGACATAATCCTCCAACAGATGATTTCCCTCTGTACATTGTCCTAGATCGGGTGCATCACCGGATCATAGACATTAATAACCTTTTCGCCAGGCTGGGCCTTGGCTCACACCAGGCTCTAGATCTCATGGGTTCCATGAAAATATCAGCACGTCTTGATCGATGCTTGATCTGACATGCCTTAATATCGCTGCTGGGTCGATCTTGTTCTAGCTTCACCATTCTCGCCGTTAGTTATTTCCTTGACCCGTGTGCGTAAGCCCTGACTTTCTACCGTCGTGTTCTTCCTGGTAGGTATGGTTGTAACTGCTTTGGGTGTATATCAGTGTCTGTGTTGCTGTCACAGACACACGACAATGCCTGATGTTTCTCCAAAGCATCTCGATAGTTGTATGGCCATGTTATGCAATAGCGAGCTGTTGCTCCTGGTTTGATGTAACAACCAAGTAAGGCTTGGGTAACCAGTTATTACCACGACAGGACAATATTGCTAGTGTTGTTTAATCGGCTTCAAGAACCAAACCACTGCTAGTATCTCCTTTCCGGTCTGGCAATAACTATTCTGTTATTCTGTCAAAGCTTAGGTAATATATGCAATGACTCTGCACTGGTCATTATGTACTTTGTATAGTCTAGCCCTTTTCATTTTGTCTAACAGTTGAATGTCTATCTTGAATTCACCTGCATTAGTTGGGAGGGATAACTTGTTTTGATTGGTTGAAACTCTCCAAATTGCAGAATGCAGATTCTTCTTTCTCACCCCAGCGAAATTGTTTTTGGCCTATCATCTTGTATAGAGGTTCTGCAATTTAATGGAAATCCTTGTGATAGCTTGCATATATCCCATGAAATCTTTTAGATCCCTGCAACTCGTTGGCGTTGGCTACTTGTCAGGAATAGTTCTACAAGGCCAGGCTATTGTTGCTTAAAACCCCATTGAGAAACTCTAATTCTCTTTAGAACAGTTGACATCGTTGTGGGTTTAGCTTTAGTTCATGTTCTCTGAGTCTGGTCAACATCTAGTCAATACACTGCAGATGACTGTTGAACTCTTTCCCAAGAACAATAACTTAAGCAAAGCACGCGAAAATTACTTTAACCTTTGCAAATACCGCAGTCTGTGCATCTCATTTTGGGTTTCTGGCTCTGTGTAGCTAGCTTTGTAAACCATTCACTTTCTGCTACTTGGCTCCAGCTGTATTCTACCAATAAAAACACCTATAATGCTTATCTATTCACCATATTATGGTCAAGACTCCAGTGAATAGATCCATCAACTTTCCTGATCTTCACTGGCGAAAGCCTCCATTCCATTATTTCTATTGGCATTACAAAATTGTTTGTTAAAGTACTAGCCCTTTCTATCCAGCATCTATGAGCGTGATTCTGGTTGTGAAATAAACCATAACAATCTCTCAGCAGCTGTTGAAGTTTAACACTTTCGTCTGCATTCATACTTTTGATGCCCAACTTATCTTCCTTCTTTATCTGGTAGGAATTCAGACACAGGTTAGGCTCTTTCCACTTCCTTGCCTCTTTTCAGCAGCCAATATCGATATGTTGTGGTGATCAGTCACACACATGATGGGCTCTGATTCGTCACCAAGGACAACTCTTGGAACACGTGACTTCAGTTCATCGACTGGCTCTACCACATCAGTAGTTGGCATCTTCATTTTCATGCAACGTTTAACCATGACTTTGGAATTGAGGGGGGGGGGGGGGGGGGGGAGGGGCACATCTCTTCTCTTTGCAATGTTGACTCTGCTTACAAATAGATAATTTGCACCGTTGATGGTCATTCTCACTTTATAGCCAGCAAGGATCATCTGTATCTACTACTTGTACATATGCTCGACAGTATCTTCTGTACTTCTTTCTTGCGGATTTCGGCTTGCGTTTGAATCCATTGTTAGAACTTTGTTCTTTATATCTGAAGGTTGGTCTAGTCCTTCAGCATGACTAAATAGCAATCCATCTTTCTTCAGGTCCGTTCATGCTTTTCTGTAATGGCTGGATTTTCCACTACCATAACAAGCACCACTAACCTGTATTTGGCGTAGCTTGATAATATCTGCCAGCAAATCCTGTAGCTTGCCTAAGCATTGCTGCATCATCTCGAAATGACCATGCATCTTAGTCTATTATGCCTTGGCATAATTTGGTAATCTTTTTGTCTACATACCATTCTTGCAAACCATTTAATGTTTTGGTTCAATGTTAATGACTTGTAACCTTTCTGACGCCTCTGGGACTTCCAAACGTAGAGCTATGGGTGTGATCAGGTTCAGGATCTACATCGTGCCAAATGTCTCATCATACATCGGCAACACCAACGGCCTGGCATCATCAACCTCTCTCGTGAAGTTTCCCCATTGGCAGTTAATCTTTTACATCCCTCACAAGGCAAGTCTTCTATGCGTTCACAGGCTCTGCATGTAACTCCAAGAGCCGGCATCCTTGATAGAGCATCTGCATTCCCGTGTTTTGCACCAGCTTAATGTTTCAGGCAATGTTGTACTTTGACCTTGAGGTTCTTTAAATCGTAGTAACCAAGTGAGGCTGAAATGATCTGTTCCTTCCTTTTGCCACGGTCATTAATGTTTGCAGCAGCTGAATATGGAGGTACTGGCTGGCCCTTTTCATTGCATTCCCCCCTAACCTGCTATAGCTTTTCCAACTTTTCTTACTACGCCTTTGCACTTTCTTCTTTGCTTGGTCATCACTATTTGCAACAGCTGAGCGGCCCATATTGCGGTGGTTCATCTGTGCAGCTGTAGCAGCATGTTGCAGTCAATGACGTGTAGTTCCCCTAAAACTGCTCTGTTTCATCCATATAGTTTGCCCGTGATGTTCTGTCATCTTTTTTGTCCATCAGATTTTCTTCTGTGGCATAGTACTAGTAGTAGTACATTCAAGTTACAATACTGGGTCTGGCTTGTGTATTGTCATAACTTGTGGTATAATGCAGTTTTAATTATATTTCAAATTGAACCTTTTTCCAATTTATTATTCAAATATTAATAAATATTTTACATGTTCACTAGGTGACGAGTCTTGCATTTACATTAATTCATGCAAAAGACTGTAAACTTTGACCAAATAGGAAATTAAAATCTATCCTATGCCACAATGAAATTAACTATCCCCTGCAGAATAAATTATCGGACCTGGCAAACCAATGTTTTCAATCAATCAATTCCAAAAATAAACAGTATTTGTTTTCTAAGAGTTGGACCACACACGACAATCACAGAGTAGGCTTTGCACCGAGCAAGCACTTATTCAGAGACCATCTTTAGCAATGACGCAGCCGGAAATTTATCTTTGGGTTGTATATGCACGCACCTCGATCTGTAACCGAAAGTATATCCTACAAAATAAGCTTTGGGTCTATTTGCAACAATATTCGGGGAAATTTGGACAAATACCACGCGAATTCAATTGACTTTCTACTCATGACCTCCTCCGAGCTTGGTAACTATCAACCTCTAATTGCTGTGACGTATAACAGCAAAGTGTTCTCGGTCCCAATCCCTTCTGTTGACAAAATTCTTCAGCAGGAGTCGAGTACATTCTGACACCAATACAGTGTCTTGCCTGGTGTACGCTTGTCTCTGGTCGTGTGTGTAGTCTTAAAAGACCGTCAGAGTATGTGCTGTTCTCTTCTTGTCCGTCACTCTTTGTCAGTCTGCACCCTACGAAAACCGGTTTAGAACTGCCTAGACATGTGGTGGAACAGACAGGTTATCTCCCCTTTCGGTCAGTGATGCATATCTATATAGTAGACTGGTACCAGTTCCATAATCACTACACTACAGTGAATTCATTCCTGTTCAAATGAAATTTTATCTGGAAGATCATGGCAACAGCTTAGGATACTATATAACTAACATTTCCCAAACAATGTATAAAGGAAGCAAACAGTTGAACATCCTTTATTGCTAATAATAATAATAACTGAAATAATTAATCCAAACAGTCAAGAAAAGAAATCGCTGCCGTACATAAGCAACGATTGATTTCATCGAGAAGGCTTAGGGATCAGATACTACACACAATTATTGACGTGAAAAGTCATTACTGTGCGCTTTACCACCTCAAATCAAATAGCATACAGATGCAAAACCAAACATTTTGACATAAAAAGTAGCGCGACAAAGTCCACTGGATATATACATATGTTTTGAAGGTACTTACGTCAAGCCTTGCTCTATATTAAGCACATTTCATTTTAGAAAAGCATGTGTCTGCAATGGCGGGCGAAAAAGAACAAATCGGAACGATAACTCCTCTTTACCTCGAAAAAAAGAATCGGAGTATTTAAAGTACCGTTCCAGCACAGTCGTGGTTACGTATTTGGCATGTTATGACCAATTAATCCATTATTTCCCGTCCATCTGAACAACATTCATCACTGTTCTTTGATTTTGAATTTTTAAACTGTTAAAGTTTACTGCAGATCATGGATTACTGTGTATTTGTTTCTGGGGATACAAATTAAGCAATTTAGCTACGCCCAAGAGGGAAATATGCCAACGAATTTAATTATTCTTTTTGTCAGAAAATGCATTTTCAGAAAGAAATTTATTTTTTGTTGTTCTTTTCCTTTTCTAAATTACTATGTGGAAAACACACAGTGTACAGACGTCTGATAGACGTCTGATATTGGTCACTGATGTCGCGACCAAAATCCAGCGCTTGTACGACGTCGAATCAACGTCAAACACTTGTATCGTCGTCATGAATACGACGTCGGATACACTTTGGTTTATG
This sequence comes from Serripes groenlandicus, assembly GCA_031761405.1. Lineage (NCBI taxonomy): Eukaryota > Metazoa > Mollusca > Bivalvia > Cardiida > Cardiidae > Serripes > Serripes groenlandicus. The sequence continues at coordinate 11,736,082 of JASEVX010000010.1, forward strand.
GTCACCGACGTCGCAAACTTAATCCAACTTTAATCAAATGTCGGTTCGACGTCGGGTGTTTATTGAGAATAGTCAAAATAGTTGATGACATTGAGCATGATGTCTTACGAAAGCTTTTATAATGGAAAATCAGCATTTATGTTCATGAAAATAATGATGATAAACAAAACCATCTTGAAAAAAGAACTCATTACATACAAAGTGTATTACTGCCATGTTGATAGAAAACGAAACAAGATTCATCTTTTTACTCCAGGAATATTTAGTGTCTCGCTTTTACTATGCATATTATGTAAATTGATAATCTAATATACTCGAATGCACTTAGAACCCTAACGAGAAAACCCTTCACCCATTTTTATATCAAAAGAAAACGAAACTCGACTTCATCTTTCTGATCAAAGTAACAATTACATGTATATCGCTTTTAACATTATCATATTCAAAGTTATTTCAATATTTCGAATTCACTAATTTAAACAAATATCACTAGGATTGGAACAACACACAACATTAAAGCTAGTCCAGAAAATAACAGACGTAATTAGTCGTATCTTGCATTCCATATGCGTATACTCATCTGAGTTACCTTCAAAACTGTCCCGGCTGGATGGAAGTCAGCTGGCACTTTTTTGGCCACTGTTAGTTGTGCACTTCTGATGGACAAATTAAGATATTTGATATTTAACGAATTGTATAATCAATGTAAACATTGAGCAGGTATTTTTGATCGTGATAACTTGAAATTTTACAATGTTGTCTTTATAGATAGATAAATATATATATAGTTTGTATTCAGGAAAAAAGGGCAATTTGCCAAACATACCACATAGATATAACACGTTTGTTTGAACAAAGTTAAATAGCAGACTAAAAGAAATAAATGTTTGGAAATATTCTAGAAAAATAATTTGTTTGCTCCCGTTTGCAGGACAAACGGCCTTACACACTCTAAAGTAATTATAACAAATTACTACGATTAATATCATATGTATATCAGTCATTTGAGAGCAGAAAAAACAATAGAAAAGCAATCAAAAATTATTGAAGAAGGTGACGACGTTGCTCAATGTAGGCAATTTTGCAATTTCTACAGTGATTTTCATTTTGAGGTACAACTGAAATAGAGTTAATCTACATAATTATTTTCTTTCGAAACCCTTGAAAACAAATATGGCCAAGTTTTTAACAATATTTTCAGTTTTAAATTTAAGTAATCCAGTAAATTTAATCATACTTGGATGTTTCCAATATTATTTTTTTAATAAATAACATTAGTTTGTCAGAAAACATTGGTCATTCTTAAAAAAGGTGCATTTCATCTTCGATAGTTACATAATTTACATTTTCTTTCATTATACGTTTTTGTTTGAATTTTGCTATCTTGCAGCTTTAATTTCTAATATATGTGCAGAAATTTATCTATTTTAATTTAATGTTATTATGGTAGGAAAACAGAATTAGAAAAAAACCTATTTGTTCTAGCTCTTTCCGGTGATTGTAAGTCAGCATTCCATATCTGAAGGAATGTTCATAAAGTCTTTGTTTAAAAACGTACAGAAATAAATTTGCAATATCAACATCTTGGTTTAGCCAATAATAATATAACAATATTAAAACTAAACGTTTCTAAAATGTTTTTAATCGACTTGGCCCAAGAGTTTGGAAACAATTGCAGATCATTCAACATCATGTCATACATATGTTTAATGTATTTTCCATTTGTAGACCTAGTTTTTTTAAACCAATATTTTACTACTCTAATTACTCTCTTAAGTTTGAGTGGATACCTACTAAGTTCTCCATAAACAAAAGTATTTTGAGTTTGTGACCTTAACCCAAGTACTTGTTTGCAGAATTTTAAATGAATCTTTTCTGATCTAATTGCCTCATGCATACCCCATAACTCACACCCATAATATATTATTAGTTCTATAAGTTTATCAAACAATTCAAATTATTGGGACATTTTACCATATAAAATTTAAGCATACAAACAAGACTGAAATGCTTGGCCATGTAATGCCTCAAATGAAGTATTAAAGGATCCCCCTAATGTAAAAAATAACACCAATATACTTGACGTTATCAACTATATCTAGACATTCTTCTTTATATTTGAACTTCATATTTTGCCTTATTCTACCCTTTCTGAAAATTAATATTTAAGTTTTAGTTACGTTAACTTGAAGTTTCTATCTATCACAATATTCTTCAAGTATATCCAAACTTTGTTGTAACCAAATTTCACGTTCAGAAAGTAAAACGATATCATCTGCATATATGAATAAACATAATTTTAACATTCAAATAACAATGCCATCAAACCCCTTTATAATGAAATAGTCTTCAATATCATTAAGATACATTTACAATAGGATCGAGATAGGCTTTTCCTTTGTCTTACACCTAAAGAACACACACAACTTTCACTTAATTCATTATTATTTTTGTTAAATTGCATGTAGTTTTGACTTTTCATCAATTGATTTAGTGATATCCAAACATTTACCACGTAACCCTAACTTTATAAGCTTATACCATAAAATGTCTCTTACTATAATATCAAAAGCTTTAGTATAGTCTACAAATACTGTAAACAACATTTTTTCTTGTTTAACAAATGACTTATCATGCCATAAAGTATACATATATTGTCAACTGTAATCATATTGTCCCTGAATCCGGTTTGTGCCTCAATATAAACATAAACATATAATTTTCAGCCCATTTTGTCAACCTGTTAGAATTGGTGTAAACAATTTCCCAAGTATGCTTAAAAGTGTAATGCCTCTTAAATTACCCAGATCATTTACATCTCCTTTCGTATAAAGTGGTGCAACAAACCCTTCTGACCAACTGTTATGAAAATAGCTTGTAATAAAAAGTTTATTAAATAATTTAGTTAAACACTTAGCAAATATAATAATTTGGGTGCCATATATAAAGAACTCATTTTACATGAAATCTGGACCAGCTGATTTCCATGTGTTTAATTCTTTACAGGCCTTTAAAACCTCATGTATCTGTATATTGACATATTTACATTGCTTAAAATATCTAGCAAAATTGTTTGTATTTAAATTACATACTTTATTTTGGACACATGAACCTTTCAACATTTTCCAGTTTTCTTTTACATTTTTAAATCTTAAAGTTTCTAATTGCCTTGTTTGCAATTGATCATGATATTTATATTGATTATAGTGAATAAGGGAGGAGGAAACTAAATAAAAGAGGGAGAGAGAATAATTGCGTTATCAAATTATAAGAGTCGATTAATGGTTATTTCCCTTGCTCCTTGATTGGTTAATTGCTATGTTACATATGCGTATCTATGTTAATCTATCAATTCAATTCTAAATCAGCTGAAACAATTTGTATCACTTGCTGTGTATTTTTACATATGGTGGGATTTCTTAACAGACAAATGGTAAAAATTTTCAAGATTTGAACTTACCTCGAATGTTCGGGGTTTTATAACCTAAGTTCTAAATACTAAATACCAAAGTTAAAACAAGAGTCCGGAGTCGGGATTACTTCTTCATATTATAACGAACATGTACTTAAACGACGGCGTACGTAGGCCGTTATATATAGGGATTGCGTGTTGATGACACATTCCGTGATAGCGTGGACCGTGTTAATCTTTGCAATCATAAAAACACAGATAGTCTTTGTGTTATTATTACATCTTTTACTCCATACATAATTATTTCTTTTTATTTGGTTTTCTTTTTAGGAATATATTTAGAACATAATATAAATACAACAATTAAATGCTCTATTGAAAAGTGATATTCGTGTATTCACTGGCAGTGTCTGTTTCTTCTTCGTCACTGACTTTCCTTAGCACGCTCAATCGTTAATATTCTGAAGTATCTTGACACAGGTGTTAAAAGAATACGCTTGGCTGATGACAATTCGCTTTGAATTAACAAATATCGACTTAAATAACATATAGTTACTATGCATTTCATTAAAAACAACTAATAATCAAGATATTACTATTTAAAGATGACTATTTTTGCTGATGGGTGCCGCAGCATGAGCGAGGCCATTGTTTACATATCGCAATGTCTCGAGACTTTCTGAAAAGAATCGTGACATCATTTACACACTATGTCCCAAACAAAACAGAAAGGTAGAGTTAGCTAATGAACGACTGCGGTACTATAAAGGGAATACAAAATAGTTTTTTTCGTAAGAATATTAACACCGGAAGTTTACAAACCTAAACTTCAATTATTCAAAATGGAATTCCAAGCATTACATCATATTGTTACTAGATCTATATAAAGTTGTATAGTAAATAGTATCCAACCCTTGTAGGTGGATAGAAAACACGAACTTGACTCGTGTAATACACATATATATATCAGCCAATTAAATATATGTGTTTTAACATGTATTTATACAAGTAATGTCATTTGTTTATATATTTGACAGTTGTTTGTTATGATTTCACAGCTCGTTAGACATAATGAACCGTCGTGGTCATAGAAACAATCAAATTTCCGGTAGTGGTCGAACGCTACTGTAATAGGATCTGTTGACGAGTCTTTTGAGCAGAAATAATTCAATTCCTTCCCTACATACTCTGCAGCAGACGGTAAAGAGATTTTACATATTAGTCATCTGCTGCGGATTTGGTGTCTGTGAAAAAGGGAGAATTGAAATGGGTAATTTTGACTAAATTCCCTAAAGGTTTTGGTTGTAAAACTTTTATATTATATATTGAAGAAAAATTCTCTAATCTGCTTAGATATCCCTTTTAATTTTAAATAAAATCGTCCAATTTCTAAAATATTTAATTTTTTTTAATTGAATGTATTTTACCACAATTCATTACCTATATTTCATAAATACAAGACACGGGAAAGTTTATGAAGAATGAGTACAGCATTGCTTCGGAGGTATATGATTATTTTTTCCTTTGTAATATAATAGACACATTTCAATAAATGTATTTATGATTTATGATATGTTTATGCGAAATTTTAAATTTATTTATCTGAAATTGCAATGATTTTTTCCACTTTCCCCCACAATGTTTCTTTCCACCTTTTCAAATATCAGACAGAAAGTATAATTACGTGCACAGGAGAAATTACTCATTTTTAACATCTGACAGAAGACTAGCAACAGTTCTAATATTTGTAATAATTGTTGACAGAATATATCATTGCGTGAAAGGGAGAAATTGCTAATTATGAGCAATGTATCTTCTCCCACAATGTTTTCCTTTCGCTTTTTTAAACATCTTCACACTGATATGCATAATACTTTAAATAACATTGCAAAGTGAAACAAATATAAGCACTTTAAATTGAGTTAAACTTATTATTGTAGATTTGTAAATAGTCCGACTCAATTTGTTTGAACAATACATTAAGATATAAAACACACAAAAATGTATCAAAATTATTAAAAATCCTTACAATATCAAGAAGATACATTAATCCTCTGCTAGTTTGTGTCTTTTTCATATGTGTAGACTTAAACATATTGATATGCTTTGTATTTTGGAAAATGTGTTGCTTTTTATCCTGTTTCTTGTTGTCCGTTACTTTTTGTCCTGTTACTTTTTATCCTGTTTCTTTTTATCCTACAATCGTTAGTGATATACCCCTTGATCATTGGTACCTGTCTATTCAATGAAAATTGCATGCATCTTTGACCGTAGGGTAATATTGTTTCATGCATACACATCAAAACAGTAAATGGATTGAGAGCAACCCGTACAATCATGGAATCCCAGCTGTAATGGTGATAATTGGAGTGGAAGTTCATATAGGCAGTTAGTGATATACCCTGTGGTCATTGGTGCCTGTCAAAACAATGAAGTTGCATGCATCTTTGACTGTAGGCTAATATAACTTCCTGTACAACATCAAAGAAGGGAATACTCATACAATAATGGCAAATACAGCTGTTATGACGATTACAGGAGAAGAAATTCAGCTAATTACATATAATACTAATGGATTAATACAAGGTAATGTTTATTAACGGATAAGTTTATCAAATATCATATCAAGCTTGTTTTATCTAATTAAATGTAGTAAGAAAGTCCTGTTGTTTGATTGCACAGTTTGTGTGTTCTATGATCACATTTTGTCTGATGTCCTTCGGTCACATGCCATCAACAATTGCCTTGTGAACATTCTACAGGCAACATTTTACAACACCCAATATGAATGAAAGTTTATCAGAAAATCATCTCTATCAAATCTTGACCAAGTTATAAACTGGGTCCTGTGAGGTGAATAACTATGTGACAATGTCAATTTGAAGGAAAATATTGTGAACACTCTGGATCCCTTATTTTAAACTTAAGCATGTTGAAATGTTTTCAGAATAACTGTTTTGATGATATCTAGGCTAAGTTTAAATATATCTGGTCATAAATGAGGTCACTTGGCCAAATTGAAGAAATATATTGTTAACACACTAGAGACTGCATTATTTGGTCCAGCAGCTTGAAAAACTGTCAGAATGTTGGTCTTGATTTTATCTATGCTAAGGTTGAAACTTAGGTCATGTGAAGTCAAAAACTCGGTCACAAGTTCAAATTGAAGGAAAATCTTATTAACACTCTGGTGGCTGCATTTTTATCTTTTAATAGCATATTGAAACTTTTTTAATAATTGTTATCTTGGATAAATCTAGGCCAAGTTCAAATATATGTCATGAGTGGTCATAAACTAGGTCACTTTACCAAATTGCAGGAAAATCCTGTTAGTCTAGAAACCACACTTTTCCTTCAGTAGCTTGAAGCTTTTTCAGAATGTTTGTCTTAACAATATCTAGACCTAGTAAAAATAAAGGTCATGGGGGGTCACCGAGGTCACTAGAAAACATTTGAGAAAAATCTTGTGAACCCTCTTGACCTCAATGTTAGCTACAGCATCTTGAAACTCTGTCAGAATGTTTGTCCTGATGATTATTGATATCTAGGCCAAGTTCAAATATTGGTCATGTCAGGTCAAACATAAGGTCATTAGACCAAATTAAAGGAAAATCTTGTTATTACTCTGAAAGCTGTTCTTTTAATGTTAGCATTTTGAAACTTTGGCATAATGGATGTTTTGAACATTGCTTTAAACCCAGATAGAAAGTATGTCACTAGGCCAAATTGAAGGAAAATGTATGTCTATGTTCATGTGATTAAGTGAATGTTAAAATTGTTGATGATTTGACTTTGCACCAAAAGATAAATTAGGGGTAGGGTACTAAAACGGTTTCAGTTCCGACAGCTTGTAACATATTCTTAATATTATAATGACAAGTTACTGTACAATTTCGGTTGTAACCCTTTGCATCATATATACGCTTTCTGACGTCTCTGCAGCAGACGGCTTTTTGAAAACATAGTGACACAAAAGGAAATTGCCCTAAACGAGCAATTTCTCAATTTGCCACAAAGTTATCCACTTTTAGTCATAGGTTATCCATTCAATTATAGAGATTTTCCATTTTTAGACAAAATATGTTCAAAGTCGTCTGCTGAAGAATTGTCGTGTGCGGGAAAGGGTTAAAATTGCTTGTCTCATAATGTTAGATGTTAGTTTTCTCTTTTGAAATGATTACTTAAAAGCATTAGATATTTAAGAAGAAAATAGAAGTAGGTCTTAGAGAAACTTCGTGTGTTATACATTTACCGCAACTAATTGAACAACACATTGAGGCCAATATTACAGCGTCTTCGGCTGATTTTTCATCGGGAGAGGAAGAATAAGACGAAGAAGAAGATACACAGGTAACACAAGTCAGGTAACCTATCCCGTTCAATAGTAACATCATGTGAGATTTATTAACTTTTCCTGAAGGAAACACCTTTGCAACAGAATAATTTGAAGACATCGAGGTTAAAATAAGGAATTACACCATACACGAATACATGTATATGATTATTGAAAAGAGTTGAAAATATTGTGGCAAAAGGAGGGATTTCTCTTTTCTTTAGACGTCTGATTCAAATACGTCAAAAGTGGTCTGCGTTGGGAAAGGGTTTAATTATACGTTCAATCACAATTATTTCAAAGAATAAAGTTGTAAACCCTACCTGATTTCCATGATGGAACGCTAACGAACACATTCAGTTGATTTAATGTAAAGCCATGCAGTTTAAATGATGTGCGTGAAGTTAGCCGGAATAGCCGGAACAGCTGGAACACCGGCTACTCCGGCTAAATAAACTGTTTTAACAAGCCGGAACAGCCGAAGTTCCGGTTACTCTGGCTGTATTAACCGACCGGAGCAGCTGTATTTCCTATTACTACGACTGTACTAACCAGTCGAGAAAACATCATTCCGGCTATTCTTGTCATCCTAAAGCTTAAACGACATGCAGTATGTGGATATACATTGTCTGTTTATTTTTATATTGGCTGGATTTTGATGCTAAAACGACAAGTAGTGAATCTCGTAGGCCTTGCAAGAATGCGGAATCGAACCTGGTGGGATCAATTCTGTCGGCGCTACACATGTTAAACTTGTATTTAAATTAAACAGGGTGCACATTCGGGAAATCGAACAAGCCTGAACAGCTGGAACTCCGCCAACTCAAGCTGTATATATAATCCGTAAAAGTCATTGTTTCGGCATTTCTAGCTTGCCTGAATTGTCTTCATGGACAAGCTTGAATTATGTGCGAACGTATTATCTTGGTAGTTTACACTTGGCTTGATTGTTCACCTAGTGCGACTCGAAGCCAGAGCGGCTTTCACCTGGCATGCATCAATCAACAGCCCAATCTATCTATCTCTAACAGCCCCCCTGTTGGCCCAAATCCTGCTTGGTTTTACGGCCGTCTGCCTCAAATCCGTGTGTAATCCGTGACTCAGAGCCAGAGTGTGTCACTTACACTTGACACATGTCAGGATGCCAGTTAAACTCTCTAAATTGAGCAATATACAGCCGAAGTTGGGCTGTAGACTTGCCCTCAATGCCAAATTCCTCTGAATATTGCGGCCAGTTTCCATAAAACCGGAGAGAATCCGCCTAGTGTGACTTAGAGCCAGAGTGTTGCACTTTTACCTGACACATATCAGGATGTCAGTTAAACTCTCTAATTCGAACAGGACGGGTGCAAAGTCGGCACTTTGTCGGGAAATCTCAACTCAGACTGGGCATGACAGCCGGCTGACGCACCTTGTATCAATCAACCGCTCAATCCATCTATCTCGAACAACAGGCACGCCCATACGAAGGTGGAACCCACTCTTTCGGCCCATTTCGGTTGGGTTTTATTCAGCCGGCTGCCATAAATCTGGGTGGAATCCGGCTAGCCTTCCTCGGAGCCAGAGTGTATACAGCCGGAGTTGGGCTGTAGACTTGCCAAAATGCCAACTTCATCTGAACATTGCAGCCAGCTGCCATAAATCCGGGTGGAATCCGGTTAATGTATTTCGGAGCCAGAATTTAGCGCTTTCACCTGACACATGTCAGGATGTCAGTAAAACTCCTTATTCGAACAGGACGGGTGAAAATTCGGGACTTTGTCGGGAAATCCCAAATCCGGCTGGGCATGGCAGCCGGCTGACACCACTTGGCAAAACACCCCTTCATGCAATACGAAGTCAGTTTGAGGCGCTTTCACCTGGCATGCATCAATCAACCGCCCAATCCGTCTATATCAAACAATAGGAACGCCAAAAGTCAAGGGTGAGAGCCACTCCGTCGGCCTAACTCTGGCTGTATATTGTTGTTAGAACCCAGCCGAAGTTGGACCGACTGATTGGCTTCCACCCTCGTTTTGAATTGCATATTGTTCGAGATAGATGGATTGAGCGGTTGATTGATGCATGCCAGGTAAAAGCGCCTCAAACTAACTTCGTGTTGCATGAAGTTGCGTCAGCCGACTGTCATGCCCAGCCCGAGTTGGGATTTCTCAACAGAGTCCCGACTTTGCACCCGTCCTATTCGACTAAGAATGTTTAACTGGCATCCTGACATTTGTCAGGTGAAGGTGCCACACTCCGGTTCCGAGTCAGATTCCACCGGAGTTATGGCCAGCTGGCTGCAGTGTTCAGATGAAGTTGGCATTTTAGCCAAGTCTACAGCCCAACTCCGGCTGTATATTGCTCAAATTAGAGAGTTTATCTTGAATCATGACATGTATCAGGTTAAAGTGACACACTCTGGCTCCGAGTCACGGTCGCCGGATTCCACCCGGATTTATGGCAGCCGGCATCAAACCCAGTCAAGTCGGAGTTGATATTTCCCAACAAAGTCCCGACTTTGCACCCGTCCTTATCGAATTAGAGAGTTTAACTGGCATCCTGACATGTTTAAGGTGAAAGTGCCACACTCTGGCTCCGATTTCCACCCGGATTTATGGAAGCTGGCTGCAATGTTCAGATAAAGTTGGCTTAAGTCTACAGCCCAACTCCGGCTTAAATAAGTTAAATGGCATTCTGACATGTGTCAGGTGAAGGTGACACACTCTGGCTACGTGTTACGCTAGCCGTATTCCACCTGGATTTATGGCTGCAAAATCCAGCCGGAGTTGGACCGACAGAGTATCATCCATCCTCATTTTGGCGTCCCCAATGTTCGAGATAGATAGATAGATAGGGCGGTTGATTGATGCATTCCAGGTGAAAGCGCCTCAAACTTACATCGTGTTTCATGAGGTCCTATTTCGTCAAATTGCGTCAGCCAGCTGCTCTGCCCAGCCGGAGTTTGGATTACCGGGCAAAGTCCCGACTTTATACTCGTTCTGATCGAATTAGAGAGTTTAACTGGCATCTGTCCAGCCGGGTTTATAAAAATGTGGCTCCCGATATAGATTTTACGTACCTTTTTCGAGAAAGATGGATTGAGCGGCCAATTAATGCATGTCAGGTGAAAGCGACCTAAACTGACTAAGACACGACTTTGCCTGTTCGAATTAAAGATTTTACCTGCAAAACCCAGCCGGAGTTACGCCAGATTTGGCTCCGAGTCGCACTAAGTACAGGATCAAGACAAGATGAACATTTCAAGATAATTTACAGATACTTCAGATGGTTCAAGGTTGTCCATATAGACAATTCAGGCTCGCCTTAATTAATACAGCCGCAGTTTTCGGAACTCCGGCTATTCCGTAGAATTGATACTGTTTGAGTTAAGAGTTTAGCCGACATGCTGACATGTTTTACGCCAACGGTCGGAGCTGAGATTTTCCAAACAAAGACCCAAATGTGCACCTGTTCGAGTAAGAGAGTTTGGCCTGCTGCAACCGATGTAGCACTAGTTGAACACAATCAAGCCAAGAATAACATTTCAAGACAATGTATTCGCACATAATTCAAGCTTGTCCGTAAAGCCAGTTCAGGCAAGCCAGAATTGCCCAAACGGTGCTTTAGTTGGCGGAGTTCCGGCTTTTCAGGCCGGTTGATACTGGTTCGATTTCCCGAATTTGCAACCGTCCTGTTTGTGTTAAAAACGAGTTAAACATGTGTAGCGCCCACAGAATTGCTCCCACCAGGTTCGATTCTGCTCTCGTGCAAGGCCTATGAGATTCACATTTGCCGTTATAACATCAAAATCAAGCCAATATTAAAATGTACAATGTATTTCCACATAATGCATAGCCGTAATGATGTTTTTTCGGCTGTTTAGTACATTTGTAGTAATAGGAAGGATAGCTTTTCCAGCAGGTTGATACAGACGGAGTCGCTGGAGTTCCGGCTACTCAGACTGTTTCGGCTACTCAAGCCAACTTCATGCACATGTTTAAATGTGACACTTTCGTAAAGGCAATTTACAACCTAACCCTTATCATATCTCCGTAATCATCGACACTGGTTTTTGGAAAACTATAGATACTTGTGTTGCGAATATTCTTGACCATGATTAGGCTGCACAAATGTGTAGACTGATCTTGGTTTGCAATGTTAGCAGTTACAATAGTTTAAAGTCGTGCTTAACATGAATTTACGCAAAGGTTGCTTAAAAGCGACTACATGTACATCGGGACTAAGGTTGACGATTATAGGGTTAATGACGCAGCTACGCGTGTTCATATGTTGAAATAACTTGTGTAAGAAATGGTATTTCTGAAACGAAATCTTTGTAATGTGTAAAAAGCAGTTTTTAATCTTTTCTCAAATTGTTTTTTTTTAAAATCGTCTGCTGCAAATCTGTCTGCAGTCGTCTATATCAGATGACGGTTTCCATAAACAAGAGGGCCAAGATGGCCCTAAATCGATCACCTATTGATAGTAAATTAGTAGCAAATATTTAACTGCAAATATCTGGGAAAATTTTATCAAGGAGTGCAAATAAAACTGCAAGGAGTGGACACTTCTCAAGAAACAGCTTATCAGTAAAGGCCATTTATATCTTGAAATCTAACAAGAATTTTTAATAAGAAAGGAATTATAAAGTTTTTGTCATTTTGCACCTTTCCTGATGCCGCCTTGCGGCTGTTTTTCAACGAAATCAATATGGCTTCAACAGTTTATTTAGAGTGTCACTTAAGGAACATTTCTACCAAATTATCTTGCAATCGTACAAGCAGATTATGGAGGAAAAGGATTTTAATATTTGGGTATTTTTCTCACTTTCTGATGCCGCAGCAACCAAAGTTCTCAATGGAATTGAAATCGTTGAACAAATTTGAAAGAGGACCACAAAAGGAACATTCCTGTGATGTTTTGTGGAAATTGGTCTATTGGAATGGTAGGCGTTGGTTGTCATTTGTAGCTAAAAGTTCAATTTACCCCTTTTGTGATGACGCCTGGTTGCTATGATTGTGTAACCCATCAAAACGGCTTAAACAAATTAAATAGAGGATCATTAAAGTAAGATTCGTATATATTTTCTTAAAATCAGACAAACACTTTCAAAAAAATGGAATTTTCAAATTTTGTCATTTTGCCCCTTTTCTGATGCCGCCTGACTGCCACGTTTTTCGACCAATCAGTATGGCTTGAACAATTTTTATAGAGGGTCACCCAAGGAACATGTATACCAAATTATATTTGAATCTGACATGCAGATTCGGAGAAGAAGATTTTTAAAGTTTGGACATTTTGTCCACTTTCTGATGCCGCAGCAACCAAAGTTCTCAATGGAATTTAAATCTTTGAACAATTTTGAAAGAGGACCACCAAAAGAACATTCCTGTGATGTTTGGTGGAAATTGTTTTTGCGGTTCAGGAGGAGATGATGTTTAAAGCTAAAAGTTAACGACGGACGACGGACGACGGACGACAGACGACGGACGACGGACGACGGACACAGAGTGATCAGAATAGCTCACCTTGAGCCTTTGGCTCTAGGTGATCTAAAAAGCGATGAGATGTGCTAAATAGACCGTGCACTTGTTGTTTCAAAATTCACTTAGGTGTAACATGATAAACATTTATTAAGAATTTTGACATGTATCACTGATATAAAATGTGTTTAACGACATTACTACCGACAAATATTTCAGATTAAATCTGGAACCAATGTCATTCGTGAAATTGGTGATGATACCTTTCCTGATACAGTAACAACTGTGTTGTCTGACCTTTAATGCCTAGAGATATGCAATATTTATTCCGATACTTGAGCCGTCCCGCGAGAAAATCAACAAAGTGGACTCTGCGTAAAGTATCGACTTGGATCAGCCTAAGCAGCCCGGATAGACACTTTTCGCGTCTTGTGGATTTTCTGATTAAGGAATCATTACTCCATATCTCTATTCCCTTGTGACAAAATGTATCGGACCTCTGTGATAAAACGGCCTAACTAATTATTTATAAGCCAAGTTCATCTTATCGTAATAGTAGTTCTAGTCTTTCTGTGGATGCTTGTAACATATCCATTATCACACTAAAACTCTCTCTGTTTTTGTATATGTATGCTAATCTACAAGTTAATATACTAGACAAAACTTCCAACGACCATATGTACATAAGTATCCATATTTCATTTAATATCATACCAAATACACTGCAATTTGACAAGAGTATCACATAACTATCCTGTTACAGAATGAAAAAAAAAACTTAACAAAGTACCACAGTAGATTACAATAAAATGCGTTAATTGATTGAAGGGTGCTTTTTTAAAGTTCGCAGGATAAGTCAGTAGCGGGTGTAACCACCAGCAGAATTCACCACAGATAAACATCTTCTTCGCATTGATGCGATCAAGCGACGCACACAGTTAATGGGAATGTTACGCCACTCCTGGATAATCGCATTGGTTAGTTTGTGTAGTTTTTCATTCCCATTAACTGTGTGCGTCGTTATGTGATACTCTTGTCAAATTGCAGTGTATTTTGTATAATATTAAATGAAATAGTGATACTTATGTACATATGGGCGTTGGAAGTTTTGTCTAGTATACATTCTAGTTCTTAAAGTGACTTATAGGTCATACGCCGCCGGTTGTCTCTAGTGTTGATATACACGTATATATGCTTTTAACAGTGTTAATACAAGTCACTATAATACAATGTACATGATTAATTGCAAATGTTTTTACGGCTTTGTGAATGTTGTCCCCCAAACTATTTAATGTTTTTACCTAGTCATCGCCGTTGTTGTGGTCGTTCGTGGTTGTGTTGCGTTAGAGAAAAAGTTGTAGTTTTGATAATATTAACAGTGGATTACCTCTTGCAACCGCATCAGTGGTGTATTCTTTGCAGTAGGTCGCAGGTTCAATCCCCGGCCAGCTCTAACACACGATTTTAACTATGATAGTAATATATATATATATCTTCTTGTCCCTCAGGAATATTTGGTAAGCAGTTCAACTGACTAGCTGGTCTCAGAATAAAACGACCTACTCAAAACTCACCAAGGAAATTCAGTTATATAACTGAAACATTGTTAAAGCGGCGTAAACACCAAACAAACAAATAGTTTAGTGATGCAGGAATAGTATTAGGAGTGTTGCGCTACTGTCAATAAACAGGACATGCTGTACTGCACAATTGCAAATTCTGAAGTGCCGTGTAAAACGGGTCCCACTCGGTCATTTTTCAATTGTATACCTCGGGCGTAATATAACACGCCATTTTAGTGACCTGCATATCGAGGGGTTAGTGCGAAACTGTATCAACTAACATTTTGGTCAAAATTCTTTTTTTTTTATAAAATGAATTATTATACATGTATACATCTGCAGTTAAATTATTGAATCTGGTGCTTATTTTATAAAAAAGATATATAGCAATTGTCCTTTAGTCTTATGTGCACTAACCTCAAACAAGTGAATGCGAAACTGTATCATGTGTATGAGTGCAGTTAACACTGTTTCGCACTAAATAATTTTAGTTTGAGGGAAAGTTTTTAATGTACTTAAATTAAAAGAAATTGTTATTCCAGTTGAAATTCTTCCATGTCTTTCACAAATATATTTAAATAATGAATAATAAAGAAAAAACTAACATTTCATATGAATTTTTAAAAAAGAGTTACTTGATACAGTTTCGTATGTAAAACAACATCCAAGTCCTAATATGTTTCAGGTGGAAACTGTATCAAGTGCTCTTTGTGTGCTATAATTAGAACACAAATTTTTTAAAATATGATGTCATCATTTGAATTATGATTTCATACATACATAATAATCATGATGTTGCTATGGTTGCACAGGAGAAATAATACAGAGGCCCTTCTCAGCTCAATAACTAAAGTTAATTAAACCCTTAACTAATGCAGACAACATTTGATGCCTTTAGTGCAAACAATTGTTGAAAGTATTATGGAAAAGGAGATGATCAATATCTTCTTTTCCCTAAATGTATTTTACTGTCAAAAGTAAACCTGCAAATTAACATCATGAGCTTTTTTGTTCTTTAAATCTTTTCAAAGAATTTGAATGAAATAGTAATGAGAAAATGGTTAAAAGCATACAAAACTTAAAATTTAAAAATAAAATAGAGAAAAATTAAATTATGTATAAGTTTTTAAGTTTTATGAAAAAAGTAAACTGAAAACAACAAACCAATTTGCACAAAAGTCACAGGCAGTTTAAAAGAAACAAATGGCAGAAAGTAAGTTACTTTTTTATTTTTTTTATAAACAACTAGTTTTCATAGTTCAGGATTTAATGGCCATTATCTGTAAGCATTAATTTTGCACTCCCATAAAGGGAATATGGCACACATGATCATGGATTTTGTTCAAACTTCACACACTTTCTCAACATGATGAAAGAAACCAAAAATGAACAAAAACATTGCTATGGACTTTGGTTGAATTTGAACCTTGGCTTGGTCATACATTCTTTCAAATGAGTGACAAAAGGTCTTTATTTGTCTTCACCAATGGTCTGAAGTCCATGTTGGAAGTTAGCTAGTTACCTGGGAAGAATTTTGTGCGTGATACAGGTTTGCGAAAATCAGGAAACAATCATAATGTGAACTGGCAGTTATGATATAACTGATATACCATTGAAAATAGTGTTAAATTCCAATCAATCAAGCAATTGATAACTGCTTTTTGAATTCTCAAAATTGAAAAAAGAACGAATATTTGATCACAAGACATTTAGAGTTTTATGCAGTTACCAGTACTAGACTAGGAGATGTGCCTTGCCTTAGAATACTACACAAGTGGTATTAAACCAGGAACATCATGTCTCTTATCCCATAAGCCTTACCACTCTGTCACTACAGACTCCTCAACAGTTCTGAACACAAGAAAATATTAATCATAGACAAGGGAGAAAGCATTGTGGAAAAAGCAAAAACTGCTCTTTATATGGGCAATACCTACTTTTCCCACTTATTCAAAAGTTATCTACAAATGTTTAAAGATGTTTGTGTGATGCTAAAATTTAATTATGAAGCTGTATAATCGGGTATTGACTATACGAAGTGTTCAGGTACCTAGTACTGGTTATCTTCCAAAGAAATGTTATAAAAAGCAGGTTAAACTGACCCAAGAAATAGGTATTTGTGTCATTACTGGTGTTTTTGGCTTTAGCATTCTTGCATCATCAGAAAATGGGTAGTAAAATGACAACAGTTTAAAACTTCTTCTCCTCTGATATCAAGGTAAATTGGCAGAAATGTACCTAAGGCGACCCTGTATATATTTAGTTCAAGCCATATTGGTTGAAAAAAAGGTACCTTCAGCTATAGAAGTTTAAAAATCTAAAAGTTTGCTGTAATGTGTCAAATACCAATACTAAATTATTGCATTTACGATATATAAGAAATGAGATCATCTTACATGTACATGTAAGCTTATTGGAGTCTTTAACAGCTTGTCAAAGCAGAATAGTGTGATTCTGATCTGACTATACAGACCTATGTTAATCTTAACTTCATGATGCAAAATGTGCTTTGGTTGGTTTTTCTACGATGTGGCTTATTTTTAGCACAGCAATTAAACCGGACTATTGATGTCAAAACGATTTTAACGGATGTTGACCTAGTAACAGTTGCCAAGAAAAAGTATGCGTACCGTAAAATAGTTCACAATACTCACAATAGCCAAATGTCATAATGATGTGAATAACTTCATAATTAAGCAATTACTGTTGAAAACATGCCTCCGGAAACATACATATTTATGTTTTAGATTCATTAGATAATTTTGCATGTTAAACACAATTTGGTTACTTCAGTGAGATGGCCGGAGACACCCATACACACATACATATAATCATGCTCAGTATTGGCCGAAGGATCCGATATAAAGCCTTGTTTTTGCTTTCCCTTTTTGATAGATAAATATCCCGCCGAAAAATATACAATATGTTGGTGTTTTTTTAAAAGAATATAAGTTATATCTATGCAGGCACTCCCAACATCCTTACTACAATGCTATAATCTAATCAAAAAGAAGTTACCAAGAACAATGGGTTTATATTTTGTTCTAGACTGGGGTGATAATGATATATCACAATGTTGGATGATTAAACTATTGGTTAATTTCTGATAAGTTCATCTAGTTGGACAGATGCCCTGACGTACATATATTTTGATTTAATGGCGATATACAATGGCAATAATAAAAGAAAATGAGTTGATTTTAATGTTTGATACCGTACCAGGAATGATTGTGGAAACTCCTGTCCTGATGGCAAAACTATAATTACTAGTCATAACTGTTTCAAGGATCTGGGTCTTCACCACAACCATTACTTTGAAGCAACAAATGGTGTCTTTGAGCATAAAAGTTTGTATAACGAAGATCTAAACACTTCTTCAAGCTTTTCAGGGTTTTTTGACATGAGTGATGGGGAATATAGAAAGATCACAACACAAGAAAGGCAGACTTAGTTAAACATTTATATAAGCAATTTGAACGCAATTGAAACATTACAAAGCAGCCAGCAATTGCGACTTACCTTGCTTATGAGAAAACTTTGACCTAAATGAACAAAGTATATTTCAGTCAGATCAAAACATTCAAACTATAATGTTATGATAAGCCAAATATGTACTTGTTCAAGTATAGTCATGAAAGTGCTACTTATTCAAAGATGAAAATGTTGCAAAGAGCATTGACTCAAAGCAGTAAAATGAGCTAGAACAAATTAGTGCTGCCAAGTACATACAACACTCTTATGGCTGTGTAGTCAATATTATTCCAAAGGGGCATCATATTTTCTATGCTTTGTTACCCACTCTACCAAGTTAGAATAGAACTTTTGATTGCAGTTTTACAACCATGACCCCTGAAAAACATTTTGTGAACAGCATTAATTGTTCAATTGTTCAAGTTTGCCCACATGATTCAACTATGAAGATGTGAATCTGTTAAATATATATAGTTAATCATGTAAATAGTGAAATCCGAAAATAGGTAATAATGTTGTTGCTGGCTGGACATTGTTTTTCGTTGATAGCTGTTTAACCTCAGTTTTGACCTAGATGTTAAACAAATGATCTAGATTGTAGACAAATCAAATGTTGTATTTAATGAATTATGTCAAAGAAATTGATTGATTCATAGTTAAGTTGGCGATCCTATGAGAGGCACTAATAAGATGAAGTTTTAAAATAAAATGTTCTGCATACTAACTTTTTATTGTTTTCCTTAAGAAATAAATTTCGGTGAAAAAAATCAGTGTTAACGTATGAAATATAATATTTAAGAGCAAAATATCAATTATTTTTGAAACATGTTAAGTTTTCAATTATTTATTGTCAATTGAAAAAGTATACACTGTTTGGGAGCCTCACGTAATCTCCAGTCCTGTGGCGTATTCGCGGCCTTGATAATCTATTTATAGAAACTGAAGCTCAGGATTGAGATGGCCGATAAGCCTTTGGTAAAAACATAGAACCTTTCTGATATTCAAGTCAAATAATATGCACATGTTCCATTTCTTAGTGTTTTCTCATATTGATCGCCGTTTATCTTTTTTAAAGATATTTCTTGTTTCTATAACAAGCTAAGTATGCAAACAGAATTTAGACAAGTCTATGACTGTTTTATTGGTAAATCAAATCTTTAATATTATATATTATGATATTTTTTTCTTATAATATAGGTAATCGATGTTATTTTTGTGTTCTGTTATGAAATTAAGTTTACCCTTTGTAAGTATTCTTCCGTTGTTTTTTTAGTTCGGAAATTGGTTTACTGTTGCTTGATTGTTAGCATAAAGTTTAACTCTGTTATAGCATCAACTTTTCTCGTATCCCAGTTTTTCTCGGATTTCTCATACCAGTACTACAGTCCACATAACATTCTTCAAGGCAACTGGCTACCTTTTCATAGACATTTTAGCCTATTCGGTGGAAGACAAACAACGCTGGTCACACCCAGCTACTTTTTCAAACATTGAAAATAATGGATAACTGAATGAACAGTAATTAAAACAACGACCCATTGATCATTGATTGATTGATTGTTCTCTGTTTACCCCGATTTTAACACTTTTTCACGGCGTTTCCTGGATAAGTTCCAAGTACTACTGGTTTGTTTATACTAACACCAGCCAGTCATTGTAAAGCTAACCACACAACCCTGAGTGCCAAGGAGGACAGACATTACTACCATTTTTAAAGTCTTTGGTATGACCCGGCCGTGGATCGAACACGCGACCTATATCATTCAAGGCAGACATTACACCACTACACCAATGAGGCGGCCCACATTGGTCAACAGTCCTCTTTGTTATTGACTGAGATATGATTGAGATACCTACTGATATAAGAGACTGTTGTACATAAATCTGTTAAAACATTTTAAAAGTTTATTTTAAGATATGGCAATTATGATGAGTTATAAAAAATTATGTATTATGTCCAGCAGACAATTTGTTTTATTGTTTCTTTATTTAGAGGCTATTCATCTGTATAGTACTTCTTCAGTCATATATATATTTAAAACTTCTGGGGACGATTTATAACATTGTTAGAAAATAACGAATTATCATTTTAAACACTTCAAACGAATAATTTCATAAGCTGTCCATTGCACTGCAGATGTGTCTAAAGTCATCTATAATTAGGAAAAAGGGTAAATCATTAGGCAACTTACCATACTTCCAATTTAATTCCCAACATCTATAACCTAATATGCTGATATAGGCTCTTTTTTAAAAGTTGGAAAAAGGTTTACTATGGACTTATAAAGTAATAAAAGAGATTTGGTAACATTGTTGAAAAAGAGGAAATAGCTTGAGAAGGGACATTTTCAAGGTGGTAAAAAAAATTAAAGTTAAGGAAAGGCTTTCAGAGAAATATTATACTGCATCTGTCACAACATTATAGAATATGACTTTTTTGTAAAAGATGCATGTTTTTGACATTTTTGAGTTGAAAGAATTGAATAATTCTACATAAATGTCTCACTTGATACAGTTTCGCATTTAAAATGTTTCAAATGTGAACGTCATTTTCAGTGCGAAACTGTATCAAGTAACATTTTCTTCAAGATATTCTTTCTCAAGAGGATTTTTTTAATTCTACAAATAACTCTAGATAGATAAAGAGTTGTTTAACATCATAAGTGAAGTGCAATCTTTAATTTCTAGTTAAGAAGAAAATATTAAGTTTTTTGCTTCTCCTGAAAAGTTTTTAAAAATACACTTGATACAGTTTCGCACTAACCCCTCGATATGTAGTTCAAAATATCGAAGATGTGAATGCCGTTCCAATCCACTCCGAATGAAGGTATATCATACGGTCTATTTCAGATATTATCCCTCGTCGATGAGGGATAACTTAAAACCGCAAC
Organism: Serripes groenlandicus; assembly: GCA_031761405.1. NCBI lineage: Eukaryota > Metazoa > Mollusca > Bivalvia > Cardiida > Cardiidae > Serripes > Serripes groenlandicus. The sequence goes on from JASEVX010000010.1 coordinate 11,757,216, forward strand.
ACGCAACCATACGATGATTCACTATTGATATTTTGGATGTTATTTTTTTTAATGCACACTATCCGATGTCTTAATTAGGTTTATCAGAGTTTAGCCGAAACGTCCGGAATGTTGCATGCATAATGAATGCTGCAATAGTTAACACTTCTCCTTCTTCATGTACTCAAATGGTTTTATTACGCCTGATTTTGGACAAAGTCTATGATATTCAGTGATTCACCTGGCCAAAGGATTACTAAGAATCTTGCGATGTTTACCACGATTATACCGAATTACGTGCGATCTAATTATGGTCTACATGGTTCGCCTTTGTTGTTCACCTACAGTTACATAAGTGATTTGTCTTCTAGGTCCTTTCTAAATGAGCGATGATCTGCGATAACCAACCTTTTCGTAAGCATTGCACGTGTGGATTTGACTGCGCTTCCATGTTAAGGATCGAAACGGATTTTTACTTTTTTCAAAAGGTGTATAGCAATATCTGACGGCACTGATATGCTGGTCGCAGTTGTAAAGGCTAACTGCTGTCTGACGCCAAATGAAAAATGGTTTTCGGAATTTTAAAACGTGTTTCGAATAGTTGAGCCTTGTCCACTGAATGGATGGTTTGACCAGTGGACACAAAAAGGCACCAATATAAGTAAGAGGCCGGTATCGGTCCTTTGGTCAGGAACATGTCCAAAGTGTAGCTTCAGATAGACAACGAGAGGACGTGAACTCTTATGTCGTACACTTTTTGAAGTACTGTTTAAAACGGCACGAAACATGCAGATTTAAATCAAGTAGTCGAATGGGAAAATAATGCAGAAACAAGGGTGTTCATTTGATGGCCTTTGCATACAACTCTAGTACACGTTCATGAGTTTGGAATTGTCTATGATTCCTTTTATTCGAAAGAAAAGTATATATTTGTAACAAGCACATATAACGTCTAGATTAAATACTACAGAAAAATACAGAACTCTCACAAAGAATGAAGTTTCAAGATTTACAATTTGAATTACAATTTGAATGAGGTCTATAAACCACTGCATTAGAATGTCCACGTGCTCAGTGCTCAAGGACACACATCATTGGCCAATGTCGGGAATATAATAATCACAATTTAGCTGAAGTGAGAAACCATTTTTCACGTGTAGCGCTCTATTACGTCTCTGAAGCAGACGATTTTAGAAAACAATGTGACAAAAGGAGATATTTCTCATCATTGCTCCTATTGTGACACACTGCTTTTAACTCCGTTAAAGACATTTAAAAGTATCGACATATTCTACAGTTTTGCTTATATATTTTCAAAGCCGTCTGCTTCAGTTGTGTTGTATGCGGGAAAGGGTTGAGCTAAAGTCGCGTCGGGGAGGTTAAGGCATTTACACTGCGACAGCGCTTAACGCTTACCCTGATATCATTGTCATTGTTGTCGTTTTTTAAAAATCACATATTTATGAATTAATGATATATGAGAAGTGAACAATATGGACCAAAATTCTACTGCACGATTGTGTGTGCTGATATTTTTGGTCTATTTTGGTCATATATCTATAACAGTTCTTTTTAACTAGAAAGTAATTCTTTATGCAAACAGATACCTGAAAAGCGAATAATATGGACCATTAGTCGACTGCACGAATGTATGGTTGTTATTGGTCTATTTTGTTTGCAACTGATATCTTCACCAACTATTTCTAACAACTTCTTACGTATCTACATGTATGAAGTATTGCTTCATGCAAATATATATGTGAGAAGCAGAAGATATGGACACGAATGTACAGACTGATCTAGGTCTATATTGATCGCAAATGTAGTCTAATGCCTCTCATTCGGACAGATGTAAACGATATATTATGTCGCGGTCAGAGGAATAAGAGGTAAATATGTGTTGTCGAAATACTAGTCGGGCTAAAGGTGATATAGCCTGGTTTCACGGAAACTCACATTAACGTGAAAGCTCTGGTGAAACTTTACATTATGTAGTTGCGACGCGGCCTCGGGTCGACTGACACGACCCCTTTATACTCATTGTGTGAACAAACCATTGAACAATTACCAATAATCAATATATGGAGTTCAATACTATATAACAAAGAATTCAATGACTATGAAAATTGTGTCTCTATTTGCCGATCATCGGCATATCATCATCATCATCTTCTGGAAGTCTTGGAGCGATGGTCACTTTCGGCTCTGCGCACGTGGATTTGGTTTTTTCTGCAACAGTACCATGCTGGTCGCAGTATTTCACGTAACAAATGTTTGATCCTTGAATCATGAAGATAACCTCACCAAAGTCATAGTTTAAGCCGCCATAGGTACATATAGAGCGGCGGACGGGTGCGTCGAGTTCTGAAAATTTAAGTAAGTAAGTAAAGTAAGTAAATAAGTACATTTTTTTTATTATTGTGACATATAACTATTTGATAATTTATACCCGGTTCCATTGACCTTTAAGTCACCAAAATATATCATTTAACTATACCTATCCATGCAATATATATACATATATACAAAATATCTTAATCGGGTGTGTCATAAATATAAATTGGTCTCAGTGAAATTGTCTTCAAATTTATGAAACTCCAACATTATAGAGACAGTCAAACCTGTGCTAAAGACCACCTTTCTTTAGCAATTCCCTTTATATAGCGACTACACTTTTCATTTTTTCCAATTACTCATTTTTTGCATAAATGACCCTGTAAGTAAAGACTACCTGTGAACAAAGACCAGATTGGTCTCTTACCATGGTTGGACTTTAAACACAAGTTGGACTGTATATGAATATATATGCGTTTCGCCATTACAGATAGGTAGTATGGTTGTAAAACTAATTTCATTGTAATTCTAGTTTCACGCCAGAAGCTACGTATACGGTTCCTTTAAGTGCATGAGGACAGAGAAGACTCTGGTTTGACTGTGTGCATGCATAGATTGGTCCGAGCCTCTACTGTAAGCAGACGCAACAATACCACTTTCTGTCTCACGCGACTCATAGATACTCGGATTATCAAATAAAACACACCACACAACTGCGTGAGTTTGAAATGAATGCAGATTCGGATCAGATTACAGATTACAAAGTACAGATAACAGATTACAGATTGCAGATGTGTGAACTCTGCGATTATCAGTGATCCCAGCATCACCAGATAAAATTTATATTAAAACGCAAGAACGTTACATTCCCTATGTGTCGAGCCTATGTGGTTTCATGAAACTTCTCACAAACATTGTACATGTGTGTCCGATTGCACAACTGCGCAGGTTGATCGTTATTTACGATTGTCATAAATCCGTTAAGGCTGGATTCCCTCGCACACGGCTCAAAAGATTATTAAATCGTTCCTGTGTAATATACTCACACGAAAAAGAAAGTGTGCACTATTAAATTGGGCATAACTTTTTTGTTACAAAGTTTAGATATACGGATTTATCATCACGAGTGACGAAAATAACCCTTCACACATTGCACTCATTTACCCACAGGAGGAGGCCACAACAGATACTGATAAATTGTCACGTAACTTGACAAATATCCGAACACAAAAAAGCAGTATTACAAATATGCAACTTTTACTTTTTACCCCTACGTTATTCACACGTAAAACAATGTTCTGATAATTATCAAATTTCAATTAAAAGTAAAACATTGTATAGCCAATACATTTTTGCACATTTTGATACCAAATTGGCCTATATTTATATAAGTATAAAAAAGAAATCCCTCTAACCAAGTGCACACTTTCTTTTTCGTGTAAGTATACTATTTTTGACTCACCAGTAGCGATCTTGGGCAGAAGATTTACGTTTGGAGAACGTTTCGCATTCTTTAACTCGCTCTGTTCTGGTAATTTAAAGCGATTCGTTGGTAACGCATCATACAGCACAATCAGGGTAACAGCAAACAGAACTATCTGACCTGAAAGTAAAAAGAGTTGCGTTAATTGTAAAACTGCTTCTGAGATAAATACGAATTGTGTTGCCGCTTCCACTTTTGGAAATGTGCGGAACATTATGAAGTTTTCGAAACGAGCCCTTTATTGTGTTCCTACGATGATTGATTGATTGATTGAGGTTTAACGCTGTTTTTAACAATTTCTCAGTCATATCACGGCGGCCAGTTCACCTACTCATTTGCTTCCTGGTTTTCTCACACCAGTACTCCACACAACAATCTTCCCAAGCAACTGACTGCTTTTCCACATAGACTTAGCCCATTGGTGGAATTCAAATGACGCATGTCGCAATGAGTTTTGTCAAACATCGGAAAGAAAGTTGGCCGAGTCGGGATTCGAACTCACAACCCCTGGATTGACAACCCGCGTCGTTACCGACAGAGCTACAGGGACTCGGCGTTCCTACGATGAATTCACCTCTCTATAAGAGTATAGCTTAATGTATAATCAAGTGCTTGTTTCTTTTCCGTAAATCAAAAGCTTACAAATATAACATGTTAACAATTACCACATACAATCAGTCGGGCCTGTCGGTGTTAAGCGTTACAAGTTGGCTTCTGTGAACAATGTTGATTCAGATCAATCTATCCATCCGTACAGTCTGATCTATATTGTTCACTTATTATATACAAACGCTTATAAGAAGATTTGCTCCTCTTGTGTAGACTATAATAAGACGTGGCTGATGTAAGCGCTGAATCTAAACCTGAATCTTCACTGTTCAGAAATTCCAACTTGTAGTTTTCCCATGTAAGAGCTCTAGTGTACGTTGCGTACCATACATTTGCAAGCACAAATGCGAATTTATTACTCGTACAATTTATCCAAATGTCAAACCCATTACATTACATGATGGTCAGTGAACTACTTAGAAACTACACTGTTATACAGACTAATAGACGCACTGTTTCAAACAGTAAATTTATCAAGTTTAAGTTCAAGTTCAGAATCGTTTATTGGCATATAAACATATGTTTGTTGCCAGTAACGTATATACATATACATGGGGCGGAACTAAAGATAATAAGAAACATAAATATGGAGGAAATCTGAAGATATACAAACATCACGGCAATAGATAAGCATACAGTTTGTGTACATCTGATGATTATCGTGTACAGGAGGATTAACATATATACATAATAAAGTAATCATTAAGAAGTATTTTGGTTATTTCTTTTACAGTTGGCAAGATATAACAATTTATGAAGCAGTGCTATTCATTGTTTTCTCTCTGTTTTGTAAATATATCTCTAAATGGATTTAACAGGTAAAAGCATTAAATAAACAGAACAATTGATTGTTTAGACCAGGGCGAGTGTATTCAATTTATTACACTCACCCTGTTTAGACGTAAGATCGAAATCAATTGTATTGATCCCTTCGTGAACACAAACACAGCTTGTCATTCTTGGCATAATTCAGTCGCGATAATATAATTGTTGTGTGGTTACTTAGTTAAAAGTTATCTCGATTTTTAACAAGTTCAAGTTCCTTATTTGCATAACATTTTACATGTTGTTGCAACATATATATAATAAATATTTGTAAAGCAATACATATAGTATAGTTTCAATGGATGAAACTTGATATATAATATTCGAGAAAAGTGTAATTAGTATTTATAAGTATTAATATTAATTAACCAAAATGATTGTATAAGTAAACAGCAAACATTTACAGAGTAATAATTTAAAAAAACCCACAACACACCGTTTGTTTAAGTTTATCACTATGTGACATTATATTTACCTATAAACAGCTTCATGTTTTCAATTGGAACGCAACAGCAACTGTATAACGATGACAGGGTAAACAATGTACAACTTTAAGTAAATCCTCTCCTTGTATATACCTATAGCTAATGAGGATAGTGTTGATATGAATCTTGGATATGCTATATGCTGATAGGCTAAGTGTCTATAACGTAGTTTTATTCTACATGCATTAATCATATTAGCCGTCCCGCGAGAAAAACAAAGGTATGGCCTCTGCGTTATGTATCAACCAAGATCAGCTTGCGCAGTCAGCGCAGACTGATCTGGGCTAACACATTCCGTTTCAGGGTCATAGAGGTATAGGGTAATGATTCCTGAAACGGAAAATCTACAGGAGGCGAACAATGTATATCCGGGTTAGCCTTTGCGGCATGCTTATGCTGATACGGGTCGATACTTTACACATAGTCCATAATGTTAGTTTTCTCGCGGGACGACTCATATTTCCAATCAACATCGTCCAAAATGCCACAACACGCGAAAATCGACCGTCCGATGTTTCGAAATTAATCGTACTTCTTTACTTGCATATTAGGTTTTCGGTCGTATTTCCTCTCCATATACCTTCATGAGGCTTGTGTGACTACATGGCGAAAAGAGTACACGGGGGCGCAGATTGATCGCAATCGTCGATGATCGCCATCGTCACTGATCGTAATGGTCGCTGATCGCAATGGTCGCTGATCGCAATTGACGCTGATCGAAATCGTCGATGATCGCCATCGTCACTGATCGCAATGGTCGCTGATCACAATGGTCGCTTTTCGCAATGGACGCTGATCGCAATGGTCGCTGATTACAATGGTCGCTGATCGCAATGGTCGCTGTGTGATCGAAATGTCCCGAAGTTGATATTCGTGTGACGTGGCCAAAATGCAAATGAACCCGTCAACAGGAAAACTGACCAGAGGGTATTAGTTATAAGCACCTGTATATCAGTGATTTATGAAAAATATCTAACCCTTTTTCCACATGCAACAAATATGCAGCAGAAGGTATGGTAAATAGCTGGACATAACTATGGAAACTATAATGTTTATGTAAGTGTATGATTGAAAACATTGTGGCAAATGTAGAAATTGCTTATCATAAGCAATTTCTCTTATTGCAACACTCTTTTCAAAAGTTGTCTGCTGCAGACGCTACAGAAATCGTCTGTATGTGGGAGTGGGATATACATGTACCATGTCAGACGTTTAAGGGTCTTCTCGCATCTCCAGTAATTAGATTATATGAACCGTCCCGCGAGAAAACCAACAATGTGGATTTTGCGTAAGGTATCGAACCGGATCAGCCTAAGCATGTCGCGCAGATTTACCCGGATAGACACTTTTCGCCTCCTGTGGATTTTCTGTTTCAGGAATCATTACTCTATACCTCTATCCCCCTGAGACGGAATTTGTCGGCCCGAATCAGTCTGCGCGGACTGCGCAGGCTGATCCGGGTCGCTACATTACGCAGAAGCCATAAAGCTGGTTTTCTCGCTGGACGGATCATATATAGAGTAACCGTTACACATGGGGCTTCACTGATAGTATATCGGCAGAAAGTAACATGTGCAACTTATTTTATAGTATAGACGGATTTAGAAGGCACTGGATGAACTGAGTGTATTGACAGACTCGTCAGTGTACAATACATGTACAATACCTAGTTTCAACTGTAGCGGCTAATTCACAATTTCAAAGATTAATATATGTTTGCTTATCGATGCTTACGATCTGATACAATGTCTAATTACTGTACTCTATGGTTGTTTGGACCACTAGTGTAAAAGTGGAGGTCTAGAACATATTTTGAACGAATGTAGCTTGATATTCGTCTACATTTCAATTTATATATGGTATCACATCCTAAAATGAATTTCTTTACATTTAAATGTCTTTTTCCTAATTTTAAATGTCTACATCTACACAACTATATCTTACTAATATTTATTTGTTTGTAATGAACATATCAATGTACTCATCACTTTCCATTATTTGAACCATACATCTATGTTATTTTTTTCTGAATGATAGGATCGATCATGTGTATTGGTTAATTCTCAAAACACTGCACATATGTGTCCGGACTAATCCTTCTGTTGATTACAAGATTCCGTTTTCCCCGGTAGCCTACTCTTACATATATACAAGTTGACTATTTGTTTAAATGGAGTTTCAACAGTATTTCAGTTATATTTTCACGTTTCCCTAGTTATTTACCAGTACTGCCAGTCTTCTTTATCCTAACATAGACAAATGAGCCGTCCCGCGAGAAAAATCAGCATTGTGGTCTCTGTGTTAAGTATCGACCCGGTTCAGCCTAAGCATGCCGCACAGGCTTACCCGGGTAGACTCTTTTCGCCTCCTGTGGATTTTTTGTTTCAAGAAGCATTACTCTATGCCTCTATTAACATGAGACGGAATGTGTCGGCCCGGATCAGTCTGCGCAGATCTGGATCGATACGTTACGCATATGTTGGTTTTCTCGAGGGACGGCTCAAACCAGTCGTCATGCTTTTACAGTAACCTTGAGCATCAAGGAGGGAAACTATTACCATTTATATAGCCTTTGGTGTGACTCGATCGGAGATCGAACCCCGATGTCCCGTCCAAAAGGCGGACGCTCCAAGCACTAAACTACGGAGACGGGGTCCAGATAAGGTTTTTCTCGATTGGCCCACATTTTGAAAATAATGCGGAGGGCGGAAGAGATGTAACGAAAAGGTGAGAATACTGTCCGGTTATTTTTGTCTATTCAAAGTTTACATTTTTTACCTATCCCGATATCCATTTCTTGTTCAATTAAATTGCACATGGATTCTTTAATTTTTACATTAACACTAATTCATAATTTTTCCCAAACATGCAATCATATATCAGATTATGTGTGCTCAATTGACCACCCTAGTCTCAATATGTTAAATATAATTAACCATTATATAATTTGCGTAATGTATCGATCCAGATCAGCCGACACATTCCGTCCCAGGGGGATAGAGGTATACCGTGATAATGATTCCTGAAACAAAAAACCCACAGGAGGCGAAAAGTGTCTGCCTGGATTAGCCTGCGCGGCGTGCTTAGGCTGATCCGTCTCGATAGTTCACGCAGAGTCCACAATGGTGGGTTTCTCGCGGAATGGCTCATAGATCGACGTTTCATATCGTATTATATAACATCGAATTCCGAGTACAGAAACCTATAGATCATATGGACTATAGATCAGGCCCAGTTCACAAAACATTAAAACTGTATTAGGCCTGACGTTATCCCGATCCGGAGATTATAATACACATCACCATTATCATCATCATTATCAACTATGGAACGCCATGACCGTCTTATTATGACCAGTTTACTTATATACAGAAGATAGTTCATTATATGTGGTAGATATTTCATTATATTTGGTAGAAATTTCATTATGTGTGGTACTTTTTTCATTATATGCTGTACTTTATTGGTTATACATGTACATGGATGTAGTGCAACTCTTCTTATATGTGGTGGTACTGTCTTTATATGCAGTGCATTCGAATTTGTGTGCGGTACACAGACCAATATATGCAGTAGATATGTTATAGTGTGTAGTAGATAAAACGTTATACGTGGTGATTTTTACATTATATGATGTGCAAACTTAAATATATGTGGTAGTCACTGTGTCCATTGTGTGTGGAGATTTTTTCCTTATATGCAGTGCAATTAACATTATATATCGTACTTTCGTTTATATACACTATAGATCCCACATTATGTGCTATTTAAACTGTCTCGGTGCACTGGATTTACTCCTACAAAACATCCGGATTCCTTTCAGTCCGGCAATAATCGGTATTATTCGGAAATATCCGAACCATCTCATCATAATGACGAAACTACCGCATATAAAGAACAAACTACCGCATATAATGATGGAAGCACAGAATATAAGGAAATCGCATGCTTTATGTACTACACACAATAGCAAATCTACTGCATATATTGGTCCTTGTATCGCACACAAATTCGAATGCACTGCATATAAAGACATTATCTTGGATAATGTCCCAAGATTCTTTCTAACTTGTCTGCCGATGGAATATTTATGGGATTGGTTCAAATGTTGTTTATACTTTTAGTTTGTCAATAAAGAATCAAAGGAATCTAAGTGCTGCCAGCAAGGGGCTTACTGCAGATCACGGAACACATAGAAACAAGGATTTACCGATCACATAAACTTCACAAGAAGACCTTGTTATGTCCGTTAATTGAATACTATTTGAGTTGAATGCACAATATTGTATACACAACTGGGGGTCTATCGCAAAAACTGTTATTTTACTGGCGGTATTTCACGGAGGTCGTTGCATAGTTTTGACACTCATTTATGCATTAATCACAATGCATGCTATATTGTAGGGGTCAGGCTAACATGGTTTTATACAGTCACAGTCGCTGATTTATAACATAGGTGAATAAATACATGCACTGTTTTATTTTATTTCAAAATCTCAATAAGTGTGAATATTCAATGAGCAGGTTGTAGAAGTTGTTGATCTGAAGGTACGTATTGGTCGCTCGATTGTACTGTTTACTCAGTACTGTTTTTCACGATACACAACTGCTTTTGATATTTTTACCGTCCTATCAATTTTTGCACCACGATGCGAATGAATTTTAAAAGTATGAACATAAGGGCCGTGTTGTGTATGTGTACAACATTAAATGAAGGAACAGCTGAATAGCTTAGTAGAATACTTAATACTACAAATATTAACTTGATATACATGGGTTATATATAAATATGTTACTCTAAGAGGCGTCGCTTTGATTGGATACACTTCCATTCACAATACTCTCCTTCTTCAAATGTAAAGTCATCAATCCAAATTCAATTTTGAAATCGCAATCATAATACACTTGTTGAACATAGATCACATACTGCTTTAATTTGTTCCTATTGTGATCAGCCATTAGTTCCAATGTCCACGATGACCTCAATTAGCATAATCATTATCATTTATAGCGGTACAAAATCCCAACCTCGTCGCCATTGTGTTGTGTATGTTTACAACAGTAAATGATGGAACAACCATATAGCTTAACAGCATATTTAATACTACAAAGATTTACATGTAATACATGGGTTACATTGAAATGTGGTACACTTAGAGGCGTGGCTTTGAGTGTATACACTTTTATTCATGAGTTACTTAGTTAAGACAATATACACAGCACTCTCCCTTTTCAAATTTAAAGTCATCAATTCAAATTAAATTTTGAAATTTCAACCATAATTACACCAGAGGAAATATGCACATACTGCTTTAATTTGTTCAGTGTGTGGATGATACCTGAAGGAAGTATGCACAAACTCCTTTGATTTGTCAATGCATGTTGCGCGTTAGTTAGTCATGTTGACAGCGTAGAGAAACATTTTATTTTTTTATTATGTAATTCATATACTTTAACATAAATTTCTTTCGAGTTCATTCTTTTGGGAAAGTGATGTCGAATCAAATCCATTTTCCGGCATCCTACGCTTACACGTTACCGCATTTTGACTTTTTGATTTTTAGACCTGAAATATTTGGCGGTTCGAAAGGACCGACATTGGTATTAGCTGGCAACAGTACATTCATTTAAAAAAAAGACATTCCACAGATCATCCATTTGTATTGACATTACATACAATCTGCAACTACCAGGACATCTCCCGGAACCCGAGATGGCGTTCAGAAAAGAAAAGCTGATAACGAAAGATAGATGTGAAGTAATTCAATGCCGATATTGTAAAGCACTAGTCTAGATTCCAGTCTTCAAATGATGAGTGTCTTTGGATTTCGCCTACTATAGCAATTGCCTTTAACGAGCCCCTTGCTGAAAACAAGTAAAATCATCATCTACAATAATGTGTTCAACGTAGTACACTCAATGCTTATAGATTATGGCCCCAAGGCAGGAGTAATTATATATCAGTCTTTATTTAACCCTTCACAATATGGAGATGCATTTGGACATAATTGATGTAAACAAGAATTTGCTCAAGTCCTTTTCCTAAAAATCTTTTTAAAAATTACCCAACTTTATTTTCTATGTATTTTATGTTTGTTTTTCTTCTTATGTTTCTATATAAAGAATCATAAACCAGATCTTTGCTTCATGCATGCATGTTTTTATTTCTTTTGTAAACTACTCAGAAATATAGTGGTTAGAGAATCTTCTTAGAGAGTGGACAAATAGCAATTTATTCCTAGTCAATTCATACTGAATACGTTTAACCCTTTCCCACATACACAGCATATGCAGTAGATGACTTTGAAAATAACCGAGGAAACATATATCTGTGCAAACACACAGACAACGTCTATAAATATAAGTAAAATTATAGAATAGAGTTGTAAAACATTGTTTCGAAAGGAGAATTTGCTCGTTATGACCAATATCTCCTTTTGTCACAATCTTTTCAAAAGAAGGCTGTTGCAGAGGTGTCAGAAAGCGTCTGTATGTTGGAAAGGGTTAAGATCAAAGTAAAGCCGTCAATAATTGGTGCTCAGTGGTGTCAGGTTAAACTTACAAGGATAATTCAGCTATTATTTGACTGAAATACTGTTAAAAGTTACTGCCCTCTTGTTGCACATTGGTTTCAATCTAGTTTAGACGCACTCGTAATTTAGACATCAGAACGGTGAACTAAACATATGTCTGGTAAGTTAAGACGTCAGAAGAAATAAATCATACAGTTATCGGCATATATGGTTCATACTGTTCCGCCGGTATTGTAGCGTTACCATAGAACAGTTTATCGTAGAAACCACAGCGTTTGATATGTTTCAGTTCCAGTGGATTCATTCTAGTTAATGCAAAACGTTAACTGTCGAGCCTTTGAATTCTTTTCTAGGGGATTACCATCATTTCAAGACAAAATTGCTTGTGTTTATATCCAATAGCCCAAACGCAATGTTGTATGTGCTGATGCCAAACCCTTGCAAGGAATATATACTTGTTAGGAAATTGTAGGGTTTCTTCAAGTTTAAGCTCCGTTTAACATGTGTTGTGAGCATGAACTGGTTGAATTTCTGTGAATTTAAATTGCTGAAGAAACATGTATACATAGTATTATTCAATAGTACGGAAACATTATCAAATTGGCTCCATCATTTGGGAATGTGCCTGTTGTATCAGAACTGTATATTTCGAAGCTTTATGTTGTAATGTGGTCATAAATGATACTATTGTTTTCTTATTTCATGGCTATGTGTTTAGGATGAATTTCCCTGTTGTTGAAGCCGGACATGATGGCAGACCATAATGATCTACCTTAATCTCCGAGGGTAAAGATGGAACTTATTATGGATTCTTAATGTAACACACACTGCCTTGTATGAAGACGCAAATATGGATTATTAAGTCTTAGCAAGACTTATGAGAATCAAAGCACTGAAAGTACTGATGGGGCATGTATTGGAGATGTAAACATATAGGTTAGATGTTTTGGAGTTTAACGCTTTTTTCAACAATACTTAGTCCATTCACAGCTGCCACTTCATCTACCAATGTTTCCTGGCTTAATCACACGTTATTCAAAGGGAATAGCTGCGTTTCTACATATACCGTAATTCCATTGGTGGAAGAGAGATGATGCACTGTCGCATTGACTTTGTCAATTGTCCGAAAGAATCGGTTGGACACGCTGGGATTCGACCTCAAATCCCTGAATTTACAGCCCGAGTCACCACTGACTGACCTAGCAAATATAGGTGTTGCGGCAAACTACAATGTTATATTTAGTTTAGTTTTAAGATTATTGAAACATCATGCAAAACATGAATCAATTGTGTAAAGGGTCACTAAGCGAACACTTCTAACAATTTATCTTAACATCAGACAAGCACTTTCATAAGAATTAATTTAAAAAAATTGTCATTATTCCCCTTTTCTGATGCCACCTGTCTATCATGTTTTTTTTTAACGAATCAATATTTGTTTTGACATTTCCCCATTTCTGATGCTGCAGCAAAGTTCTTGATAACATTTAACTTTTTGAATAATTTTTGGAAGAATGCCACCTTGTTGCTTTAGAGAAGATGATTTAATAGGACGATGTACGGAGGCAAGAAATCAGAAAACACTTTTGAGGAGAACAGCTTTTGTCATTTTGCCACTGTCGCTGAGCATCAGTAAAATAAATAAATAAAGTTTCTTATCCTTTATTACACCGAAATATGATATGTATACATCTGTTTAGACATTACCAGTTGTAATTGCATGTCTTTACACCAAACAGTAACAACCGTTTCGAACTTAGTCATCAAATTATTAGTACATATTTAAATATTATTTTCAGCTGCTTATTTGCACTGAATTTATACTAAATATACAATTATTTTCTCAAAGGTATCCGAATCAAATTTTCTATTAATTAAAAGCGTTCTTAATATTCATTAATTGAATTCAATATTTGTTTGCAGTTTCTTTAGGACCAAATGTTTGAATTGCTGTGGAAAACTAGCTAAAATACGTTACTTTAAACACAAAAGAAGATGACCAACAAACATTAAAAAAAATGGATTTAACAAGTAAAATATTGATTCAGTAATCATTAATGAATCGACTAAATCCTTACGTTTCATATTTTCTGAACGATTTGAATCAAATGTGCACATATATTTCCAAAACACCCAGATACAAGTATAATTAAATGAATTAAATGATTTAGTTAAGGGATATTCGGGCTTCTGACATGTTCAATGAAACAGGAAGTCGAGATACTTGCTAATAAAGTTTGCGAATTATACGGTCTCACAGCTTTCGCTATACACGACTAGCAAAAAAGTTCTTTATCATGTGTTTTTATAAATATCTTTTTCACGTCGTTTATTAAACAATACCTTACAACAGATACACTTGATGTTGTTTGCTTGCTAGAGTATGTGGGGGAGATTACGAATGTTGGCCCCTGTTTCACACGAATCGAACCCGGAACATTTGGATAATGAGCTCGGTTCTCTACATTTGATCCAATATCTCTAAAAATAGTGGTTTGACTTCTTATTCACTCATTCCGTTCGTTCGTTATTTAATTAAGATTAATATTTCACGCAATTTCAGTTGTTTAATATTGTAATTGACACCAAATAAACATAATTTTAAAAAGGAACGTAATCGGCTGATCAGTAAATAATAATGAAAGTAAATAAGTATATGCCATTCGTAGATTAGAGGTATTATTTTGCAAAGGACTGTACAATGTAAACTTCCGTTTATGTGACTTAACTCCCTTGAACGGTAACTACATCTTGCATAAAATTACATATTTGTAGAATAAATGCATAGTATTGAAAGGATTTGCTATGTTTTGGTCATGAGTATATTATTGTAATATCCATACATTTTGTCTATACTGGAGCCTATATTTCACATGTCCTGTTCACATGTATTTTGTGAAACAATGCACTAAATAAAAGTATTTTTACCAACTTTCTACACAACTTGGTCAACTATTGTCACAACATTAAACAACTGTAATGCTACATCACTTTAACTGTCCGCAGTACAATGTGACATTTACAAATAATGATGACTGTCTGTAGAGCTCATTAACATCTTCTCAAATGGTTCCAAAGCCAAATTCTCCTGCAAATTGAAACAAGAAGGCCATGATAGCCCTTGATCGCTCACCTGAACTATGCAATGTGATTTGTCTTGCCAACCACAATAACTACTTTTAGAGAAGAAGATTGTTAAAGTGTTTAATATAACCATATGAGGCAAAACATCCCTAACCCCTGGCAACCTTTTTTCAACAATCAACCTGTGTTGAAGAAATCAATAAAAAGGTCACCCAAAAAAATCCATAAAACGATTCGGAATGCAGCTAGATTCTTTCACAGATACCGATTTTTAAAGTTTTCACTATAGCAAAATAAGGCAAACTAGCCCCGCTCTCTGGTGGGCATGTTTTCCCACTAATCAACATTATTTGAAGACATCTGAAAGAGTGTCAACCAAGAAACATTTCTACAAAATTATATGAAAATTGGCAAGTTACCTTTAGAGGCGAAGACATTAAAAGTTTTGGCTTTTGTAAGGCAAAACAACCCGCTCCTTGGTCGGCTGGAAATTGGGAATCATATGGTACATTGTTGAAATGTGGCTCAGACAAGGTAACGGACTATCAAACAGTAATCATTTTGACCTGTGATCTTGTCATTAGAGGTACGGGCCTTGGTCTTGTGCGCAACACGCAGCCTCATCATGACATTTGTGCCAAGTTTCTTGGAAAATCCTATTATGCATGGTTAACATGCGGGCGGACAAAGTGAACATGGGTGCCCAGCAACTTGATAAAATCCTATGATGCATGGTTGAGATGCAGAACTGACAAGGTAGTCCTATTAAATAGTACTCAATTTTACCTTTGACCTTTAAGTGTGACCTTGACATTTGAGGTACAGGCCTTGGTCTTATGCGCGACATGCATCCTCATCATGGTGAACATTTGTGCCAAGTTTCTTGGAAAAACATATTATGCATGGTTTAGATGCGGGCGGACAAAGTTCGGACATACAGACTTACACACGTATGTACATACACCAAACAGCCATTGTGTCAAGCTCACCGCAAGCAGATCGACAAACATTTTGGTGAGAACATAGAGATGATAGTTTATTGAAGTCTCATTACAGTTGACCCACAGGTAACAGAGCAGAAGATGTTAACGGACAAATGCTGATCACAATAACTCACTTTGCCAAGGTGAGCTTAAACATATAACATTTTCAAGGATATAAATAGTAATCGTGTAATTTTTCAATTTCAAAACTTTCAATAGCAGCATAAAAAGACAATATAGAAATATGGAGCTCTAAATAAGGGGCATAATTAATCCTTTCACACATACAATGAATTTGCAGCAGAAGACTTAAAACACATATGGACCAGAATATGGAAAACTAATGAAGAATTATTAGATAAAGTTGAAAACATTGTGGAAAAAGGAGAATTTGCTTATGTTGAGCAATTTCTCTTGATGTCACAATGCTTTTATTGGCTGCAGGAGTCTACATCAGGGTTCATTATTGACATGCCAGCCCTTTAAAGTTGGTACTCGAAACACCGTCTCAGTGAGACGATTCTTCTGAGAACGACAAAATAGAGTTTAAAGAATAATAAGAGCAATTTTGTAGGCAAAGTAATTATAGATTCCTACCTCTCCCGTACAAGCTTTCGCTAAAAGTATCCTATCTATTTCTTGAACAAGTTCCTTAAATGATGGTCGCTCTCGGGGCACCCGTCGCCAACAAATCAACATGATTTGGTAAAGTTCTGACGATGCGTAGGGCGGCCTCTCCATCCGATGTCCATTGCGTAATATAGCAAACAGTTCTTCAACTGGAACAGAGGGGTAAGGATGCCCTCCAAGAGTGAAGATTTCCCACAGCAATACACCATATGACCAAACGTCAGTTTTTAATGTATATTTTCTGTCAAACAGAGCTTCGGGCGCCATCCATTCCACTGGTAACCTACCCTAGAAATATCATGTATAGGAATTATTTCTACATGTTAACGATTTACTGTTTACTTCATATTGCACTGCATGTCTGAACTGTGCCTTAGAAACATTTAAATATTTTTTTGTCAATTCACAGTGGTTAACCTACACTTCATTCCAAGACAGACACTTTTTTTTCCATATTTCCAAAGTTGGCTGCGGCAAAACTCTTTAGTTATAGCTTTTCCACATACTACAACTTTGAAAACATCTATGCAAAATCGCAGAGAATCGCTTTAAATGCAGGTATAATTTATGAAACAAGAGCACCGTTGTCCTCTATATCGCTCACCTGATTTACAAATGAGCGTTCAGTGAGAAAACTAACATTATTGAATTTGCGTAATGTATCGACCTAAATTAGCATGCGCAGTCGGCGCAGACTGATTCGGGTCGACGCATTCCGTATCCTGGGTAAAGAGGTACAGAGTAATGATTCCTTAAACAGAAAATCCTCAGGAGGCGAAAAGTGTCTATACTGCGCCTATGCTGATCCGGGTCGATACTTTCCGCAATGTTGGTTTGATCACGGGACGGCTCAAATCGTCTTACTCTATACATATATATATATATATATTGATGACCATGTTCATCACTTATTAGAAGGAAATATAACAACTTGGTCGGAGGTCACCCAAGAACTATTTTTGCCAAATTATATTACAAATCAGGCTTATACTTTTTGACCGAAGATTTTTTCAAGTTTTTACTAAATATATATGTATATATATACATAGTATACTTTGGACCAAATATTTTCCCAAGTTTTCACTACATATATATAACATATATAGAATAACAAGCCCCATGTCCTTGTGGCCATGTATATCAATGGATCTAAATCATTTCAATAATCTTGAGAGAGACTAAGGTCAGGTCAACCAAAGAACATTTGTATCAATTTATCTTCAAATTGGGCCCGTACCTTTTGTCAAAAAGAATTTTAAATGATTTACTATACAGACTTTAGGAAAAAAAACCTTACTCCCTGGTGTCCATGTTTGCCCTTGGATCGAAATAATTCCATCAACATTCATAGAGATTATTGCAAGGAATTGTTGTGTCTAATTATTTTCCAATCGAGAAGAACGTTTGGACAAAAAGAATAATTTTGTTTTTAGTATACAAATATAAGACAAGAGTACCAGTATCGCTTCTCTGCCACAGAGCGAATAACCACACGCTATAAAGAGTCTCTTTTGTTAGGCTAATATGACTAAGAAGATCACCAAAGAAATGTTTATGTTTAAGGTAGTATTTAACAAATAAAGTGTTTCCCTATACATCTCTATGTTAAACAAGTGACCCCCAGGGCACGGCCAATTTTTGGGATATTATCTGAACAATCATGGTAGAGGACCATTAGACCATTGTACTCACCATATATATAAGCTCTAGAACTTTCTGTTTAAGGCAAGTCTTTCCTATATATCTCTATGTAAAACAGGAGACCACAAGAGACGAGACCAATTTTGACCCCAGGTACATTATTGAACAATCTGTAAATGCTACTCACCACATATCTAAGCTCTATGGCTTTTAGTTTCAGGCAAGAAGGTTTTCAAAGTTTGTTCCTCTATGTAAAACAGGTAACCACTGGGTTGGAGCGAATTTTAACCCAAGGGCCATAATTTGAACAATCTTTAGCAGAAAAACAATAGAAATAGCAACTTTCTGTTTTGAGGCCAGGAAACTTTCAGATTATACGATTTATCATTTTTATCTGAAATACAAATGTTGTTTTCTTGATATTTTAAGTTCATTTTAACAATTTGTTCATGATATGAATGCAGCTCCTTGGTGGATCCACCTTTAAGGTAAGCAGCAGTTTCACTTTGCATCCGTCTAAAGCTACCTCTTACTGTTAACTCATGCCAAAATTTACAAATTAATTCACATTATTCCAGACTTGAACATAACCCTTTCCCACTTGCAGACAACTTTTGAAAACATTGTAGCAAAAGGAACACTTATTCTTTTTCCCCAAAATGTTTTCAACTCTTTTCAGCTTTATTTAATCTATACTTCAATTGCCTTGCTTCAATATGTCTACTGAATATATCTTTATATATGTGGAACTGATAACATTTGCTTGGTTAAAAATATTAATACAAAATACACAAATAATTCTACTCACATCTCCACATCTCCACGTTTTCTGTAATAGTCCATCTCTGATATTCTGAGTCAAACCAAAGTCTGTAATCTTTAGAACAAAGTCTTCTGCGACCAAAACATTTCGTGCAGCAAGATATCCATGGATACACTGTCAAACAAACATACAAATTAAATGTCACTACAAAGCTTTAGACATAATTTTGAACTGATAGTATGTTATACCTACTGTGAACACTTACCATTAAGACATTGCTTCCAATGCATTTTAAATTGACAACATATTTTCAAATTGGCTCTTCTTCCTAGAAAGCGAGGACTTAACCCTTTCCCTCATATAACCGCTTTCTGATGCCTCTGCAGCAAACGGCTTTTGAAAACATTGTGGCAAAAGTAGAAATTGCTCCAAATTCTCCATTTTCTCCAACTATGTCTTCAATTATTTCGCTTTTATTTATAAAGATTTTCTATACTTTTGCCCTGAATATTTCAAAGTTGTCTGCTGCAGCATTGCTGTATTTGGGAAAGACTTACGCTTCAATTAGCATGTAACTCAAAGACACAAACTCACCCTCCTGGAGGACAAATATTCCATCCCTCTGGCTATCTGATTGGCAAACGAAATCAGATCTGTTTCTGTAAGTGATTTTTCTGGGATTAGAGGCTCCTCATTTTCCATTATGGGCAGTATAGCTTTTTTTATATACGGAAAAGGGGCGTCTTGCACGCAAGAAGTCCTTTAAATTGCCTAGTGGCGTAAACTCCACTACGAGTAACAGTGGACCTGTAAGGAAGGTTAAAATATTTAAGGAAAATCAAAACAACCCTCACATAGAAAAGGTGTTGAAAGACATTAAGAAAAAATGATACACTGTTTTAGTTATTTAGTTTAGCAATTTCTCACAAAGGCAAAACTTGATGTGCTTAGATAAAATAAAGTGTTCACTGAAAACCTAAAAAACAGATTATGAAAATCAACTTACCGTTTTGAGTACAACAGCCGAGCAATTTAATAATATGTTTGTGTCCCTGAAATATTTCCATCATCTCCATTTCCACCATTAAATCAGTCATCTCTCTGTCAGTTGCATCATCTGTGAATGTATGACAATGGTTATTATAAAATGTAATTAAACCTTATTTTATCACAATGATTTCAGAAATTGGTTGCTATAGAAGCATAAGAAAGCATCTTTATGTTGAAAAGGTTTACTGCATAAAGGTCCTGAGCAGGTAGAATTCGAGTAGTTAGTGATGTGGATTAGAAACAGATCATACAGGTTCGATCAGTCATGTTGGAGTGCCTTAATATTGATTTGTTTACCAAGGGATAATGCATAAGTGAACGGTCAGCATTATTTACTTAAAACATGTTGAAAACCGCATAACCCCCCTAAAAGAAGCTTGATCAGAATTGTTATTTCAGGTAATGATTCATTCAAACACTCATAACAATACAGAAATTGTACTAAATACAAACCTTTCAACCTTTTAACAGTCACTGTTGTCCCTGCTTGTCTGTTATTGATGTCGAAGGCTTCAGCCTGTTGCACAATTCCAAAGGCTCCCGAGCCTAGCTCTTTTCCTAAGCTTAGCCTCGTTCTTGGAAATTCCCATTTACTGTCGAGAGGCAGTTTGTACTCTGATGCCATGTTCAAGTCAGATAACAATCGTCGTCTTCGCCCCATCCCTTCAATTCTTACTGTTGGGATGATCGAGGGTTGCGAAGCGTGGTCATCATAATGTGAATAGTACACGTCATTCTGAAGGATATATGAGCAGTCCAGCGTGAAAAAAAATGTGTGGACTCTGCGTCAAGTATCGACATTGATCAGCGAAGCATGTCGCGCAGGCTAACACGGACAGGCACGTTTCGCCTCCCGTAAATTTTCTGTTTCAGGAATCATTACACTATACATCTATCCAATTGAGACGGAATGTGTCGACCCGTATCAGTCTGCGCGGACTGCGCAGGCTGATCTGGATCGATACATTACGCAGAGGTCATAAAGTTGGTTTTATCGCGGGAACGGGTAATATATTATCATCATAATTACATGTTTTATATTTCAGTTCATTGTGAATTGTGATGTTTTATGTTATTTGCCTTTGAGCATTCAAGTCAAAATGTTTAATACTGGTTAATTGATAAGTTTTTTATTCTAAAACATTGTTGAGAAACTCCAAGGAAAATAAGAAGTAGCTTATCATTAGAAATCCTTATCTGCTTCCATTGATATTTTCAAGAGTTAACTGCATCGGAATTTTTGTTTTTATATTATCTTAACAAAAAAATCAATTGATATAATTTATTTCTCTGCACTTTTTATAATTTCAAATTGAAACAGTTGGTAAAAAGAAATGCTCATGAACTCACCTTTCGCACTAAGATGACTCGTTTCATATCTATGTATTTATAGCCATTGTTCCTCTTCATTATCACAAAGATGATAAATATAAACACTGCTGCGAAACTAGCGCATATTAAGATCGCTCTTGTCATGTGGATATGGTTTCCAATTGGCAGCTTTCCGTTAACTGATGAAGTGTCAGTGTGGGCCTGGGATTCTGAAATTATTTCCAAAATGTAAGGATGAATCAGAAACTTTTTTAAGGAGTGTAAAAAGGATGTGCAAATTTCTTCTTTGCTCATGATGTTTTTGCTTCTGTGTTTAAATATGTTTCCTTATATGTTTTCAAAGCAAATGAAATATCTAGTAAACTATTACGAAAATGAAGAAAACTATGGATAACATATTTTGAACTTGTACATACGATGCTCTGAAAAATATCAATTTGATTAGCTCTTTCAAACATATAGATGAATTATGATGCCTCTATAGCAGACGTGTTTTGAAAAGAAGGGATTCATGTGCACGGGCAAGGGTTAAACTACACATTAACTTATTGAGAGAATGAATCTACAAAATTATCAATGCATTATTTACATAATACATACCATTAAGTACCGTCAGCCAGGCACTGCGGTAGTTCATGCCGACTGAATTAGCCACCAAGCATGCATACCAGCCAGCATCCTGCTCGGTGGCGTTCTTTATGGTCAAAATCTGAGGATATTCTATTTTCTTCAGGGTTCCTGATTGCTACAAAAACATACCATTTCAATATTATTCATCTCGTAAAAAATTTCATATAATATGGAACAATTACATTTCAAACGTGTTGAACATAATTATGTTCCGATCTATTTAAATGTTATAAAATAATCAAATTATTTGTATTTTGTAAAAGCCTAATGTATTATTGACTTTGAATTTATAAACTATACTACCCTTTACTATCTTAACTTCTCTCTCAAATCTTTCTAACATGTATATTGGTGCAAAAAGGTAAATCCATAATGAACTATGTTCATTAATGCATTATTCTTGTTCATATAAATTTGCATGTATTTTGTGCATGCATATTGTAAACAAGAGGCCCATGAGGGCCTATGCTCTACTGGGATGGGATTTCAAGGGCCATAATGGTTTTCGAAAGGAACCAGATTATCATAGATATCTGACTACTGTATGAATTTGATTAAGATACAACCAAAACTGAAGACTTTATCGCGTTCACAAGCTCTATTATAGCAATTCTGACAATTTCAAGGACCATAATCCAGTCTTGCATGGCCGGATCTGGCTGGTTTGCAGAAGAAATTAAGATCTAATAGATACCTAACTACTGTGTAAGTTTGGTGAAGATCAAATAGTAACTGGAGCCTCTATTGTATTCACAAGCTCTATTATATGAATTTTGACAATTTCAAGAGCCACAAGAGTCTTGCTTAGGCGGGTCTGGCTGGACACCACGCCACGGCAAAGGCTCTTCTGGCCTTTGGCCAGTAGAGCTGAAAATCTTCAGTTTCATTCACAAATTAAACTATTCCCTAATAGTATCAACTATTTTTATTAATCTCCAACCACATGTAAATGCAGCTGCAGCAGACAACTTTTGAAAACATCGCGGCAAAAGGGGAAACATTTATATCGAGAAACATCTTGTTTTACCAAAGTGTTTTCAATTCTATTCAATAATTATATTTTCCTCATGTTTGTCTGGTTGATTCTGATACATATAAGGAAAAAGAACGTCTTCGTTGCCATGTTCATCAACTTGTAAAAATATGTTGACCAATCTTAATAGAGGGCCACCAAAGGACAATGACAGCCATTTTCTTTTGAAATCCGTTCTATACATTTGACCAAGAATTTTTGTCATATTATGTCATATTATTGTGGCAAATGATTTTCAAATTGGTCCGATGTTATCACTCTATATATAGAAGGAAAACACACATTGCACCTAGGCAGCCATTTTGTGTACGGATTGGAATAATTATAACAATCTTGGTAGAGGGTCACTTAAGAAACATTGGTGCCATATTATTATAAAATAGGATCAGTACCTTTGAACAAGAAGATTCTTTAATTCTTTAACATACACATACAATAAATAATAAGCTCCTCCACTGATAGCCATAGTTTTCAACGGATCAAATTAGTTTAAACTAGCTTGGTAGAGCATCACCCAAGGAACATTTGTGCAAATAATGTTCTAATTAGGCTTTGGAGAAAAAGTTTTTAAAGTTTTTGTACTTTTCCATATATTTGATACCGCAAGCAACAAAAGTTCTAACAGGAATTTAATTCTTTGAACACGTCCATTTTGGCATACATATGACACTACAAAATCCACTTAATTATGACGTTTTATAACAAGTAAGGCATTTAAATATCATGATAAATATCTGATTATTGTTATGTTGACAGAAACTTAACCACTTAATAGATATCTAACATGGTATTACGTAGGTATCTGATGGCAGTAGTGGGCAGTAACATACACTTGTTTGTGTTGACATACGTATATGTGTACATAACAAGTAGGTCTTGATATGCAATTTCATTTGTCATGCCAACCACACAGTTAACCACATGAATTCAATTTGTGGTCAGATAAGCTAATACAAGAGGCTAAAGAGGGTCAGTATCGTTAAACTGCCATAAGGCAAAAATTAAATATCCGAAACAGCACCGTCCTCTGGTGGCCATGTTTTTTGATCAATCACAATGGCTTGAAGGAATGTCGTAGAGTGTCACCAAATAAACATTTCTGCAAAATTGTTTGAAAATCGGCCATACAGATTGGGAGGAGAAGATTTTTAAAGTTTTCACTTCTGCCAGATAAGGCAAAATAGCCCCGCCCCCTGGCGGCCACAGTTTTCTTTCAATCAACTTGGCTGCTTGAAGGAATCTGATAGAGTGTTACCCTAATATCACTTCTACAAAATGATTTGAAAATCGGCCTGACACTTTCGGAGGAGAAGATTTTTTAAATGTTTACTATAGCCATATAAGTCAAAATGTGCCATTTCTTTCGACCAATCAACATAGCTTGAAGGAATATCCAAGGAACATTTCTATAAATGTTTTGAAAATCGGTCAACAAGTTTGGGAGAAGAAGAAGTTTCTTTGGTTGCCATGGAAACCAGAATTATGCATGGACCCCAACAATTTGAATAAATTATGGTAAGGTAAGAGGATGCCTTTTGTGAAGTTTCATCTCAATTGACCTACTGGTTACTGAATAGAAGTGGTTGGCGGATGTCGGACGAAGCAAGCTGAACGCCGGGTCAAAGGTGATCACAAAAACTCACCTTTAGCATTTCGTGCTCAGGTTAGCTAACAATTAACGCGTATATCAGATATTTATCATGATAATTAAGTGACTAACTAGTAATGTAACGTGATAATTAAGTGGTTATGTGGTTGCAGAAGTATGCCATTATAACCACAACCTAAAGAACATACCTGTGAAATTATTTGTAATATGGTTCAATGTTTTAGGCGGAGAAGGTTGTTTGTGAAAAGGTGAATGGACGACGACAGACGGTAGATAATCACTATAGCTCATCTGGCACTTTGTACACAGACCAACCTTAACTCCTTCCAAAAAACAGATGATTTCTTTAGCTCCTGCAGCAGACAACTTTGGAAAATATTGTGGCATAAGGCGCAGTTTCTCCTTAAGCCACAATTCAACAAGCGGCCTAAGAGGCCCTGACGCTCTACTGGATATTATATATGCTCTGATGGATATCTTACTACTGTAATCGGATAATAACTGAAGGTGCTACTGTGTTCATAAGCTGAATTAAAGCAATTTTTCCAATTTTAAAGGGTATAAGCCAGTCATGCATTGGCGCATCGGGCAGATTTTCAAAACAAAATAAGCTCTCATTAATATTGAATTAATGTCTTAGTTCGATAAACATCGGATAATAAACGAAGGCTTTATTGTGTTGTGTTCACAAGCTCAATTATATCAATTTTGAGAATTTCAAGGGACAAAATTCTGTTATACATTGGCGGATCTGGATAGATTTCGAAAGGACCTAAACTATTATGGATATCCAACTACTGGTTAAGTTTGGTAAATATCGGATAATAAATGACTTGATCGTGTTTACAAGCTGAATTAAAGGAATTTGTCAAATTAATGGGCCGTAACTCAGTTGTGAATGGAAAGAAACTGAGTTTTTATTAACATTTAAATACGGTTAACGTTTTGCAAACATCGGAAAATAAACGAAGGTTCTATCATGTTCACAAGCTTTCCTAAGCTCAATTATACCAATATTGAAAATTCCAAGGGCTATAAGCCTGTAACGCAGAAACTTATCTTACAGATTTTCGAAAGGACCTGAGCTCTCATTAATATCTAACTACTTTTTAAGTTTGGTTAACATCGGATAATAAATGAAGACTTGTTCGCGTTAACAAGCGGAATTAAAGGATTTTTTCCCATTGATAAAGTGCCGTAAGCCAGTCATGCACTTTTAAAAAGTAACTGAGTTCTCATTAATATCTAACTATTATTAAAGTTTGATAAACATCGGAAAATAAATGAAGGTTCTGTCATGTTCATAAACTCAAATATACCAATTTTGACGATGTCAAGGTCCATTATCCAGTAACGCATGGGGGATCTGGTTGGTATTCTAAAGGAACTGAGCTTCCATAAATATGAAACTTTTGTTTTTCACAAGGAATTGTTTACAGACGCACAGACGCATGCACGACGGACACCACGCCATGCCATAAGGTCTTCTGACCTTTGGACAGTAGAGATAATAATTGTTCTTTGACAGTTTTCGTGTCTTTGACTAAAAGATTGCAAAGTGATCTACTACAGATTAGCTGTATACGGGAAAAGATTTATGATAATTTTGCATATTATTCCTGTGTACAAATGTTAAAGCAACATCTTGTACTACTCTTCTGTACAACTTATTGTTGTTATAAAGTAAGAACTTTTTACTTATTAGTTCTTTTTTTTAATTTCGAGGATAAAAACTTTTCTTACATTTGACCCATCTGACAACATTTCAAAACAATCTGGCAAAAACAGAAATTGCTTATTGTGAGCATTTTCGCATTTTGCTATAATGCTTTCAACTCTTTTATCAAGATTTTTTTTATTTATTGAATTATTCCATAGTTTTGCAATGGTGTTTACAAAGTTATCTGCTGCATTTTTGTTGCACATTGAAAAGGGTTAAAAGTTCTTTCATTCATTTCGATATAAATAAGGCATTTCAAAGTTTAAGATCAACAAGTAACTTGTAAGTGAAGAAATGTCACTAACATTGTAGAAGTAGAAGAAGAAGTTGTATACTTATCTTGTTGTAAACGAAAGAACAGATAATACACAAACACAACATCAAATGAAAGAGAAGCTTACGAGATAGATTGATTTGCCAATAAAACAAATGGTAGAGTTCTAGACAAGGGACATCGTGTAAACTCAATTAAAATCCGATAAGGAGTCCTCATTTAAAATATCATATGAGTACCCAAAATAAATGTTGGGTGAGACAATAGCATATTATTGCCTGAAATCCAAAGAGGTGAAACTGAATTTAGTTATAAATAATTGAGCCATCCCACGACAAAGAAAACCAGTAAGGTCTCTGCGCAAGGGATCGATCAAGATCAGACTGCGCAGTCTGCGCAATCTGATTCGGGCCGACACATTCCGTCTCAAAGGTATAGAGGTATAAAGTAATGATTGTTGAAACCGACAATCTACCTGAGGCTAAAAGTGTGTGGCCGGGTTAGCCTGCACTGCGGTACAGCTCAAATAGTTGTACCTTTTTTAAGATGTAATTCATTTAACATTGGATAATTTCAGGCTTCTTTTCACACAACATCATTGTAACTAAAGCTCTTTTGTTAACAAAATCATTGACAAATGCAACAACATGGGAGGCACTGATCATACATCATCTACAGAGCATTTGCGATCAGAAACAGTCAATAGATCAGCACCATCTTTTCTGACTCTGCTCAGCTCAGGTTGCAGTTACCATCCATGTAGAGGTTCACATCACTTGATCACAGTCACGTTAAAATGTTCTATATATAGCTACCAATCATTCACAATCAAAACAGCAAACAGGCAAATTGTTTTGGTGTCAATGTTTTTTGTGGGGGGTGCATATTCTCAACGGATTAATAAATACTGTACCGTATCACCCTGTATAAGTATCATGGAAAAAGATGGTAACAATATAATAAACAGTGTACATTATATATAATATTTAAAGATTGATTTGGTTTAAAAGGTGTTTTCAATCATTTTCCAACGCGCCTACCCATGTGTTTTTTGGCTTTCTTACACCGGCACTACATACTACAATCTTTCCAAGCAACTGACTTCTTTTCAACATACACTGTAAGCCCATTGGTAAAAGGGCGAATGACATGTGTCACATTGGATTGAGTCAAACATGAAAAGAAATTTGGGCTTACCAGAGTTCAAACTCGCAACCCCTGGATTGACAACCATCTTTACCCTACTGACTGAGCTACTAACTACATCTAGATCATTACGAGAACATAACAAGCCCATTTCAAATATGTGTAATATGCCTTTACATGACATAAAAAGTGCCATGGTACTTTTTTAAACTTAAATGTTGAGTTGATTTGTTGTCCATATACAAAATGTATTTCTCCATACCATATTAATCTGTACCAATTAACAATATATTTGCCTAAATGTTTTGAACATTTTGCAAAATCATTATTAGAAAACTTAACACTCACAGGTGTTTCCCATTTTAGGTCATAATAGACTTGCAAAATATATGACAAATAAATGTATCCGCAACCAACAAATGGGTATTTTTATATTATTTAACGTTTTTTCCCACTCCAAAATAAACTTCTTACTTTGAATAAAATCATAAATATCTGGCAGAAAAAGCTCACAAAAGAAACTGCATACAGTACCTGTATTCTCTGAAAGTAGGGTTGGTTATTTTCATCAACATAGGACCCATTAACTGTGTAATGTTTCAACCACTGTAGCAAAGTTTGTGAGTCACTCACAAGGATCTTGCAGGTGAACACTGCATCTTACCTTTTAACCACTGTCACGTTTTCGATGTCCTCAATTGTTGGCGCAACAAGAATACGCTCTGAAAAAGTGAAGAATATGATGATCAATTAATACATTGATTTTGATTAAAAAATAAACATGACCCCCTCCCCCTGTGAGGATTTTTTTTTTAACAACTGCCATTCAAGAACTTGTACAGTTTATTTACTTTATTAAGATCAAGAACTAGATCAGGTTCAAGAACTATACAAATCAAAATCCTTTTCTATAATCATGTTGATAAGTTATTTAATCCTGGTTCTGGAACTGTTCCAGAACCTTCTTTTTAAAAATTATCAAAAACTTGATATTATATTATGGTCTAAAATATAGCATTCAATAATCTACTGTTAAGTGGGAAAAGTACAAATTTGATTTTAGTCCAGATGTCCTTTGTGCATGAAAAGGTCACAATCAATTAGTTTATACATCATATTATTACTTTACCTGTTAACCCTTTCCCACAGAGGTAGACGTATTTAGACGCCTTTGCAGCAGACAACGGTTCACAATATATTGGCAAAATGCCTTTTGTCATGATGTTTTCATTTTTATTTAATAATCGAACTCTCAGATATGGATATTTTTCACATTTTTGACAACAAGATTTTATTTATAAAATCAGTACAGATTTGTTTGTTATTGGTCCGAACAGAATCTTACTGAACCAGATTTTTTTCTGTGTATATTCATGTATCAGGGAGATTGTTCGTAGTTAAAAAATCAAAATAAGAAAAAAACGGACTTAAGACTATTTTATGACCCATATCACAAAGACAACATTCTGATAAAGTTTCAACATGCTTAAGTTAAAAATGCAGCCTCCAGATTGTTAACAAGATTTCCCTTCAATTTGACATTGCATGTATATGTGACTTAGTTTTTGACCTCATATGGCCCTCTTTCGAACTTGTCAAAGATTTGATGGAGATGAATGTTCTGATACACTTTCATGAAGATCGAATGAAAAATGTAGCCTGTAAAGTGTTAACAAGGCATTCGTTGACGACGCACGTTGCACCGCGCCGGTGCTCAGGTGAGCTAAAATCGTGTTGAGGTAATAAACATATACGGATTTGGAGATAAAAAAAGCCAATCATATTCATAGAAACTTGCAACAAAGATGAAATATGTTTGAATTTTGATTGAAGGCGTGTTTCCATTTTTCTGTTCCACATGTATTCTGAACATTTTTTTAAATTCGTTAATTTTCGAAAGAAGAAAAACTGGGTTGGTTCGCCCGAATCTCTTCTGCACCTTGAGTCATTTCGCCCAAATTCCTAATTGTACCGAGCCGATTCCTTTGAGTATTTATGTGTATTTGGCCAAGTATCGAATACATAACGGACTAATAGGGGATATTTTTTTGTTTTAAGTGGATATTGAATATATCTAATCTGGAAGTGATACAATTGTAATATTTTCACGAGCGCGGAGAGTGAGTGAAAATGTTAAGTTAACATATTATCTCTTCAAGATGAGATATATTCCATATCCACTCAAAGTAAACACATTTTATTTTATTTTATGCTAATTGATGACGAAAGAATGGAAATAGTTAGTGTCTTCGTCCCTGTTCACACGCGGACGAACATTTGTGAATATCCTTTTCAAACACAGTTTGTCCGCCATTTTGAAAAGTTGTAACAAGTAAAAGTATGGAAAACATCTATTGTATTAATTTATTTGTTTACTAAACAATGTCAGACAATAACAATACGTCCGGTTTGTTAAATTTACGGAATACAGAATTACACACTTGTCAGGATGAGTTTATCAGTTTTTGTGAAAATAAAGATAACAAGTAGTTCCGGCATACCTATATCACTCACAGTGTGGGTGATATCAGTGAGTGATATGGATTTTATTTCAATGATAGAAAACAGTATCTCATCATTTAGCATAAAAAAACAAAAACATTCAACCCCGTTAAACATTAGAAGGACATTAAGAACGCTGTTTTTAAGAGCAAAACTAGCAAAGATTAAGATCGCTGTTATCATGGGGAGATGGTTACCAGATGGCAGCTTTCCATTGATTGTTGAATTGGCCTTGGATTCCGAATTGTCAGTGTGGGCCTGGGATGCTGAAAAAAAATCCAAAATGTAAGGATGATTCAAAAACTGTTTTTCAGGAGTGTTAAAAGGATGAGTAATTTCTTCTTTGCCCATGATGTTTTCACTTCTGTGTTTAAATACCTTTCCTAAGATGTTGTCAAAGCACATAAGATATCTAGTAATTTGTTACAAAAGTGATGAAAATTATGGATGGAATATTTTGAACTTGTACTCACAATGGTCTGAAAAATATCAATAGTATTCCAACATATAGATGATTTCTGATATATCTACAGCAGACGTCGTTTGAAAATAAAGAATTCATGTACGCAGGAAAGGGTTAAACTGCACATTAACTTATTTAGGGAATTAATCTACACAATTCTCAATGCACTATTTAAATGAAACATACCATTAAGTACCATCAGCCAGGCATTACGGTAGTTCATGCCGACTGAATTAGCCACAAGGCATATGTACCATCCTGCATCGTTTTCAGTAGCATTCTTGATGGTCAAATATTCAGGCTCATCTATCGTTTTGAGGATTCCTGATTGCTACAAAGACATACCATTGCAATATCATTCATGTTTTAAAAAGTATTCATATTATATGGAACAATTACATTTTAAATGTGTTGAACATACTGATCTATTTAAATAAAATAAAATAATGATGTAATTTGCATTTTGTAAAAGCCAAATGTAATATTTACTCTGAATTTATATATAATTAAAATTGTCTAAAGTATATTCATTGTATGTCGGAAATGATTAAAGTCTTTAATCAAGTCCATAGATAATGGCCAAAGGGGCTGAAATAAGTAATTATCAAAGCCAATAAACATACTATAATGATGTGGACATATATTCAGCAATCAGTTAAAATACAGTCCAACTTTCATTGCGGTTTAGTCATACAGAACTTGTGTCACTTTATATATGAGAATATTGCATATATTTGAAATAGTTGATGAATACAAGCCCGAACTTTGTCTATACTGTTTACAACAACTATTCAACGGATAACAGGTTAAGACATTTTTTATTTTAACATAAATCATGCTCTGTTCACATTACTGTTTGACTGTTAAACATCTACACAACACTTGACAGTATGTTACTATTATTTGAAGAGGCTTTTTTAAGAACAAAGAAAAGAAAAACATTTTTAATTGATGCATATTTGAACCCATGTCACAAGGACCATATACCTGCAATTTTATTTCAAAACCGTTCTTTACTTTTGAACAAAAATAATTTTAAAGTTGACATAATATACACATATATTGACAAAAAGCCCCGCCCCCTGGGGGTTATGTTTTTCAAAAGGTAAAAATAATTGTAACATTCTTCGAAGAATGTAACCCAAGGAATATTTGTGGCAAATTAGTTATAAATTAGTTCGGTGTTATCACTCTAGAAAATAGAACGAAAACAAACCTTGCCCCTAGGCAGCCATTTGTTACGAATTGGAATAATTACAACAATCTTGGTAGAAATTAACTAAAGAAACATTTGTGCCAAATTATTATAAAAGAGGATCAGTAATCTTGGACAAGAAGTTTTTTTAATTTTTCAACATACACATAACATAAATAATAAGCTTCACCCCTGGTGGCCATGTTTTTTCATCGGATCAAATCAGTTTGAACAAGCTTGGTAGAGGATCACCCAAGGAACATTTGTGCTAACTAATTTTCTAATCAGGTCGGCACATTTGGAGAAGAGGATTTTTAAAGTTTTTGGTATTTTTCGATCTTTTTAATGCTGCAGCAACAAAAGTTCTATGTGGAATTGAATTATTTGATCAAGTTTAAAGAGGACCTATGGTGGCATACTTCTGCCAACATATAATCCACTTAATTATCACGGTTTATAACAAAATAACTAGTAAGTCACTTACTTATCTTGATAAATATCTGATTGCAACGTTAATCGTTATGTTGACAGATACTTAACGGCTTAATAGATATATAAAATTGCATAATGTAGGTATCTGATGGCAGTAGTGGTAAGTTACATACACTTTTTAGTGTTGACATAAGTATCTGTTAACATAACAAGAGGGCCTTGATGGCCCTGGATCGCTCGACTGACGTATGTCATGTGTGTCATGCCAACAACACAGTCAACCACTTTAACTCATTGTGTGGTCAGGTAAGCTAATACAAGAGACCCAGAGGACCAGTATCGCTCCACTGCCATTAGGCAAAAATTAAATGTCCAAACAGCCACATCCCCTGTTGGCTATGTTTTTTTACCAATCACCATGGCTTGAAGGAATCTCGTAGAGTGTCGCCCAAGGACCATTTCTACAACCTTGTTTGAAAATCGGCTAAATATTTTTGAGAAGATTTTTAAAGTTTTCACTAAAGCCAATATAAGGCTAACAGCCGCGGCGCTCTTGCAGCCATATTGTAAGACCAATCAACATGGCTTGGTAGAATCTGATAGAGAGTCATTCAAGGAATATTTCTATAAAATTATTCTACAATCAACCGGAGACTTTCGTCGAAGAACATTTTTTAAGTTTTCACTATAACCATATAAGGCAAAACAGCGCTGCACCCTGGTTGCAATGTTTTTCAACCAATCAACATGTCTCGAAGATATCTGATAGAGGGTCACCCAATAAACATTTCTACCGAATTAATTGATAATCGGCCTGACTCTTTCGGAGAAGTTTTAATTTTAGCCATATATGGCAAAACAGTCCCGCCACCGGGCGCCCATAGTTTAATAGCAATCACCATGGCTTGAAGGAATATAATAGAGGGTCACTCTAGGAACATTTCTACAAAGACAATTGAAAATCGGCCTCTGGCGGCCATGTTTTTCGACCAATCAACATGGCATTGAATGTCAAACGGGGTGAAGCCAGAAAGCCATAATCGAAAAATCAACAATTTTGAATAATGCAATGTACAGACAATAACTAAAAATAGATGAAAATTGGCTAACTCATCTTAATCAAACAGGTGTTCTCAAAAGAACCCACCAGTACTGTGTAAGTGTCATAGCACGCAATTATAATGTGCACCCGTAAATGACAAATTGTATTGCCCTTCTGATTTCTTTCCGCAGTGTAACGAGATCAATCAATTAAAGACCTGCCGGTAACAATAACCACTTATGTCAGCTGTTCATTCCTTCCCACCTTACAACAAATCACAGCAAACGATTGTGAAAATGTCGAGACAAAAATAAAGAAAAT
This sequence comes from Serripes groenlandicus, assembly GCA_031761405.1. Taxonomy (NCBI): domain Eukaryota; kingdom Metazoa; phylum Mollusca; class Bivalvia; order Cardiida; family Cardiidae; genus Serripes; species Serripes groenlandicus. Next base: position 11,791,314 of record JASEVX010000010.1, read on the forward strand.
CTATAAAAAATGAAAGTATAATTATTGAATTAATTCTGATCATTGCGGCAAAAGTTATCTATTACATTTAATGCATTTAGGCTTTCTCATTTTGCTGCAATGTTACCAAACTGTACCACATCTGTGAAAGGGGTTATTTTCCAGTAGCTCACTTGATTGTCAAACCGGTATACACCGGAAATATCTCACGACTCCTAATTGTCAAACAAAAATACCGACTTTGCACGTGTGCGTTAACCCTTTCCTCTTTCAACTAATTTGCCGACGAAATTAAAAATATCTTGTCAAAAAATTAGAAGCTCTTTAACTCTTTCCCACGAACAGACAATTTCTACAGCAGAATAATATATGCATACAGGGTTGCTTCATTGTGTTTGGGATCATTACGCTGTGAGCAATTTTTCTCGTTTTGAAATGTCGTCTGCTCCAGATTTTTTAATTGAAGAAAGTGATAAATGAAATACAAAGCATTGTTGTCAAGGTCATTTTTATTGCATGCGTGAGTAATTTTCCATTTGATGTGTGTGACTAAGTTGCACTTGGTTTACTGCGAACAAAATAATAATACCTTGCCAAATGAAAACCCGCCTTCCGATAGATGGAAATATTCAGATCAATATGCTCTTCTGTTAAGACTGATCAGTGTCATCACTGTTCGTAATATCGTCACACAACAATTATCAAAGTCTTTCGAGAACAGTAATGACCAAAAGCCGGCATTGCAATTATGTAAATTGATACAAACTGCCTTAAAATTTGAAAACAAAACTGTTTGTCTATTTTAATGTGTCGTGGCTCAATCTGTATATGCTGCATAGTGATGTAATGTTAGAAAATCCTTGTGAACTAATTACATTAAACAATTACAATTGGAAACGCATATTTCTCATAGGAATATGGTAATTTTCAAGCTTATCAGTTCCCGACGCATTTCATTCAACCTGGTTACTGAATTGTTAAACACTACACCTTTTTGGACGCTTTTTACTTACAAACTTTATTTGGTAACACTATGATACAAAACCTGAGATCCCTTTGTACCTAATCATACAAATTTTATTATGATAAACTTTCGGAGGAACTTTTCACACGAAAAATGTACATGTTGGAACAAACCACGGTATGTTTTGTCGGACCTTTCCAAAGTTTTCGCGTCAAGTGCATCGCCTTTTTATCAACATTTTCTCTTACTGTCTTGTCCTTTAGGAAGCTTTGAAAGCTAACATCGTCCTTTGCATGTTAACACACCCCTTACAAAATCTTTGGTCATTTTCTTTTATTTATCTTTAATTATTCCAAATATATCGATGCGTTCACGATTTACTCTGTCAACGTAATGCAAACCTGCATTGAATTCCTCATTAGCACGTCACTTCCGGTATATTTCTTTTTCGTTAATCACGACCTAGCTTATTTTGAACCTGGATTTTAATTGCTTATTAAATTACTTTTTTGATATTTTTCAATGAAAATTCTTATAACATTCGGTTTATATGACTTTTCCCTACATATTTATCGCGTATTTGAATGTCATTCTTGGTTTCCTGTAACTACTGTTAAAGTATGATAAACATCGTTAAATGAATGAAGGTTCTATCATGTTCACAAGCTCAATTAAACCAAGTTTGATGATTTCAAGGTCCATAAACCAGTAACTCATGTATTACTTTGATTGAGATACAATCAAAACTGAAGACTTCATCGCATTCACAAGGAATTATCTACAGACGGACAGACAGACACCACGCTTTGGCATAAGCTCTTCTGGCATTTTGCCAGTAGAGCTAATAATTATTTTGTTTATTGACAGAATCCATGACTAAAAAAGTTCAAAGCTGCATGCTAAGGCTGATCCTGTCGATACTTCACGCAGATTCCACAATGTTGGTTTTTTCGCGGCACGGCTCTTACCTTTTTTTAAAATGTAATGCTTTTTACATTGGATAACTATAGGCTTCTGTTCACACAAAATCATTGTTTTTATTACGTCATCACATCACTTGATCACAGTCACGTTTAAAAGTTCTATTATATAGCTATCAGTCATTCACACTCATAACAGTAAATAGGTAAATTGTTCTGGTGTCAATGTTTTTTTGGGTTGCATATTCTCAACAGTTTTATAAATACTGTACCGTATCACCCTGTATAAGCATCACGGAAAAAGATGGTAACAATATAATAAACCGTGTACATTATATATAGTATATCAAGATTGATTTGGTTTAAACGCCGTTTTAAATTATATTCTAGTTCGCTTTCCAATGTGTTTTCTTGCTTTCTCACACCAGCACTATGGCCTGCAGTCTTTCCAAGTAACTGACTTCTTTTCAATATAGACTGTACGCCCATTGCTGGAAGGCGAATGACATGTGTCACATTGAATTGTGTCAAACATGGAAAGAAAGTTGGGCTAACCAGAGTTCAAACTCGCAACCCCTGGATTGACAGCCCTCTTTCTCCTACTGACTGAGCTACTAACTACATCTAGATAATTACGAGAAAATTCAAGCTAATTTCAAATATGTGTAGTATACCTATACAGGACATAACAAGTGCAATAGGGTTCTTTTTTAAACTTAAATGTTGAGTTGACGTGTAGTCCATATACAAAATGTATTTCTCTATACTATATTAATCTGTACCAATTTACAATGTATTTGCCCAAATGTTTTGAACTTTTTCCAAAGTCCTTATTAGAAAACACAACACTCACAGGTGTTTCTCTTTAAGTTCATAATAGACTTGCAAAATATATGACATATTAATGAATCCGCGATAAAAAAAAAGGATCTTTAATTAACAATCATTCTAATAGATTCTAATCCATTATTATTTAACAGTTTTTCCCAATCCAAAATAAACTTCTTTTAATACTTTGAAAAAATCATAAATATCTGGCAGAAAATTGCCACAAACATACTGCATACAGTACCTGTAATCTGTGGACATATGGTTGGTCATTTTCATCTACATAGGACCCGTTGACTTTGTAATGTCGCAACCACTGTAGCAAAGGTTGTGAGTCACTCGCAAGAATCTGGCATGTGAACATTGCATCTTGACCTTTCACCGCTGTCACGTTTTCCATGTCGTCCATTGTTGGCGCAACAAGAATACGCTCTGAAAACGTGAAGAATATGATGATCAAATTATGATGCAATATTTCAGCCCCCCCTGTGATAAAAGTTCATGAACTCACTAGTAGTTCTAGAATGTTCTAGAACATCATTAACTGTTCTTGGACATTTTTAACAAATTCCAGTCAAAAACTTGTACAGTTCATTGTATTTATTAAGTTCAAGAACTAGATCAGGTTCAAGAACTATACAAAACAAAATCCTGTTCTAGAATCATGTTGATACATTATTTAATCATGGTTCTTGAACTGTGCAGTTCCATAACCTTCTTTTTGAAAATTATCAAAAACTTGCAATTCGATTATGGTATAAAAGAATGCATTCAATCATCTACTGTAAAGTGGGAAATAATTGTACAAATTTGATTTTAGTCAATAACCCAGATGTCCTTTGTGCATAACAATGTCCCAATCAATTAGTTTACATCATATTATCACTTGAACCCTTTCCAACATATGTAGACGTATTTAGACACCTGCAGCAGACAACTTGTCAAAACATATTGTCAAAAGGCCTTTGTCGTTATTTATTTCATTTTTATTTAATAATCAAACTCTCATATATGGAGATTTTTCACATTTTTGACAACAAGTTTTCAAAGTCGTCTGCTGCAGATCATTTGTATATGGGAAAGGAAAAAATGATGTGAACTTCGTGTATTCTTGATTTCATTTATAAGTGCAGACATCATCTAATTGTTAAATTAGACACAGGATATCAAATTGGTATAGATTTGTTTGTTATTGTTCCGTACAGAATCTTACCTACCCAGATTTTTTTCTTAGTATATTCATGTATCAGACAGATTGTTCGCACTTAAAATAAAAAATAGAAAAAACAGACTTAGACAATTTCATGACCCATATTAAAACTGGGCCTACATATCACCGAGACAAACACTCTGATAAAGTTTCAACATGCAGAGTGTTAACAAGATTGTCCTTCAATGTTACCTTGTGACCTAGTTTTTTACCTCATATGGCCCTCTTTCGGATGATAAATGTAGCCTGTAGAGAGTTATCAAGGCATTTTGTGACGACAAAACATGTTTGAAACAACACAAAGTACCTGCCAATAGCCATCACTTAATAGTCAAAGTTTGACATTTTTCTCTTATAATCCAAATACAATCGTGAAGGACAGACAATCGTCAAACAACCGAGCAGCAACCTTTAATTAAGTATAGTATTCCCAGTTCAGTGGAGACTAAAGATCCACACGGTATATACCATATATGCTGATAAATGACAGACAAAGAAAGGCATGCTTGTTTGAAATTGATCGTTGAAATATTTATTTTTACTTAGACAATGGCTGAAGAAAAAGCACGAAAACATTGGAGGACAAAACAATAAACACTAACAAATAAAACCACTTGTCATATGTACATCAAAGGGCATCTATACACCATTTAAGAAATTGATTCAATGGAAATACATTGATACAATGGCGGAATTCAATAAGGAATAATGGAGATAACTCCTAAAATAGCAGACCAGAGTTATCTTGCTAGTATGTATCCTTTCTCCTGACCACAAAGTATAAGTGTAACCACTTTTTAAGTGGAACGGCAGCCTTTCAACATGTCGTAAATACTGCACGAATCACAAATTGAGCATAAAACAATTCCGTTTGTCATTGAGAAAAAAGAACAATTTTTTGTTTTTATGCTTTTATAAGGCTTGAAACTTACCGCATCAGTGACGTAACGAATTGGTCATCCCAGACCATTACTTCCTAGATAACACTACTCTTTATACAAATTGAAAATATTTTAATACATAATAGATAACAATAAGAGTATACTATTTGGTTAATTAGTTTGTTAAAATTGCATTTTATTATATTTTTCACTGTGTTTGCGCGAATATTTATATTTATTGGTTGTATTTATCAGGGTGTATGATAGACCCTGTATGAATCAGAATATTGATACAGACCTGGGCGCTTATAGTTTAATCAATATATTTCTAATTTACTATAAATTACAAAGTAATGTCTAAGAATGAAAACGGTGACATCAAATGTCACATATTTATAACCAGACCTAGCGAGAAAATAATACTAAAGACGTTGACCCCAATTTGATCGTTCATTGTCTGAAATTAAATGACACAAATGTACGCCAATACACACAATTGTGTCATGGAACAAAAACCGGAGCTATTTGACAATAGGATTGTATTATGAGGATTTCAAATTATTAGAATAATTTAGTTTTGAAAGGAATTGAAATAAGAAAACATGATAGCGTTCTTTGTAGGTTTTTTCTATTTTAACGAAGAAGAAAAAGGGTAGTGAATGAAAGAGGACAATTGTTATAAGTGTGAAACTCTTATGCAATACTTTGATCATAAACCATAATGCATTCAACGTGACAGGAAATAATTACGTAATTTGACGTAATATATCCCCCCCCCCCCCCCCGCCGTTTGGTCGTATGTGCGCCACTTACCAATTAACCCTTTCCCAAATACAACACATCTGCAGCAGACGACTTTAAAAACATGAAGGCAAAACTATAACAAATCGCATTAACTGAAAGAATAATTACTGAATGGATTTGAAAATAGTTTGGCAAAATATAGATATTGCTCAGTATCTTGCCACACTATTTACAAAAGCCGTCTGCTGCAGATGCGTCAAAAGTAAAAGTTAAAGGCTTAAAACATTGAGAAAACGGTTAAATTACTGAAGACATAAACTTCCTCCTTTTTAATAATAATTATAATAAATATTTCACAGATGTTAAAATTCATCCTCATATGTTTAAAAAGTAGACCACACTTGAAACAACATATCAGCTAAATTGTTCATCTAAATCGTTGATGCATACAATATATGTTTGGCGCAAGAGAAATGCAATATGAAACAAGGTCACGAACTGAGGAAAATGTGTTTTGACGTTCACGACCGATAAACAGGCTTATATTTGAGACATATTTTCACAACATATTTCTTATTTTTGTTTCTGTTACCAGTTTATGTTGATACTTATCTATCAAAAGGAGAATTCGACGTGATTTTCATATCGATAGTCTGCTGCAAGCAGGTGCGCGTATGTAAACAACTTAGAATGTGCGACGTAAAGGTTTGTAGTTATCGCCTTTTGATTACATAGTTTATGAAAATAAAGTATCTCAGTCTAGCTAATAGAGACTGTTTTGTCTTCGTAAATACGAAAATCATCAAACCCGTAAATGCTTGTCAAAATAAAGAAACTGCACATACTTAAAACATCGGAATATTTATTTCATTTTAGATGTGTCATAACTTAGTGTTTTTAAACAAACGCAATTGTAATATGTTCAAGACATTAAAAAAAAAAATCTAATAATACCCCCCCCCCCCCCCCCCCCCCCCCTCCCATGTCATTTCCGAAAACCTATTAAAAATAGAAGTCGCGGGCTTCTACCCGGCGACTTACAATTACTGTATCATGTAGATATAACAGTGTCATAAGGAGAAACTGCCCGTTATGAGCAAAGTTTATATGCTGCAGTTGTGTCAAAACGTATTTGTCCATATGTGGGAGCTCGTTAACCTTAATAGACATCAAACTAATTGTAATGCTGTTCAGTATATAAGTGTTCTAGCAGGAAATCGAATGGCAGAACATTTGCGCAGTCAGAAACCTGAATTAATAAAGATCTGTTATTTAGGTCTGTAGCGTAGTATAGATTCAGATCACTCTTGGTTTCCGCATAGTTTGATCCGATCATATACTGTCCACTCAATAGTTTAAGTAACGTCTAAAAGGAAGGCATATTATATTAAGAAGTCACAGTTCGGTTCGCCTTATCGTAAATGTTAAATTTCTATTATTTTTTATTTTTCTGACAGAAACATGATTTTGACCGATTATTGTAAACCTTGACGGACGGATGCACAGATATACAGAAAGCCGGCCGGATGACGGATAATGAATCCATAGGTTCCTCCAAGTTTTATAGACAGACAACACACAAAGTACTTATTTCGATGCGTCAAAAGACGTCTGTATTTGGGAAGGGTTAACATGGTTTGGTACTGGCAATGTAATTGTTATCACATATGTGCTGAATCTAGCGATCTGTGGTTTAATTGAATCTCCGAAACAGGATCATAAAAGATAAATAGGCTACAGTTCCAGTTTATTTGTCAACATATATATCTAGGACTAGATTACATGTTAACGGACGTTTAGTCTTCAATTTACGCGAATGCAAAAACATTAAGAACCAAAAAGTAGCTAGATGCGGCTCACATATGAAATACATCTTGAGTCTACGGTTATCACTCTTATGTACTCTGAAATTAACTTGACACTAGCTTGAAGATTGACTTTACATTTGCTAGTTTGGTCGTCATACGGACAGACAGACACACATAATGAAGGAATTCTCTTATATCCAGTGACATATGGGAATATTCAACACAAAATAAGCCCTTTTTACCCATAATTTCCCGGTAGCTGCTAGACCATTACTATTATTGACGCCGTGTTGGAGCGCGGCGTCAGTATTGAATAGGTTTTAATGTTGTACCATGGGTGACGTAATCTAAAAGGGGGTAACCAACATTATTATTTTAAAGGAAAACTGAAAATATGTTTAAAAATAAACAACTTTTATGAATCAATTGATTGTATTAGCTGATATAAAAAAAAAATGCAACTTTCTAGGCTACGCTCTTTTAATAGTTTGATTTACGGCCCAAACGACACGGTTCATCAAAGCTCAGAAAATAAGTTCACTTTTCCCCAACTTCCTAGGCTACGCGTTTTTAATTGTTTGGTTTAAGGCCCAAACAATCGGGGAATGGGTTTCCCTATTTATAAAATTGTGTTGTATTTCTAAATTTGACACGTTCCTCCCCATACAGTTTCTTCATTCAGACCATTGTATTATTGCTATATGTTGACTATACATTTGAACGTTTTTTCTTAATTTCATAAATGCTCAATTTTTATCATAAATATCTTTAACCATTTTAAAATTACTTCGATTTTTTTCTTTATATACTCCCGTTTGTATTATCATACTTCTGCTAAACTGGAAGGACGGAGAATAAACTTCCCCCTTTCCTTTCAATTATTGTCTCACACCTAACTTATTACTAGAGGCATTAAACCTTAATATATGTTAATATAATTTTAGCACCTATGTTTTGATTTGTTATCTAATTGATCTAGTTAGAGCAGATTTAAAACCGTTTATTGTCAATGTTAAGCAAACTGTAAACCAAATGGTTTCAGGAGTAAAGTTGTCATTTCACGACTAAACTTCACATGCTGAATATCACCATCTCAGCATATAAAACGTCTAATCCCTACGTTAAAATGGACCCTTTTTGCTCTTGGTAACCGTTTATTATATGCTATGGTAGCCAGGTGAGCAATATAGGTACATATTGGCCTTCTTGTTTAAAATAGAGGGACATTTGGCCTTCTTGTTCGAAATATTTACATCCTGTCTGTGTGCACGTGTTATTTAAATGTTCTGAACTGCATCTGCTTCTTTAAAAATTCGTCTCGTTTTATGACTGGTATATACTGTAGGACGCTCGCTCTACGGATGACTACAGCCATATTGCTTACATAAAAGCATGTCTACATGGTAGGATGTGTTTACAGTCTTCCTAACCCTTGACCATATAGATTAAATCTACACCAAACGACGTTCAACATTGGATCTGTATTATTGAAAACCTTGTGGAAAAAGTCAAATTGCTCATTATCATTATCTGTTAAGGTAATTCAAAATGTGTCTAAAATGGTTAAAGAATACCTGAAGCCAAATAATTAAATATCTAGATTATAAAATAAAAATGTATCCATGTTTGAAGCATTGTTATAACGGAAACAGTTTAACCCTTTCCCGCTTACAGACGTTTCTTTGGCGCATGTGTAGCATACTGCATTTGAATACATCGTGACATAAGAAAAAAATGTTTATCGTGACCAATTTCATCTTTTTCCACAAAGGTGTCAACTATTCAATAATTGTTCTTCAATTTACAAAGATGTCTATATTTTTTCCTAGATGTAATGCAAACTTGCTCGTTATCATTCACCCGTTGCAGCTTATTAAACATGCATCTGACAAGGGGAAACAGTAAAAGGATGCTTTAGTTTTGATATCTAGAATATCGAAATATTTAACTAGAAACAGATTTGAAAACATTGTTAAAAGGAGGAATTGCTCATTGTCATTGGCTCCAATTTTCTCAATGTTATTGTATCAATCACGGAAAGATTTCAGATATCATTGAAACGATTATCCCTTTCTCGCTTACAGACGCTTTTTGACGCATGTGCAGCAGACAGATACGAAAACATTGGAACAAACGGAGAATTTGCTTACCGAAAGCAATTTTCTTGTTTTGCCACAAAGGCTTTAACTCCTTTCAATAATTGGAATTTTATTTACAATTATTTTCAAAAAAAATCTTTCTGTATTCTAAGTCGTCTATTGCAGAGTTGTTGAATCAATCAGGCAAGGGGATGTATTTTGCGTTTTCGGCCGAATCCATGAAATCAATGTAAAGCAGATGTTAATCAATCTAAAACTAGAATCTCGCGGATGTATACTCATGTTGAACACAGTTGCGGCCGGTAGTTGACAATTCGAAAAGCATGCTGGAAATGGTACAGGTTCCACAAACCATGCACAACTTAAGGTCGCACTTAAATTATACTTCTTCATTAAACTTAACTTCCTGTAAATCATACGCTTATGGTCATATGAAATTGACAGTGGTTTGAGAATTTCGAGGGTCGTTTGAAATAAATAGTACTCTGATAAAATAATTTATTTTAAACGGATTAAGTTTTATTGCTTTCTTAAACAACTAAAGACGTAATATTTTCAGTTGGATGCACTTTTGAATACTTATTAATTTACATGTTCTGTGTTTACCTCTATTACAGACAGGGATTGGCTTGTTATATCCTCCACCAGGAAGTGGACGGATCACGTGACTTCCGGAAGGTACATATCCATCAGAACAACTTAAAATACATCTGTATTTACCATTCCTTTCATTAACGCGTCAGTTGTCCCCATTGTCTGTAACAAATTTACGATTTTTGAACGATTATCAATAAACATATCAATAAGCATTAATATGCATTTAAAACAATGGTAAAAAGAGAAGTATAACTAAAGTCGATAATGGTTAAATTATCAAAAACATTAGAACACTAAGAATATTACACAGACATAGTGTAGCTAAAGTTTTAATGTTTTAGCTTGAAAAGTAACCCTGCTCTTCAAATTATGTTAACATAAAGATGACATTCTGTCCGGATTAGCGCTAACTATTTGTGTTTATGCTGAGTAATTTAAGCACACGCAAATGCTGCTTATTTCATTTCAATGTTAAAGTTGGTCTGAACCTAAATAAACATAGCCGTCATTTCCATTGGTTACTAACGATTTAACAGATGTTCATGTATTCCGTCGTAGAATATTACTATACTTGTACCAGGAACTATTTAGTATGAATATAAATGTATCCTTTATTGTTTGATTATTACTCAATCCGTAAACAATTCAAAAGTTAGTGAAAATTTAATATAAACATGCGAACACGTCATTCAATTTTAATTTAAATTTACATATCTGATCATCAAACGAAAGAATGTGTAGAATACCAACTAGTTTGAAGGTCAAGGTCAGGTCAATATGATAAGGTTCAGAGTTTATGAAAAGTTGCGTTTCATTGTTCGTATACAACTAGGGCTCCAAACTTTATGGAACTTTAAATAATGAAAATTCGATATATATGAGCTTACTGCCTTACAAAATATCACGTTATTTAAAATTAACATTTTTGTTAATGACAACATGGCGATAAAACAAACCCATCTTGAAAAAGGACTCAATACATACAATCCCCCCTGTATGACTGTAATAGTCCGCCATTTTAATATATCAAACGAAAGCGAAACAAGACTTTGGTTTTCACTCCAAAAGTTTCATTGTCTCGTTTTTAACGTGTGTGCATATTCAGTAGATTGAACATCTTACATACTCGAATGATCTTATAATCTTAACGAAAAGAACAGGCAGCCATCTTGGTATCAAACGAAAACGAAATTCGACGTCATGTTTCAGACTAAAGTAGTCATTACATCGCGTTTAACATTTTCATATTCAAAGATATTTTAATATCTACAGTGCACTTACTTGGACAAATACCACTAGAATTGAAACAATAATCAACGTTAATGCTAGTCCAGAAAATAACCGCAGTAAATAGTCTTATCTTGTATGTCATATTTTGCGTAATCTCGTCTCACGACCGTTCATGACTGTCCCGAGTTAGATCATATGACGAACAGTTATATCTTATCGATGAATAGTCGGGTTTTCAATACAGCTATCTATGAAGTGTCTATCGAATCCTTTCTAATTTATTGCATTCAACCCTTTTCCACATACAACTTATATGCAGCAGACAACTTTGAAAATATCTAGCCATAGATATGGAAAATCTATATTGAAGGTATAATCTTGGATCAAAAATGTCACAATATTTTCAAAGACCGACTGCTGAAGAAGGTCAGAAAGTATAATATAATTATGTAAGTTGAAAAGGGTTGTGTTTACGTTAAATAGTGGAATTTTCAATCCATCGATTTACAAAATACAATATTCAAACCAAGGTAATCTGTTCGAGTTGCTTTTAATAATGAAGTGTAACATGTTATATATATTATCTAACAGATTTATAATTGTGAACTAGAATGGATGCATGGCGTTTTAGTGTGTATGGACAATTTGTACATCAATTTAAAACCTATGTTGAATTTAATTTAAATATGTTTTCAACGGTATTTTAGATATATCACGGGGGTCAGTTCACTTGACGTTTGATCCCGGCCTTTCTTACACCTGTTCTCCACAAAACATTTATCCGAGGTAGCTGGCTTTCGGGAAGAATAAATTATCGAACCTTGGTTCAAACTTACGACTTCCTCGACCGGTAGTCCTCGTTGTAAATGTAATATGTGTTATACTTAAGGTATTTTACACATTTATAACTGTAAAATGTTTAGGGTAGAATTAATAGATGTGTGGTGTTTTAACGTCCACATATATTATAAGAGGAACTATGTTCATTTGCGTTTTAAGTTGTTTCCGATTGTCTTTCATATCACAGCGGTCAGTTCACCTGGCGTGTGCTTCTTGGCTTTGGCTTACACCTTAATTTCATACAACATTCATACCAGGTAACTGGCTACCTTCACATTGCGACTGTTTTGCCCATATGTGGAAGACGAATGGAGCTAGTCGCATATATATCTGCCAAACATCGGAAAGAATAAATGCAATGTACTGGAACAGGGATAGGGTTCAAACTCACGACTCCTCGACTGATAGTCGTCGTCGTTACCGACTGTGGTATCACGTCTCAACAGTAATCGACAGGTGTTAAGGATGTTGACTTCCTGTCCTATAAATCACAGTGATAGCTAGAGAGCTAGCGAAGATGAACATTTCCTATGCGCGGAAAAGGAACTCAGCTGTAAATTGTTTGGCCAATGTTAATGATGCACTTTACATAATTTGTAAAGAATAATGTTTCATATTCTTGCTAAATTGTAAAGATTTGCGTACTCAATGAAAATAAATGTTTAGCGGGTCGTGTTGGTGCTGAAAACGTGGACATTGCCACTATTGGCTTTATATATTGATTATAGAGGAAAAGGGAGGGGGGGGGGCGCTACGTAAGGGAGAGTAATTGCGTTATTAAACTCTAAGTGTCAATTAACGGTTATCTCCCTTGTTTCATGATAAGTTAATTGCTATATAAAATGTGTATCTATGTTAATCTATCGGCTTAATTATAGATCAGCTGAAATAATATTAAGCACTAGCTGTGTAGTTGTACATATGGTAGGATGAGATGTGGTGAAGAATTTCAAGATTAAGAGTTACCTGAACTGTTCGAGCTTTTATAACAAAACGAGTTACAACTAGAGTGTCTTCATTACCGAAGTTGTGATAACATTCCAAAGTCGACAAATTTCTTCATCTTAGAATGAACATGGCGTAAGTGGTCCGTTATAAATGAATTAGGTGTTGATGGCTCATTGTCTGCTGGAACGTTCCGTGTTGCCCTTTATCTTGCAGCCTAAATGAAATCATGCAACACAGAGAGTCTTGATTTTATACCCCCCCCCCACACACAAAGGATATTTTTTTTTTTTTTTTTTTTTGGGGGGGAGGGGGGGGGGGGGGTGTAAATAGGAATCACACTGTCCGCATGAGATAGTACTTGTGGGTGGGTGCCCACCTGTGCCAATCCTTATAAAGACACTTAGATAAATAGTTTGTTTTTATTTTTTATAACGGATATCTCATTTGCATATTAATGTTATTCATTCCGTAAAAGGGGGTTAATTACGGAATTAATTGCATACTTGTGGGGTGCACCCCACAAGTAAATATCAAACGAAATAACCCCACAAGTACTCGCCCATGAGTTCGTCCGTTCGTCTGTCCGTCCGTCTGTCTGTCCATATGTCTTTTAAGCGCAACTCATCCTTAACGGCTTGACCGATTCTGAAGTGCAGTACACAACCTGAGGATGTGCATGAAGTAAGATTATCCCGGGCGGATGTATTTCAAGGGAGATAATTGCCATTACTTAGTCCAATATTATAATATGTGGCGACAGGTCTCGTAAGCGCAACTACTCCTGAACGGCTTGACCAATACTGATGACACTTTACACAGTTGTAGTACACCACCTGAGGATGAAGAAGGATTATCGCGGTCGGAAATATTTCAAGGGAGATAATTGACATTTGATATGGCCTAAACCTGCCTTCCAGGGGAATGCAAAATTGGTCCTTCTCCATGCATTCCCCTGTATGGAAATGGTTGTTAACTTTAACAATATAGTGAGGAACGGGGGTATCCCTTTGTGAGTTCACTCACAGTTCTAGTTTATTTTGTATATCATTTTTACTCCATACATTATTATGATTTCTTATTATCTTGCTTAATTTTTTAGAATATATTTGATTTTGTTTTAGACTTTAATTAAAGAAACAGAGTTTTAATCTGACAGATAAGTGGTCTTTTCAAATTGAGAAATCGGTTCATACACTGACAGCGTCTCTTTCTGCGTTGTCACTTATCTTCACTACGAAGTTCTACAACGCACGTAGCATTTCTCAGCCAAAACTGTTCTTTTCAATCACAAACATACCTAAAACATTTTTCCCAGTCACCCAAAGTTACAGCCAATATTCTAAAGAGACTTAACTATGCCTTGTAAAAACCAACCATAGCGTAATTATTACACGTATTAAAAATGACCTGAAGCCATTTATATTCAGTGGGATCCAACTAGAAACTATTTAACGGAACTTTCTTGAAACCTGTGACTAATCGGTGAATAATGCAGACCAATATCAGACTGCGCAGATGCGATTGTTTGTCTGGATCTACTCCGGCCGCAAATGCGTTAAGCTTGGTTTCCGAAAAGTGCCTTAAAAGAAACCAGTATGCGTGTAGGTACATTTTACGTTTTAAGAATTGGTTTGACAGTCTCGATAGACCAGACGAATGAATAAACTATACGGACATGATAGACATGATCGTATATTATCTACTGTGGGATGAATTATATTTAAACACGTATTACTCGGTCGTACGATTTAACTGTTTTGACATTAGACAATATGATTATCTCTATTCCAGAGAAAAACTAACAAAGAGACATTTGCAATCCTCCGCATCCGCGCGGGATTATTGATCACATCAAACGATTCTTAGAGGTTTCTGATAAACTGTGATTAATTGGTTAAAACGAAATAGTTGTCTTATAAACAAATCATTCTTTAAACCCGCCTGTGAGAAAAGGTACGAGTTGGCATTTCGAGATAGTGTAAATCAGATCAGACTATACATCTGCTCCGTCTTATTAGAATATACACATGTAAATCTTGATCATAGTGTTCGGATACACAGGCCGATCTGGATCTTCTCTATTCACTTGTACGTCTTCGCTCGGACGGACTCATGTATGCTTGTTACAACTACACAAGCACGAATATTACCTGGAAAAAGCCATTTAACACGGAAAGTGTAATTTACTATATGAAGCTCGGAAAAGATCCTGATCGCGGGAGGCAAAGCTTGATCTTAATGTTTTCTGATCGCAAATTCCCGAAGGTTGGTGATGTGTCCATCGTATTACTAGTATATTATACCCTATTTCTAAAGCTTTTATTTCTGTTAATCGATCTACAATTATTAGGGACATTAGTAAGTTTATAATTGAAGGGCAATAATGATCCAATTGCATTATAATAAAAGGCGTTGCTGGTGATAACCGTTCGAAACTACCAAGATACTGGTATGACTATATGACGCTCGGAAACAATTCCCATCCATCACGTTGATACCCAGAGAGCGAGTCAAAATGAACATTTCCTATGCGCGGGAGTGGAAGTCGGCTGGCACCTTTTAGGCCAATGTTAGTTATGCAGTTCTGATGAAAATATTTTATCAATACTTAAGATTTCATATTCTTGCTAACTTGTAAAGAATTGCGTACTCAGTGTAAACATGTAGCAGGTCGTTTGGTGCTGAAAACTTGGACATTTTCAATATTGGCTTCATATATTGATTATAGTGGAAAAGGGAGGAGGACGCTAAGTAAGTGAGAGTAATTGCGGAGTCAATTAATTGTTATCTCTCTTGCTCCGTAATTGGTTAATTGGTATGTAAAATGTGTGTATCTATGTTAATCTATCAGCAATTGTGAAGAATTTCAAGATTTAGAGTTACCTGAACTGTTAGAGTTGTTATAACAAACACTATTTGAAACCAGGGTGTCTTCATTACCAACGTTCTGATAAGAGTCCGTAGTCGACAATACTTCTTCATCTGAGAATGAAGATGGCGAAAGGGAGCCGTTATAACTTGAATGGGTGTTCAAGGCTAATTGTCTGCTAAACGGTGTTGCCTTTTATCTTGCATCTTTAATGTAATCATGACACACAGATAATATTGTGTTTTATTTTGTATTACGTTTTACTCCATACATTATTATGATTTCCTATCATCTTGCTTCATTTTTTAGAGTATACTTGCTTTTTGATTTAGACTGTAATTAAACAAACAGAGTTTAAATATGACAGGTAAGTAGTCTTTTCAAATTGAGGAATTGTTTCATTCACTGACAGCGTCTCTTTCTGCATTGTCACTGATCTGCTCTATGAAGCTCCCCAACGCAACTAAATCGTAGTAATACTCCTCCAAAACTGTTCTTTTAAATAATAAACATTCCTAAAACATATGTCCAAGTCTTCCAAAGTCACAGATAATTCATTGATGAAGAGACTATTTTGTTTTCATAAGTAATTAAATGAAAAACCAACCACAGCGTAATAATAACACGTGTTAAAAAGACCTGCAGTCGTTTATATTCTGAAGGATCCAACTAGAAACTGTTTTATAGAATTTTATTGAAACCTGTGACTAATCGGTGAATAGTGCAGACCAAGATCAGACTGCGTAGATGCGATTGTTTGTCTGGATATACACCGGCCGCAAATGCACTAAGCTTGGTTTTCGAAAAGCGCCTTTAAATAAACAAGTACATGTATGACTTTAGGTAGGTACATGTTACCTTCTAAGAATTGGTTTGACAGTCTCGATAGACCAGACGAATGAATACACTATACGGACAAGATGGATATGATCGTATATTATTGGTAGACTTGCGCATGCGCAGAGGTTGCCATAGTCATAGTGAGTTTGAAGTCACGTGATGTATATGCCCTTCACCACCAACAATTAAGTGCAATTTTTGGTTTGACTAATTTACGAATGCTCTCAAAAGCAAACATAGAGTAACGAAAAAAAATCCGACTATTCAAGCTTATAATAGAAAATAACAAGTCTTGTAAGTGTAAATATCATATTTAAAGTGTACACAATTATTTAGATATCACTACGTTAATATAGCATTGCACCGCGCAATTACCCTTTGTAAATTGTAACCCTTTTTTCCCTCTCGGCAGAGATGTAAACATCCACTCGCCCGCTAGCATAAGCGAGTGAAATGAAGGATCGGCTAGTACGAAATTCTAGGCGCTAGTCCATACATATTCGTTCATGTCCTTATTCATAAAGATAGTATGCATTGCTACGCCTTTTCTTTCTCTTTCTCTCAGTCCATCTATTCCTTCGACAACGATTAACGATGACTTGCATTTTGGATAGGTGCTTTCGACAAGGTCCGCGTCTAAAGAAACAAATTTCATCAAATGATTTGAGCGCTTTAAATCACTTGTTTATAAAGCGTTTAGAATACTTTGATTATGATAGGCAGAACGAATAACGAATAAATCTTGCAAGAAATCGATCATTTCTTTCGGCCAAAATCAGGTAAATGACCCGCGGATATTGGTTGTTACAACATAACTGATTCATCCTTTTATTCTAAATTTGTATTACACAGTTCAAAATTAGATTTTGACAGTTTGTTCGTTATGAATTTGACGCGATTCAAGATTTTGACGCGATTATTTCGTTCATAGAGTTGATTACTAACAGATGACTGACTAAGTTGATGATGGAAAGAACATTAACAAGTTAAGTTAAGCTAAAACATGCACAGGCAGGCGAGTGTTTCATTAGGATAAGTGCAACACTCAATTCCCAATCCTGCTTGCCCTTTAACAAATCACAACCCACCCCACAATATAATCAAAGCACTGAAAGTGCTGTGGGACGGTACCCATTGTATGAGGGGGGAAAAGATGGTCAACTGTTCCATTTTTTTGGGAAGTTACAACACAAGTCACATAATTTAAAAAAATGTAAACAAAAAAGCAGAAATGCATACAGTTCAAACATTTATTTAAGACAGGGTTAACCTTATTTCCAGAGATCTATAATTAAACTCTTGAACTGTAGACAGTAGATACAGTTAGATAAACAAACACATTTGTGATAGGTAATTGATCACATGGATAAACTCTACAGCAGATGATTTGAAAATGTTTAACTAAAGATACTGGTAAATCTGTATTGATGAAACTAAAAGTGAATAAAACATTGAGAAAACTGTCAAAATTTCTCATACCATCTATCTGTTGAAGAGTAGACAACATGTGTCTGTAGTGTAGAAAGGGTAAAATAGTACCTATAGCAAAGCTATTTATTATCTATAGTATCTAAAGAATCAACTTAATATTAACACTCTTAGTAAAGAGTCACAGCAAGGAACATTTGAGAGAAATGTGGTGACTAGAGTGTTTACAAAATAGTTCTCAATATTGGTCTAGTGACCTAGTTTTTAGCCAGACCATATTCGAAGTTAGCCTAAATATCATCAAGATAAACATTCTGGTAAAGTTTCATCATGCTAGAGTTAAAAACATGGCTTCCAGATCATTAACAAGATTTTTCTTAAATTTGATCAAGGGACCTAATTTTTGACTCAACATGACCAATAGTCTAAATTGGCCTGTATATCATCAAGAAAAACTGTCTGACAAAGTTTCAAGCTGCTAAAGTCAAAATTGTGGTCTCTTAAGTGTTAAATCAAGATTGTCCTACAACTTTGCATAGTGACCTAATTTTTTAACAAACATTACCCATATTCAAAATAAATATAATAAAAACAATCATTCTGACAAAGTTTCCGCATGCTCAAGCTAAAAGTGCCGCTTCCAGAGTCTTAACCCTTTCCCTCATACGACAATTCTGCAGCAGACGACTTTGAACATATTTTGTCAAATGATACAAAACCTCTATAATTGAGTGGATAACCTATGACTAAAAGTGGAAATCATTGTGGCAAAAGGAGAAATTACTCGTTTTGAGCAATTTCTTCTTTTGTCTCTATGTTTTCAAAAAGCCATCTGCTGCAGAACGCCTCTATAATATGAGGGAAAGGGTTAACAAGATTTTCTTCCAACTTGGCTTAGTGCCTTAATGTTTTATCCAAAATAACCAATATTTGAAATTGGCCTATCATAAAGACAAACTTTCTGACAAAGTTTCAAAATGCTCAATACAAAAATGCAGTGTCTATAGTATTTGGCTAAGTGACCCAGTTCTTTACTGGATCTGACACATATTCGAACTAAGGCTAGATATCATACAAGCAAATATTCTGAGAAAGTTTCAACATGCTCAAGTAAAACATGCGGCTTCCAGAGTGTTAACTAGATTTTCCTATAATTTGAGCAGTCCTGCGAGCAAAACAACATTGTGGACTCCGCGTAAAGTATCGATCCGGATCAGCCTAAGCATGCCACACAGGCTTACAAGGATAGACAAATTTCACCTGTGGATTTTCTGTCAAATTGACCTGTAACTTAACCAACAATGTCCAATTCTCTAATACAACCAAAATACATCAAAATTGATACTTTTTACCCCAAAACATAGGCTACACTCAGCCTATTTAGTATACAATGAGAAGAAGGGTATTAGATGAACAAAATAGTTTGATTGATTAATTGGGGTTTAACACCATTTTCATCAATCTTTCAGTCATATCACGGCAGCCGGTTCAACTACTCTTATGTTTCTTGGCTTTCTCATACCAGTACTTCACACAACATACTTTCCAAGCAACTGGCTGCTTTTCCACATAGTCTGAAAGCCCATTGGTGGTAGTCATGTCAAATGTCGGAAGGAATGTAGGTCAAGCTGGTGTTCGAACTCACAACCCCTGGATTAACAGCCCGTGTCTCTACTGACTGAGCTACGGTAAACTGAGTAATAAAATAGGAAACATGCTGTACCAAAGTGAGCTTGCAAAGATATTTTCAAAGTTGTCTGCTGTAGATTGGTTAAATTCGGGTAAAGTTTTTTAAAAAGAGCCTGTGATATTGTTTCCGTTCAAATATTTCTTCCAATCCTTGAAGTTTGCAAAAAAATCAACAGATCAAAATGTACAGTTGTGTTAAAAATTTCAAACTTTTCTTCCCATTACTATGTTCAACAATTGAAAAATTGGGGACATATTTTGTACATGTAAATTCTGTTGCATGATGAGTACATATCAACTAGAATATACATAGAAAAAAATAGTAAACTGACCTTTGAATGTATATAGGCTGTAGACAATAATTATGCAATAGAAAATCTTTAAACTTTATGTCAGAAGTTAAATCTCATAATGTGCTTTTTCCTTTTGTGATCAATAATTTGATTGTGAAATTAATTCTTATTATGAACATGTACCAGTACTCTCTGGAATCTAGACAGAGAAAGCTTTGATCAGATTTAAAAAACAAGAGGCCCAAGAGGGCCAGTATCGCTCCACGGCCATTAGGCAACAATTAAATCTTCAAACAGCCCCGCCCCCTGATGGCCATGTTTTTGACCAATCAACATTGTTGAAGGAATCTGATAGAGGACCATCCTAGGAACATTTCTACAAAATTATTTGAAAATCAGCCGGAAACTTTCGGAGGAAAAGATTTTTTAAGTTTTCACTATAGCCATATAAGGCAAAATAGCCCCGCCCCCTGGCAGCCATAGTTTTCGACCAATCAACTTGGCTTGAAGGAATCTGATAGAGGGTCACCCAAGGAACATATCTACAAAATTATTTGAAAATCAGCCGGACACTTTCGGAGGAGAAGATTTTTTAAGTTTTCACTTTAGCCATATACGGCAAAATAGCCCCACCCTATGACTGCCATGTTTTTCGACTAATCAACATGGCTTGAAGGATCTGATAGAGGGTCTCCCTAGGAACATTTCTACAAAATTATTTGAAAATTTGTCTGAAATATTCGGAGGAGAAGATTTTTTAAGTTTTCACTATAGCAATATAAGGCAAAATAGCCCCGCCCCCTGGCAGCCATAGTTTTCGACAAATCAACATGGCTTGAAGAAATCTGATAGAGGGTCACCCTAGGAACATTTCTACAAAATAATTTGAAAATTTGCCAAACACTTTTTGAGGTAAAGATATTTTAAGTTTTCACTATAGCCATATAATGCAAATAGCCCCGCCCCCCCCCTGGTGACCATGTTTTTCAACCAATCGACTTGGCTTGAAGGAATCTGATAGAGGGTCACCCAAGGAACATTTCTACAAAATTATTTGGAAATCGGCCTGACACTTTCGTCGGAGAAGCTTTTTAAGTTTCCCCTACTTTTTTAATTTGGTTGCCATGGAAACCAGAATTTTGCATGGATCCAAAAAATTTGAATGAATTTAGAAGAGGACATTAAGAGGATGCTTCCTAGGTGGTTAAGTAGGAGAAGTCGTTTGAAGCAAAAAGTTAACGCATGCACGACGGACAATTCGCCATGACATAAGCTCGACTAGCTTTCAGCCAGAGGAGCTAATTATAATATTTCAATCACCCTTTCCCTCAAATAGACACTTTCCGACGCCTCTGCAGCAGACGGCTTTTTGAAAACATGGAGGCAGAGGAAGAAATTGCTCCATACGAGCAATTTCTCCTTTTGTCACAATGCTTTTTACTCCTGCCTCTTACTGTTGACAAATGCTAGTAAACTTACAGTTTTACTTTTAAATTTTACATCTTGGGTCATTTAACAAACCTTTTACATCTTGGGTCATTTAACAAAACAAATGATCTGCCTGATCAAAATGATCAACAGGTTCACCCTGTGTGACACAATATGTAGTTCAAAATGATCTACTTAATGTTAGTTATCATGTACAAGTGTCTTCCTGGAAGGCTGTGTTATAGCTCAAAATGATTTACTTGAATGTCTTGTTCATAGTAATTAGTTAATTACACAGTTATCTTCCTGTATTATAGTAAACAAAAACAGATCACATTGTGCATCCTTGATTCGTATTTGTGTCGTTTATATCTCCTAGATACGTGTCCTTCCATTCCGTTATTGTTTTCCGAGTTACCTTTACAGAATAAACACTTTCATTCAGAATACTTGTCACAACGACTCGCTGCTGTTACCAGCTTTGAAGAATGTCATTAACGTCGTTTTGTTTTTGTTTTCTACCCGTTTTGTTGCGTCCAGGACTTGCCATGTTCACCCTGTGTGACACAATATGCAGTTCAAAATGATCTACTTAATGTTAGTTATCATGTACAAGTGTCTTCCTGGAAGGCTGTGTTATAGCTCAAAATGATTTACTTGAATGTCTTGTTCATAGTAATTAGTTAATTACACAGTTATCTTCCTGTATTATAGTAAACAAAAACAGATCACATTGTGCATCCTTGATTCGTATTTGTGTCGTTTATATCTCCTAGATACTTGTCCTTCCATTCCGTTATTGTTTTCCGAGTTACCTTTACAGAATAAACACTTTCATTCAGAATACTTATCACAACGACTCGCTGAATCTTCTTCACAAGTAATGTTGCGTATTGTGCATTTCCGTCAACATTTCCATGATCTGAAACGAAACAAAAATACATACAGTTACTGATTGCACAATAAAAATAAAATCAAGATGTGTATACATGTCTGCACAAAACCATTCTTTATCAATATATATGTATGCTATGATTTGAATAATAAAATAGTCTGTTTATAATAGATACTTTGCAATTATTGATCTGCATTAAGTTATTTGAGGTTATAATGCATATGTATCCAGTGAAGACTCAGAGGAGCCTATGTATCATATTATGCAGTCTCACCAGTCTTAACTGACCATTTACATGTAATTTAGACCTAGAAACGGCGTAGCATCACTACTTTTATGTCAATATAACTTTATAAATGACGTCAAGGCAAAGTGTCAGTTAGACATGGATTCACTAGACAATTTATAACATAACGTACACAAATATGCATATGTTTTTGTGCGTTAATTGAATAACATTTTTGGCAAAGCATCATGCATATACTCCATCTAAGTAAAGACAAAATCTGGAAAATTAATTTATCAATATACATTGTATTTCTTCATTCTTTTCAATAACAAACTTGTATACATAATATCATCAAAGACCTAATTCTTTGATATCACCAATACAAATAATTGTACACACTTAAGTTTGAAAGTAGTTTTCACATCACTTAACCACTTTTGTCTCCTAAGTCCTCAAATGAGCCTAAATAGTGTATATCAATGATATACTTGTACAATATATGTACGAAGTCTCCGAAATCCTTCACTTATTATTTTTTATTTTCCTTCATATGCCACCCTTTTAAATAATTAACAGATGTCAGATGATAACACGAACAAGCGAATGTCTACAGGAATTGGGCTATTTTCAGACATACGTGTACACGAAATACATGTGAGCTTATTTGTCATATTCGGTTACGATACAGCACAGGGCGAAAAATATAAAATCCACTCCAAATTAGAGTTTAATTGACAGACCTACCTCGAACGTTTTACGGATTGATGACTAAATGAACATTTTAGGCGTGCACACATTTCTTTCCTGTCAGTCTTCCTCAATATAAAACTTCATGTATCTTTTCTCCATAATAACAATCTATCGTCAGGGCAGCTTGTCTAATTTCTACTTTCATTTTGAACGGAAGTTGCAAGTTCTCCTTCGCAGAGTTGTCGTTCCTTACCATCTCTTTCAGTAAAATGAATCGAGTGGCTAGATAATTAGTTGGGAGATAGTTTTTCATCGAAGCGTTTGGCATTATTGTACTACAGATAGTTTTTCATAGTAGCGTTTGGCATTATTCTTAATACTACCGAACATCCCAAAATCACTTCTGATCTACCAGAAAATCAAAATATCACGTGATATCATCAAAATTGCCGTACTACGATTTTATATTAAACGAAATTTTAAGAAACATAATAACGTATGAATTGTGATAGTGTCAATATTATTTCGTTTCTAAAAATTAAATTCTTTCTGATTGAAACATGTAAAAAATTGGTATATATTCATACATTGTTTATGAATATATTAATTCAAACTTCAACGCAAAATTGTAAACGTAATACTTCATCCACTAATGCTGCCTTTTTACAGTCCGTTTTCAAAATTCAGATATCTTGATTCACCAATGTTTTCGAAACGCAGTTATATTGCCTGATAATTGGCACTACTTTTTTGTTGTGGGTATAAAAAAAGCCCTCTCGGTTTTTGGTACCCAGCTTTACTCTGTCATACTGATTATAATCAGGGAGCCAATTGTTGTACGATTTCTCAAAATGCACAAGGCTATAGACAGTACCCTAAGGGGTACCGTCCAAAAACTCTGCAGCAGACGAATTAAAAAAAATCTGAGCAAAGATACAGAAAATCACATTTATTGGAAGTGTAATCATTGAATATAGTTGAAAACATTGTTGCAAAAGGAGAAAGCTTGTTATGAGCAATTTCTTCTTCTGCATCAATGTTTTCAAAAGTCGTCGGCTGCAATTACGTATGCAAGTGGGAAAGGTTTAAATAAGAAACACTTTTTCAAATGATAGTCAGTTGGCTATTCTAGTATATAATGTCCGTCTTAAATAATAATGACAAAACTTTCAAAAAACAAGAAAAAGATTTTTTACAATTTAATTGAAAACATATTTAATCAAAGTTGGGAAAGTTGTCCCTTTCCGTGCTTTTTTTGTGAGAGTTTAAATCACAAGCAAAACTTATGGGACAGAGTTGACAAATAACACATTGACACAATTTCAGATTTAGGCTTTGTTTCTGTCAAACTGCTGAAGAAGACAACACTGAGACACACATTTTGATTAAAAGTTTATTTAAAAAAAGGAATAATTTTATTTATGATAAACAACATTACAATGATGGTGTAGAAAATACATGTCAACAATACATTTTTCAATTTGTACATTCATTGCACAGACCAAATCTTAGCAAGTTTGAAATTATGGACCTCTCAGCACATGTTTCTCTCAATTCATTACTTCTTGGCAGGATTTTACTGCTAAAATTGATGATTTTTTTTTATTTTTGGCCGGATTGCTCTAGCAATTCCGGTCTATAGATTGGCGATGTCTGTCTCTCCGTCTGTCTGTTCGTCAACATTTTGGTTAAAGTTTCAGGTTGAGGCAAAATCTCAGCACTGGAAAGGGTTACACACTTGAAACTTTGCCTGAAGGTAACCGGTAAAATAAATATTCATATATGCACTTCTGTATCTCTTCTTAAACGATCGCAATTCTACCTTCAGTACTTTGTACTTTGATCTACTGTGGGATGAATTATTTTTAAACACGTATTACTCGGTCGTACGGTTTCACTGGTTTGACATTAGACCATATGATGATCTCTATTCAAGAAAGACAACTAAAGAGACATTTGGAATCTCCGGCATCAGTGCGGGATTATTTGGATATTTAAATTGATCACATCAAATGATTCATAGAGGTTTCTGATAAACTGTGATTAATAAGTTGAAACGAAATCGATGATTTATAAGCAAATTATTTTTTAAACCGGCCTGTCAGAACAGGTACGAATTGGCATTTTGATGTAGTTTAGGTTCAGATCAGACTGTACATATGCTCTGTCTCATTGGAATCTGCATATGTAGAGCTTGATCAGAGTGGTCGGATACACAGGCCGATCTGAATGTACACTGTACACTTGTACTTCTTCGTTCGGACGGAGTCATGTATGCTTGTTACAACTACACAAGCACAAGTATTACCCGGAATGAGCCATTTCACACGGAAAGTGTAATTTATCAGTTTTGAAATAAAGGACAATAATGATCGAATTGCATTATAATAAAGTCATTGCTGGTGATAACCGTTCGTTCTACAAAAGCTACAAAGATACTGGTATGACTAGATATTGCTCAGAGAAGGTCCTGATCCGACCGGGCGAAGGGAAAGCTTGGTCTAAAAAAATCTGATTGCAAAGAGTCCCGGAGGTTGGTGAGGTGACCATCGTATTACTAGTATATGCCCCATTTCTACAGCAATTATCTATGTTTATCAATTTTAAATTTGGAGAGACATTAGTAAGCTTTCAATTAAAGGGCAATACTGATCTTATTGCATTATAATAAAGGCGTTTCTGGTGATAACCGATCTACAGAAACTAGAGAGAGACTGGTATGACTAGATGAAGCTCAGAGAAGATCCTGATCCGACCGGACAAAGGCACATCCTGATTTACATATTTTCAACCCCGAAAGTTTTATATAACTGTACTTTGTTTCAAATGACCATTCATTTGAGGGTGATCATTGATTTACTAGTATAGGTCACTTTATCAAATCGGTGTTCTCCCTTTATCGATCACCAATTCTGAGGAACATTAACTCTAAGGGTACTATTGTACATAATATAGCTCAAAGACAAGGAATTAAATTCGTTCTTTATTCAAACATGTTATATCATGTTCAGTTTAAAATGATAATTGTTTACAAACAAGGTCAAAATACTAAAAAATATCAAACTAAACATTTCCAGTTCCAACCACTGTCAAGTACGATAGTTTGGCCCGCAGATGTGTTTGGTGTACTTATATAGGTCAAATAATACCAAGTAGTCCCTAAAAAATCAAGTAGTTCCTAGAACTGATTGTATACAATCACCAGACTGCATTGAATATGTAATAATGATATTCAATTCAGTGTAAATAACTAAATATGTATAAAATACACTGGAATTGTTTCATTTGGTCATGGTTTTGAACGGTCAATTAGTGTTCGTCATTGAATTCGCTGTGGACAATTACTCGGCTAAAGAAATTCTTACCGTCCGTTATCAACATTGTTTAGTATAGCCATGTGTAACGATTTCAAAACAAGATATTGCTAGACATGGGAAAAGTTATGTAAAAGTTTGTTTCAAATTCCTTTTCACTCGATCGGATAATAAGAAAAACGTGTAAACGGGTGTGAGTACTTAAATACGTGCGTGCGTGCTTGTAGTGGTTGATGTGTGTGATGAAATCATTCAATCGACTTAAATGTCGTTACATCGTATACATAAACTAGTGAAATACATTGACATAAGGATTTATTCATATTCACAATCTTTGAATACGTTCATAACATAATCAAATGCCATGTAGCCTAAACTACCAATTCCGAGTTGAGTCGTTAAAGCCAGGCCTGTGGCTCCTGCACTCTGTAGTACTGCAAACCAGCTACCTGCCACCGTTAATGGGCCCTGAAAAGAGAACATAATATACACCATTTTTCTAGCATGTTCATGATATACAAGGCATTATATATCTGTGTATGTGATCACTATTTAAACCATTGGGATTAAAGTACAATCAGCCCAAAACTAACAATTTTTCTTCAGCTTTTTTATCAGTGCTCTAAACGGTATAAAAATGTTTAGGCGTCTTCTTTTTTATTTTTCTACATATTCCGCAATGTTTATGTTTTTTAAAGTGGCTTAGATCTTGTCAGCGATTGATATTGTTCGCTGCCATAGTTTCCATGGTTGCTTGGTCGATAAGTGCTGTAAAGCTAAAAATTACCGTTGCTGATTAAAGGAGAAAATGCTCAAATCGACCAATTTCTGTTCTGCTGTTTTCACACACTTATCTAAACTGTATGACAAGTGTTTGTTTGGACTTAAAATAATGTCTAGAAGGTTATATTTTTCATTATTTTAACACGGTTTAGGTCCTAAAGCAATTTATACTGCTCGCTGCCAAAATAACTTGGTTGACGAGTGGTTTAAAGCTAAGCATTGCCTTTGCTGCGAGTTGTGAAGATTTATGTGAACCTGCAGTGATATAGCGAAATTAATCTAACTTCCGTTAGATCCGTGATCTTATATTTTAGATCTTCGTGTATCCAATCACACAGCAAAGTATATGTATATCCATACTAGTTTCATGACAATCTACCTTCATGGAAAGCCTAAACAGTCACGACAGGCGTATATGTGTCTGATGTAAAAACAACTTAAATAAAACAGGTTATTAACATATCGCGCTCCAGTAATCATCAGTCGTCAAAAACAAGATGGCTTAGACGGGTTTAGAAATCAAAACTCCTGGCTTCTAAACTAAATTGTCGTCGTTGATAGGAGCGCAAACCTGTCACGCTGTATATTGCTGTTTTATCATTAATATATAAATAAAAGTATCTCACCTGAAGCCAGGCTGCCAGTGAACAAGCTGCAACGCCTACTGTCCCGAAACCTATGACTGTCAAAGCATACTGAACGACCACCACTGCCGCAATGCCAGCTCCTACTTTGACAAGAGTATAACCTGATACGATGGAAGATGCTGAAAGAAAAGTTAAAATGTTCAGTAAGTGATTTCAATAGATGAAATAGTACACGGTGATTATCAAAAGCCTATACGATATATTGTACTGTATTACATGATATTCGGTGGTTTATCGAAAAGATAACAGTGGGTTGTATTGTGATTAACTCACTGGTTCGACACTTAGTTTTGTATAGGACTAATGCCACTTAGATGGTATCACATATTTATTCTTAATTTCATTTCGTAGGAATAAAAGGTTTTCCCATTTGTTCATGCACGAATGTACATTTTTATAAACATGTCATTGTACTTTAAGTACACATCAAAGCGTGAACGTGTTAAGTTCCTTAGGGAACTACATTGTGTGTGAATGTTTCCTGAAAGAAGTCATGCGATTCATATTCTGACGCTCTATCATTAGGTTACATCTTGTATTCTAAAACCGCCAAAATTGGCTTATATCAATTACATAAATCCACGATAAACCTAAGGTAGCGGCTTATGTGTCGTTCTGAGAATTTACTTCTTCGATTAAACTGACTTCCTGCAATTTTTACAATAGTTTCAGAATTTCAAGTTTTGTTTGAAATAAACAGTACTCTGAAAACATTGTTTTATTCATAAGGATTAAGTTTGAATGCTTACTTATACAATTGAACACATACTGCCTTTGGTGTATATACGTTTGAATAGATATTTTTCTACTAATTCTGTATTTACCTTTTTCACAGATAGGGATCGGCTTGTTATATCCTCCTTCAGGAAGTAGACGGATCACTTGACAGCCGGAAGGCACATAGCCATCGGAGCAACTTAAAATGCATCTGTCATCACCTTCCTTGTTATCGACGCTCCAGGTTCCCCCATTTCCTGTAACAAATGACCATATTTGCAATTTCTGGACGTTTACCATTCTCATATATCAAAAATCATTAATACAATATAAAAACTAGAAATATCACTTAATGTGATTAATACCCCCGAACGTCGCCCTGATAGGAAAGGTAGTGGGATATTAAGAAGCCCCACCATAAATTCCAACTTGTAGTTATGAAGATAATCTCCGGACAAGAAAAAAGTAAGAAAGAGCGATGAAAATTATTCTACGAACAAGATAATGTAACAAAGGCCAAATCTGTAATTAGCTAAAATAGAATTATGGTTCTTGATCATTGCACTTCCTCTCAATGTGTTGTATCATAGTACGAAGTTTTATTAAGTTCCATCAAGTAGTTTTGAAATTCGTTTACGCCCAACAAAAAGTAACAAAGGGCAATAACTCTGTAATTATATAAATTAGAGTTATGGTTCTTGTACACTGTACTTTCTCTCATTGTTTCTTACCATTGTCTGAAGTTTTATTAGATTCCATCTATTAGTTGTGAAGAAATTCTCCGAACAAGAAAAAGTAACAAAGGGAAATAACTATGTATTTAGGTAAAAAAGAGTTATGGTTGTTGTACACCGCACTTCCTCTAAATGTGTTGTATCATCGTATGAAGTTTTATTATATTACAACAATTAGTTTAAAAGTTATGCTCCGGACAAGACTCTACAAACAAGAAAAAGTAACAAAGGGCAATACATCTGTAATAAAGTAAATTAGAGTTATGGTTCTTGTACACTGCACTTCCTCTCATTGTGCTCTACCATTGTATGAAGTTTAATTAGATTCCATCTATCAGTTATTAAGTAATTTTCCGTACAAGAAAATGTAACAAAGGGCAATAACTCTGTATTTAGGTAAAGTCGAGTATGGTGTCTGTACACCGCACTTTCTCACAATGTGTTGTATCATCTTATGAAGTTTTATTAAATTCCAACAATTAGTTTTAAAGTTATGCTCCGGACAAGACTCTACGAAAAAGAAAAAGTAACAAAGGGCAATAACTGTAAAATTAACTAAATTAGAGTTATGGTTCTTGTACACTGCACTTTCTCTCATTGTGCTCTACCATTGTATGAAGTTTTATTAGATGCCATCAATTAGTTATTAAGTAATTCTCTGAACAAGATAAAGTAACAAAGTGCAATAACTCTGTATTTAAGTAAAGTAGACTGATGGTGTCTGTACAGCGCACTTGATCTCTAAGTGCTGTATCATCGTATGAAGTTTTATTAAATTCCAACAATCAGTTTTAATTATGCTCCGGACAAGACTCTACGAACAAGAATACGTAACTAAGGGCAATAACTCTGTAATGATGTTAATTAGAGTTATGGTTCTTGTACACTGCACTTCCTCTCAATATCTTCTACTATTGTCTGTAGTTTTATTAGATTCCATCAATTAGTTATAAAGTTATTCTCCGAACAAGAAAAAGTAACAAAGGGCAATATCTCTGTATTTAGGTAAAATAGTGTTATGGTTCCTGTACACTGCACTTTCTCTCACGCAATGTGTTGTATCATCTTATGAAGTGTTATTAAATTCCAACAATTAGTTTTAAAGTTATGCTCCGGACAAGACTCTACGATCAAGAAAAAGTAACAAAGAGCAATTGCTCTGTAATTATGTAAATTAGAGTTATGGTTCTTGTACACTGAACTTCCTCTTAGTGTGCTCTACCATTGTATGAAGTTGTATTAGATTCAATCTATTAGTTGTGAAGTAATTCTCCGAACAAGAAAAAGTAACAAAGGGAAATAACTATGTATTTAGGTAAAAAAGAGTTATGTTTTTTTTACACCGCACTTCCTCTAAATGTGATGTATCATCGTATGAAGCTTTATTATATTACAACAATTAGTTTAAAAGTTAAGCTCCGGACAAGACTCTACAAACAAGAAAAAGTAACAAACGGCAATACATCTGTAATAAAGTAAATTAGAGTTATGGTTCTTGTACACTGCACTTCCTCTCATTGTGCTCTACCATTGTATGAAGTTTAATTAGATTCAATCTATCAGTTATTAAGTAATTTTACGTACAAGAAAATGTAACAAAGGGCAATAACTCCGTATTTAGGTAAAGTAGAGTATGGTGTCTGTACACCGCACTTTCTATCAATGTGTTGTATCATCTTATGAAGTTTTATTAAATTCCAACAATTAGTTTTAAAGTTATGCTCCGGACAAGACTCTACGAAAAAGAAAAAGTAACAAAGGGCAATAACTCTAAAATTAACTAAATTAGTGTTGTGGTTCTTGTACACTGCACTTCCTCTCATTGTGCTCTACCATTGTATGAAGTTTTATTAGATGCCATCAATTAGTTATTAAGTAATTCTCTGAACAAGATAAAGTAACAAAGTGCAATAACTCTGTATTTAAGTAAAGTAGACTGATGGTGTCTGTACAGCGCACTTCCTCTCTAATTGGTGTATCATCGTATGAAGTTTTATTAAATTCCAACAATCAGTTTTAATTATGCTCCGGACAAGACTCTACGAACAAGAAAACGTAACTAAGGGCAATAACCCTGTAATTATGTTAATTAGAGTTATGGTTCTTGTACACTGCACTTCCTCTCGATATCTTCTACTATAGTCTGCAGTTTTATTATATTCCATCAATTAGTTATAAAGATATTCTCCGAACAAGAAAAAGTAACAAAGGGCAATAACTCTGTATTTAGGTTAAATAGTGTTATGGTTCCTGTACACTGCACTTTCTCTCACTTAATGTGTTGTATCATCTTATGAAGTTTTATTAAATTCCAACAATTAGTTTTAAAGTTATGCTCCGGACAAGACTCTACGAACAAGAAAAAGTAATAAAGGGCAATTACTCTGTAATTATGTAAATTAGAGTTATGGTTCTTGTACACTGAACTTCCTCTTATTGTGCTCTACCATTGTATGAATTTGTATTAGATTCAATCTATTGGTTATCAAATAATTATCCAGACAATAAAAAGTAACAAAGGGCAATAACTCTGTATTTAGGTAAAATAGAGCTATGGTTCATGTACACCGCACTTTCTCTCTATGTGTTGTATCATCGTTTGAAGTTTCATAAAATTCCAATTATTAGTTTTAAAGTTATGCTTCAGACAAGGAAAATCGTAATGGACCAACTGACCTACATGTACAGACCGACCGAATGACCGACCGACCGACTGACCTACCGACCAACCAACCGACCGACCCACTGACCGACCGACCGACCAACCACAGGTGGATTCCTATATACCCCCTCTAAATTTCGTGTATCGTGGGTATAACAAGTAAGTTTAATAGATAATGATTAAATTAACAAAATCATTATCTTCAAAACAAAATACAGACATAGTATACCTAAAGTATTATAGTTGTACTATTGAGATAGTAATGGCTGCCCTCTTTTGCACTCAGGATTGCGGGGTAAGCAATACGACTGACTGGCCGGTGTCAGGATAAATGGACCAGTAGCACTGGTAACTTACCCAGGAAACGCCGTGATATAACTGAACATGTTTTGAAAGCGGCATAAAACACCAAACAATTCATCAATCAGTGTAGTATTCAGAAGTACCATTGCTCTTCAAATTGTGTTAACATAAAGATGACAGTTAGTCCACCTTAGCCCCAACTATTTAGTTTCGAGCTAAGATACTACAAGCAAACGCAAATGCTATTTATTTCAACATATATTAACCTGTGACAACAGTATAGGTAGCTCCTTGGGCTACGTACAAAGCGTTCTATTTATACAATCCGTTTCAAATTTGACATTGCATATTACTGATAGTCTCGAAATCTCAATTTAGAACTTAACGTCACGAATAGTTATGACTGTCACGTATATAATGTTTACCAGTATATCATATAACATATAACCACTACTAATTTAATAAATATGTTAATTTAGTCAAGTAATAGTAAGACTAATTGAGCATACTGCCTTGTAATAGAACATCATCATTTATGTTAACTACAACATCATGATATGGCAAAAACATATTGCAAAGAGAACCCATTTCAAACAACTGTAATAATCAGCCATTTTGATTTAAAACGAAACAAGACTTATTTTTCCAATCAAACAGATTCAGTATCTCGCTTTGAACATGTGTGCGTATTGAGTAAATAGAAATTCTTACATAAATGTACTTGAAAGAACTTAAAATCCGTAGGAAACAAATCAGCCATTTTGATATATAACGAAAACGAAACTCGACTTTATGTTTAGATAAAAAAAGCCATTATCTAGCGTTTTATCAAATTCAATTTAATATCTCGAGTTGACTTACTTGGACAAATATCATCAACTTTGGAGCAACAAACAACATTAAAGCCAGTCCAGAAAATGACAGCAGTAAATAGTCGTATCGTAAATTCCATCTTTGGCGTGAACTCGTCTCAGGAACGTTGTAGACTCTGTCCCGGGTTAGATCATATGAAGAATGATTAAGTCATTATGCTGAATAGTCGGATTTACACTAGAGCTATATGAAAATGGAAGATCTATAGCGTAGGCAAGGTATTTGTGTTGATTTACCTTTATCAATGGTGTGTAATTTGATTCCATAGTACACTCTAATGGCATGGGATTTCTCACACCTTTACTTTACAAAACATTCATACCAGGTAACTAGCTACCTTCACATTGCGACTGTTTAGCCCATATGTGGAAGACGAATGGAGTTAGTCACATATACATCTGCCAAACATCGGAAAGAATAAATACTGGAACTGGGGTGGGGTTCAAACTGACGACTCCTCGACTGATAGTCGTCGTCGTTACCAACTGTGGTATCCCGTCTCGACAGTAATCGACAGGAGTTAAGGATGTGGACTTCTTGTCCTATGAATCACGGTGATAGTTAGAGAGCTCGCGAAGATGAACATTTCCTATGCGCGGAAAAGGATCTCAGCTGTAAATTGTGTGGCCAATGTTAATGATGCACTTCTGATTTACATAATTTGTCAAGAATTAAGGTTTCATATTGTTGCTAACTGTTATAAAATTGCGTAGTTAATGTAAAGTAATGTAGAGCAGGACGGTTTGGTGTTGAAAACGTCAACATTGACAATATTGGCTTTATAGTTTGATGATAGTGGAAAAGGGAGGAGGTGTGGGCGGTAAGTAAGGGAGAGTAATTGCGTTGTTAAACTCTAAGAGTCAATTACTGGTTATCTCCCTTGTTCTTTGATTAGTTAATTGCTACATAAAATGTGTATCTATGTTAATCTATTGGTCTAATTATAGATCAGCTGAAATAATATTTGTGTAGTTGTACATATAGTAGGATGAGATGTGGTGAAAAATTTCAAGATTAAGAGTTACCTGAACCATATTTGTTTCAAATATATCAAGTTGTGATGAGGAGACGTCGTCATGAAAAAACGCGCGTGTAATCACAGGAAGGGACGATATTTGTCCATAGAGTACCGCATTTCAGCAGATGGAAAAGTACGGAAATTGTATGACGCCGCGACGGAACTGACGTCATATTGTCCTGACGACGTCTCCTCATCACAACTTGATATATTTGAAACAAAGATGGACTGCACATAAACTTTTGTTGTATTTATTTAATCTTGATAAATACCAAGTGGTCGAAAATTCGATTATTAAAGAGTTTTAATCATATAAAGTGTTTTACTGACTTTCTTCCCTTTGGAAGACATAATTGTGTTTAACAAGAGTTTCTTGAAACCTGTGACTAATCGTTGAATAGTGCTGACCAATATCAGACTTCGCAGATGCGATTGTTTGTCTG
Organism: Serripes groenlandicus; assembly: GCA_031761405.1. Classification (NCBI taxonomy): domain Eukaryota; kingdom Metazoa; phylum Mollusca; class Bivalvia; order Cardiida; family Cardiidae; genus Serripes; species Serripes groenlandicus. Next base: position 11,826,217 of record JASEVX010000010.1, read on the forward strand.
GATTAAATAAACAAGTATGCGTGTAGGTACATTTTACCTTTTAAGAATTGGTTTGACAGTCTCGATAGACCAGACGAATGAATAAACTATACGGACATGATGGACATGACCGTATATTATCTACTGTGTGATGAATTATTTTCAAACACGTATTACTCGGTCGAACGATTTAACTGGTTTGGCATTAGACCTTACGATGATCTCTATTCAAGAAAAAAACTAACAAAGAGACAATTGCAATTCTCCGCATCCGTGCGGGATTATTGATCCCATCAAACGATTCTTACAAGTTTCCGATAAACTGTGATTAATTGGTTAAAACAAAATAGTTGACTTATAAACACATCATTATTTTAACCCGCCTGTGGGAAAGGTACGAGTTGATATTTCGAGATAGTGTAGGTTCATATTAGACTGTACATCATATTGTTTGGATACACAGGCCGATCTGGGTCTTCTCTATTCACTTGTACGTCTTCGCTCGGACGAACTCATGTATGCTTGTTACAACTACACAAGCACGAATATTACCCGGAAAGAGCCATTTGACACGGAAAGTGTAATTTATAAGTTTTGAAATAATGGACAATAATACATGTAATCAAATTGCATTATAATAAAAGGCGTTGCTGGTGATAACCGTTCGTTCTACAAATACTGAAAATATACTGGTATGACAAGATGATGCTCAGAGAAGATCCTCATTCGACCGAGCGGAGGCAAAGCTTGATCTATTTTATTTGAGGTCGTAAAGAGTCCCGATGGTTGGTGAGGTGACCATCGTATTACTAGTATATGCCCCATTTATACAGCGTTTATCTCCATTAATCAATTTAAATTTTGGAGGGACATTCGTAAGTTTTCAATTAAAGGGCAATATTGATCCAATTGCATTATAATAAAGGCGTTGCTGGTTATAACCGTTCGATCTACAGAAACTAAAGAGAGACTGGTATGACTAGATGACGCTCAGAGAAGATCCTTATCCGACCGGACGAAGGAAAATCCTGACCTACATATTTTCTCGTTGTAAAGTCCCGAAGGTTGGTATGAATGTGCTTCATTTCAAATGAGCATTCATATGAGGTGACCATTGTATTACTAGTACAGTGTATAGGCAACTTTATAAAAGCAGTGTTCTCCCTTTATCGATCATCTTTTGGGGAATATTAACTCTAAGGGTACTCATTGTACATTATATAGCTCAAAAACAAGGAATTAAATTCGTTCTTTATTCAAATGTGAATCAACAAATTATATCATTCTCAGCTTAAAAAAGATATTTACAAACAAGGTCAAAATACTAAAAAAGATCAAACTAAACAGTTCCAGTTGCAGCCGTGATATAACCGAACATTTGTTGAAAGAGGCATCAAACACAAAACACTCAATCAATCAATGTAGTATTCAGAAGTACCGCTGCTCTTCAAATTATGTTAAATAAAGATGACATTCAGTTCGGATAATCAAAAACATTACCTTAAGAATATTACACAGACATAGTGTACCTAAAGTTTTAATGTTGTAGTATTCAGAAGTACCCCTGCTCTTCAAATTAAGTTAACATAAAGACATTCAGTTCGGATAAGTCCCAATTATCTATGATAGTACAAGCAAAGGTAAATGCTATTTATTTCATTTCAAGTTTAAATTTGATCTGAAAAAAACTAGCCCTCACTTCCTTTGGTTATTCAATTTGTAATAGATTGAGTTACAGGTATTCCGTCGTAAAATATTACTATACTATTACCAGAAACTATTGAGAATCAATCGAAATGTAGCCGAGCCCCGGTAGCTCAGTCTGTAGGGACGCGGGCTGTCAATTCAGGGGTTGTGAGTTCGAACCCCAGCTCGACCAACATTCTTTCCAACGTTTGACAAAAGTCACTGTGACAAGCGTCATTTGTCGTTCACCAATGGGCTAACAGTTTATGTGGAAAACCAGTCAGTTGCTGTGTTGAGTGATTGCGTGAGCAAAACAGGAAACATATGATTAGGTGAACTGGCCGCCGTGATATGACTGATTTTTTTTTGAAAACGGTGTTAAACCCCACTCAATCAATCAATCAATTAATATAAATGTAACCTTTTTTTTTTGTTTAAATACGTAAACAATTCAATGTTTATGAAAATTAAATATTAGCTTACGAACATGTCATTCATTTTAATTTCAATTAACATATCTGATCATCAATCGAAAGAACGTGTAGAAGATCAACTAGCTTCAAGGTCAATGCCAGGTCACTGTGTTAAATTTAAAAGCGTGTGACAAGTTGCGTTTCCATGTGCTACTAGGGCCCAAAACTTGATGGAAGCTTACATAATGAAAATTCGATATATATGAGCATGCTGCCTTACGAAATCTTATGTAATGGAAATGTTTGTGAATGATATCATGTTGATAAAACAAACCCATCTTGAAAAAGGACTCAATAAATACAATTCCCCCCTCTCCATCCTGTATGAATGTAATAGTCCGCAATTTTGATATCAAAGAGCATTCAGCCATCTCGGTATCATAGGAAAACGAAAGTCGACTTCATGTTTCAGACCAAAGTAGCCAGTTAATCGCGTTTAACATGTTCATGTTCAAAGTCATTTTAATATATAGGGTTCACTAACTTGGACAAGTATCACTAGGATTGGAACAACAAACAACATAATAGCTAGTCCAGAAAATAACTACAGTAAATAGTCGTATCTTAAATTCCATCTTTTGCGTATACTCGTCAAAATAACCTTCAGGACTGTCCAGGGTTAGATCATATGACGAACGGTTAAGTAATTATGCTGAATAGTCGGAGTTTAAATACAGCTATTTATATATGCTTTTATTGAAACCGTTCTTCTTTATGTGCATTTAATTCATTCCCACATACAACACATTTGCAGCAGACAACTTTGAAAATATCTAGCCGTAGATATGAAATATCTCTATTAATAGAGGTATAATCATGGATCAAAAGTGAAAACATTGAAGCAAAAGGAAAACATGCTTATAATGTCTTTAAAGACCGCCTACTGTAAAGGCGTTATAAAATGTGTGTTTGTAGGAAAGGGTTAAGTAATTGTGCTGAATAGTTGGATGTTCAATACAGCAAGTAACAAAATCTATATTGGTATTCTGCTTGAGTTGCCTTTAACAAATTAGTGTAATTTGACTCCATATTACATGTTATATATGTATATATATATATATATATATCATCTTACGCATTTATAACTGTAAACTAGAATTAATAGATACATGGAGTTTTAACGTGCATGGATCTTATTATAACAACTAAATACTTATGCTTATTTGTTTCAACGACATTTTAGATATATCACGGCGGTAAGTTCACCTGACGTGTGCTCCCGGACTTGCTCACACCTGTTTTCGACGAAACATTCATCAAATGAAACTGGCTTGCGGAAAGAATGAATAATCGAATCGGGGTTCAAACTCACGACTCTTCGACTGGTTGTCATCGTTATTAAATGTAATATATTATATACTTTATGCATTTTACACATTTATAATTGTTTAGGGTAGATTGAATAGATGTGGGATGGTTTAAAGAGCATAAAAAGCATAACAACAACTAAACATCTATGTTTATTTTGAATTTTAAGTTGTTTTTAATGTTTTTTCCTATCACGATGGTAAGTCGACATGACGTGTGCTTTATGACTTTTCTCACACCTTTACTTCATACAACATTCATACCCGATAACTGGCTACCTACAAGTTGCTACTATTTAGCCCATTTGAGGAAGACGAATTGCCCTAGTCACAATGACTTCTGCCAGACATCGGACAGAAAGAAAATCCGAACCGTGTCGGGGTTCGAACTCACGCCTCCTCGACTGATGATAGTCCTTGACGTAACCGAATGTGCTATCGCGCATCGACTGTAATCGTCAGGAGTAAAGGATGTGGGCTGTTCTGTCCCATCCATCACGGTGATACCGTGAGAACTAGTGGACCTGAACATGTTCTATGAGCGGGAATGGAAGTCGGCAAATGATAGTTATGCAGTTCTGACCACGTGACGTGCTCCTCTAAAAATAAATATGACCCTAAATATTTATGTAAAGGGTCATATTTATTTTTAGAGGAGCACGTCCTTGTGCTCTAATCAAATTATAATTTCATTAATTAAAACTTATAAAGAATTGCCTTCTCCAATGTTTTGGTGCTGAAAGCTTGAACATTTTCAATATTGGTTCCATATAATGATTATATTGGAAAAGGGAGCAGGACGCTAAGTAAGTGAAAGTAATATCGTTATTGAAATACAAGAGTCGATAAACGGTTATTTCCCTTGTTCCTGAATTGGTTAATTACCATATTAAATGTGTGTATCTATGTTAATCTATCAGTTAAATTCTAAATCAGCTGAAAAATATTTAGCACATGCTAATGGTAGGATGAGAAATGGTTTAGTATTTCAAGATTAAAAGTTACCTTATTTGTTGTATAACAAAAACGATTTAAAACCAGGGTGTCTTCATTACCGAAGTTGTGATAAGAGTCCGGGGTAGACAATACTTCTTCGCCTTATGGTGAACATGGCGTAAGTGAGCCGTTATAACTGGATTGGGTGTTGATGTCTCATATTTTTGCTAGCGCAAATAGTGTTGCTCTTTATCTCGCAGCTTTCATGAAACACAGAGAGTTTTGTGTGTTATTTTTTATAATTTTTTACTCCATACATAATTATTTCTTTTTCTTTGTTGTTTTCAGGGGGGAATATATATAGAACAGAATTTAAATACAACAGGTATATGTTTTATTGAAAAGGTGCTATCCGTGTGTTCATTGGCAGTGTCTTTTTCCTCACCGTCACTGATCTCCGCTACTAAACTCCCCAATAGCACGCTCAATCGCTAACATTCTTAAGGATCCAACTATATTTTGTTTAACAGAAGTATCTTGAAACCTGTGACTAATTGGCGAATAGTGCAGACCCAGATAGGACTGCGCGGTGCAATGTTTTGTCAGGAATTACACTTTAATTAACTAGTACGCTTGTCAGTACAGTTACATTGTGTACCTTGTAAGAATTGGTTCGACAGACTCGATAGACCAGACGAATACACTATACGGAAATGATGCACATGATCGCCTATTTACTACTGTGTGATGAGTTATTTTCAAAGGGGTAAAACTCGGTCATACGGTTTCACTGGTTTGGCATTAGACCATATGATCTCTGATCCAGATGGAAAAATCGGGACATTTCTGCGCGGGCTTATTTGGATCTTCAAATTGAGCACATCAAAATATTCCTAGTTGCTTCTGATAAACTCTGATCAATTGGTTAAAACGAAAATTGTTGATGTGTAAACACATCTTTATTTAAACCCGTCTGTAGGAAAACGAACACGTTGGCATTTCTTAGGAGAGTAGGCCCAGATCAGACTGTACATATGATCCGTCTTATTATATCTACAAGTGGACATAACAAGCTTATATAAATAATACGTGATCAGTTTAGATCTTGATCAAGGTATTCGGATGCACATGCCGATTTGCATATACACTGTTCACAAAAGCAAACTTGTACATCTTCACACGGACGGACTTAGTCTTCAAAAACTGTTCTTCTAAATCACAGATATACCTACAACATTTTGCCTAGTCATCTAAAGTCACAGACTATTTATTGATGACGGAACGCACAAGAGAGTAAGTAAGCTTTCACAAATTATCAAATGAACGGTATTCCGTCAAAACCCAACCATGAAGTAAAAAGACCTGCAGCCTCTAATATTCTGAAGGATCCAGTTAAATAATGTTTTAAAGAAGATTCTTGAAACTTGTGACTAATTGATGACTAGTGCAGATCCGAATCGGACTGCGATAATGCGATTGTTGGTCAGGGTTTATACTAGTCGCAAATACGTTAAGGTTTGTTGCCGAGAAGCGCTTTTAAATGAACCAGTATGCATGTAAGTACAGCTACCTTCTAATGATTAGTTTGACAGACTCGATAGACCAGACGAAAACACTATACGGAAATGATGCACATGGTCGCCTATTTTCTACTGTGTGATGAATTATTTTCAAAGGGGTAAAACTCGGTCGTACGTTTTCTCTAGTTTAGCATAAGACCATATACTCTCTGATCCAAAGGGAAAACCCGGGACACTTGCAATCCTCTGCATCCGCGCGGGCTTATTTGGATCTTCAAATAGATCACATCAATATATTCCTAGATGCTTCTGATAAATTGTGATTAATCGGTTCAAACAAAATAGTTCACGTGTAAGCAATTTATTTTTTTTCGTCTGTGGGAAAATGTACGAGTTTGCATTTTAAACAGTGTATGTTCAGATCAGACTGTGCATCTGATACGTCGTAATATAATAGAGACATGTAGATCGTGCTTAGAGTTTTTGTTACAACTACACAAGCAAAAATATAACACGAAATGAACCATGTCACACCAAAAGTTTCATTCGTAAATTTTGTATTAAAGGACAATAATGGTCCAATTGCATTATAATAAAGGCGATGCTGGTTATCAATAACCGTTCTTTATACAGAAACTACAAAGATACTAATATGATTAGATGACGCTAAGAGAAGATCTTGATCCGACCGGGTGGAGGCATAGCCTGATCTACATCTTTTCTGATCGCAATATTCCGAAGATTGGTCTAACCGTGTGTATTAAATCGATGTTCTCCCTTTATCGATCTCTAATTTTGAGGAGCAATAATTCTAAGGGTACTCATTGTACATTATATAGCTCAAAGACTAGGAATTAAATTCGTTTTTATTCAAATTCAAATCAACAAATTATATCATTCTCAGCTGAAAAATTATAAATAGCTACAAACAATGTCAAAATACTAAAACAGATCTAACTAAACAGTTCCAGTTCCACCCACTGTCGTGTACGATAGCGTGGCCCGCGGATGTATTTGGTGAACTTTGACTTATTTAGGTCAAATTATACCAAGTAGTCCCTAAAAACCAAGTAGTCCCTAAAAATCAAGTTGTCCCTAGAAATCAAGTTGTCCTAACAAACCAAGGAGACCCTAAAAATCAAGTTGTCCCTAGAACTGATTGTATACCATCATCATACTGCATTGAGTATGTGATATTCAATTCAGTGTAAAATATGTATAAAATGCACTGGAATTGTTTTATTTGGTAATGTTTTTGAACGGTCAATTAGTGTTCGTCATCATTCGTTAATTAGAGACCAGTAATTCTCACCGTTCGGTATCAATTTTGTTTAGCCATGTGTAACGATTGCAAGACAAGACTAACAACCCCGAACAATCATCTGCGAAGATACTGCTAGACAGTTATTTTGAAAATTCAGGGATAATTTACTAAAACAGATTGTTCAAATTCAATTTCACTCGATCGGACAAAAGCAAAAGCGTGTAAACGGGTGTGGGAGGGTACACGCATGCGCGTGTGCGTGCTTGTATTTGTGGTTGCTGTGTGTGATGAAATAATTAAATCGACTTTAAATGTCGGTAAATCATATATATAAACAATTGTTAAACATTGACATAAGGATTTATTCAGGCTCGCAACCTTTGAAGTTGTTCATGACATAATCTGAAGCCGTGGATGCTAAACTACCAATTCCGACTTGAGTCGCTGCAGTTAAGCCGGCAGCTCCTGCAGTCTGTAGTCCTGCAAACCAGCCACCTGCCACCGTTGCTGGGCCCTGAAAAGAGAAGGTAATATACTCCATTTTCTAGCATGTGCTTGATATACAAGACATTATATATCTGTGTGGGTCATCACGGTTTAAACCGTTGTGAGTAAAGGTGAAAATGCTCAAAACGACACATTTATCTTCTGCTTTTTTCTCACACTGCTCTAAACTGTATTAAGAGTTTTGGCCTTAACTTAAAAAGAACGTCTAGATCTTCTGCATTTCTTCTTTTCAAAAAAGGTTTTGATCTTGAAGCAATTGATATTGTTCGGTGCCATAGACTCCTTGTTGATAAGTGCCTTAAAGCTTATTATCTCAAAACCATCTCCTTGCGAACCGCCTCAGCAAAACAAAATAATGTATTGACTTTGTTGCGATATGACAAGACTGATGAGAGCTTATACCGATACAGAAAAAGTAATAGAACTTCCGTCTATAGATATATCACAATAATACAAGAACATACGTGGTCTCATACAGTATAACTTTATGTATCTAATTTAACAGCTTAGTATATGTATAGCCGTTTATCTATCCTCATTGAGTGCCTTAACAGTCATGATATGTGCATATTTGTCTGATGTAGAAACTATATAGATAAAGTAGTTTATTACATACCTATCCAAATTTTGCATTGAAATTTAAGTGACATAAAATCAATACCAATTTTTAAAAAAATGATAACTAACACTGTGACGATAACACTTTAAGTTTTTTTATATCATCACTAGTGATGATATCATTTTTGCCGGAACTACTTTTTTTAGATTTTGGAACATCTTTGGAATTTAAAGTGGGTTTAATACTAGGAATTTAAAAAAAACTGAGACCAAATACTAGGAAAATGACGTCACGTCAGCGGTTTTGACGTCATAACGCTAGTCATTTGGCGCCAAATAGAAGCAGCAGTATTTGGTTACGTAACATTCATACGCCTAAGGCCAAGTCATTTTTTTTTTATGTTTCTTTAAAATAAAGGGGAGATTTATTCCAGATATATAATAAATAGAATAACTAACTGCATGTTTTTGATATCAAATTTATGTCACTCGGGAACAAAGGGGTAATTTGGTGTAAAATCACTCAACCTACGGTTTCGTGATTTTAACCAAATTACCCCTTTGTTCCCTTGTGACATAAATTCAATATCAAAAACATGCAGTTAGTTATTCTCTATTTATTAACATTTTGCGTTCAAGTAATCATTAGTTATCAGAAACAAAGAATTAAAATCACTTGATTGTACACTCTCGAAGTTGTCGTCGTTGACAGGAGGGCAAACCTGTCACGCTGTCTAGTACTGGCTCATTACATTCATAAGCTAAAGTATTTCACCTGAAGCCAAGCGGCTGTACTGTATAACATAATTGACGGAAGTTTAACGAAACAATAACCATGGGTTGTATTGTGATGAACTCACTTTTTCGACACATTTTTTTTTTTCCTTTTTTACATGCACGAATTATTTCTTCTTATTAGCATTTAAGTATACTTTAAATACACATGAAAGCGTGAACGTGTTGTGTTCCTTATATAAATTTATTGTGTGTGTGTACTTTTGTAGAAAGCGGTCAAGCGATTTATATTCTAACGCTCTTCCGTTGAGTTCCGTGGCGGATTCTAAATTTCAAAAATCGTCTGAATTGGTTTATATCAATTGAATAAAACCACGATCAACCTAAGGTTGCGGCTCAAGTGTCAGCTCTATGTATATACTTTTACTCGTAAACTGACTTCTTACAATTCGTACGTGCAATTTTAAATAAAATTGAGAGTGGTTCTAGAATTTAGAGCGTTGTGTGATATAAAACATACTCTATTAACATATTTCCGTTGTGGGAGACAGTGGTGCAGAGGTAAAGCGTCGGCCTGTCGTACCAAAGATCTCGGTTTCGAATCTCGTGCGGAGCTGGTTCTGCCCTCCTGATATTTCAAACCAAATGGCGATAGTACAGGTTATGTAGCCAGGAAGTAGACATCGAGCGTGATTAATATAAGCTTGAAGCTTGTTTCTCAATCAATGAACATTAAACAAACATAAACTCATTTCTATTCATAAGGATCAAGTGTGAATGTTTTACTAATACACAACTGAACATCTTTCATATTATGAAGATCTGTGTTTACCTTCTTTACAGAAAGGGATCCGTTTGTTGTATCCTCCTTCAGGAAGTGGACGGACCACGTGGCAGCCGGAAGGTACATCTCCACCAGAGCAGGTTAAAATGCATCTGTAATTCCCATCCTTTTTATCGATGCGCCAGTATTCCCCAGTTTCTGTTAAAAATGATCAGATATGCGCTTTTTGGACCACTAGCAATCTAAACTATCAATTAGCATTATTGGAAAATTAAAACAATGATAAAAATAAAAGTATCAATAAAGTTCAATAATGGTTAAATGATTAAAACCATTATATTCAGAATAAAACACAGACAACATGTACCTAAAGGATTAACGTGGTAGTGTTGAGAAGTATGTATGTTCCTTCATATTCCCTGTTTCATGATAAAGGCGAAAATTAACGCCTGATTAGCTCCTACTATTTATTTAATTGCTTAGATAATAAAGTTAAATGCACACTTTATCTATATATTTTCTATTTCACCATTGAAGTTGGCCTTAACAGATGGACTAGGGAGAAAGGCCCTGATATCCATTGAAACTGAAATTTTTAAAAGATCGGAGTACAGCTATTCGTCGAGAAACTAAGAACATTACCAGTGTAAAACTATTGCAGAGTATAAATGTTAACTTTTTGTTTCATTATTACTCAATTCGTTAAAACTTCAAAAGTTAGTAAACATTAAATATTACCATACGACCATGTCATTCCATTTTTATTTGAACGGACAAATCTGATCATCAAGCAAGAAGAACATGAAGGAGGACCAAATACCTCCAAGGCCAAGGCAATGTCTCTGTAAGTCATGAACTTATATTGAATTTAAATGTTATGGCAAGTTGTGTGACAAATTTATATTTAAGCACCTTAATCTCCAATTTAAACTTCAAATAATTAGAAAGTACAAATTTCAAGAAAAAACATGTATGTCTAAAAATAAGAGAAAGGAAAGCAGTGATTCGGACTCGAATTCAAAAAAGGGGGGAAAAAGGAGGCTACGAGGGGAATGAAAGTGCATTAATAATCAGTGATATTGCTGAAATAGTTTAACAGACAGGTAGTAGTTGGTCAAGTAAATACATTTCTCATGGAGTAACAACCCCCGGTATACCAGCGTTTCCATCCCCGTGTGATAAAGCAGATACAAATTATACATCGGAGAAGAATCCCTGTCAGGCAAAAACACAACAACATGAACCGGACCTAGAATCCAAGGTCTACCGGGTCTTATTATCAGTTGAAGAGCTTAGGAAAAATCAAGATAGTTTGCGCAGGTCATTAGCGAGTAAAATTGATAGAATAAGATCGGATCTGATGACGGATATACTCTAAAATCAACAGTTTGAAGAAGGTGATTAATAGTGATCTACATAGAGATACCAAAAGGATAGGACATTTATTTATGACCTAAGTTACACGGAAGGAGAAGCATTGCTCTTGGTGATGAAGTTTCGTCAAATGTTTTGATCACTGGTGTAACTAGACTCTAAAGGAAGCTTCCGCACAAACCAGGAATTGTTAAGATCAGTTTTGCCACGGTAGCTGAAAAAGTGCTAGTGTTAAGGAACATGTCCCCTTCGCAACTCAACAGATTATGACAACAGATATCTTAAGAATAGCAAATCCCATGCAGAGAGACTAATCAAGTGTTGAATGTCAGGACCTTTATACGACAAAAATACCGACAGGACATAACCTGATAGTTGATTCAAACGGAAGAATCAAGGAAACAGAATAGCAGCAGCTCAGGACCAAACAATACCAATATATAAAAAGTCACCCGGTATCAATGTGTGTTCTCGTTTTCTCACATAAATGTATGTGGTTGGACTTATATTAGTCAAATAAGAATATTTTCCATATATTTAAGTTAAATTATTTGGTAAATTCTCTTGATTTTCAACAATAGGTCTTTAATAAAAAAAAAGAGTTGTAAATGAGTTCAAAAGCACTCTGCTCATTTGTTGGGGAAAATGGTTTGCGGAAATAAAGGTCTATATAGATTTCACTCTTACCCATTTTCACATGCATTTATACGCATCTGCAGCGTCGCTGACTTACTATCTTCAAACACGTTCACATGCAATGATATCGTGTATGTTAGTGATAACCTTGTTAACCTGTAGAGTGGTTTGGTGACGACTGACGTTATGCAAACCGTCGATATCTGGACCCTTCAAACAGCTTTAAATCGTGTTAACAGGACAACAGATGCTATATTTATAAATGTAAACATATTTTCAGAAGATTGGAAATGTAAGAACACGAAAAACTTAAAAGTAGTAAATGAGTTTAACTCTTATGAAAAAAAAACTATGTAAACTGCATTAATCCAAAGGTTTTTTACGAAAGTTGTTACAGTGTTGAAAACGATATAGATATGCATTGGTGATGAGTTAGAAAATTTATTGAAAACATTGGATGAGCAGCATAAAATAATAGCTAGAAGCTTATGGCTTTTCTAGTGTATTTTGTAGAATGTATTTACGATCCCGTTTACCTTTAAAATGTTCACAAAATGTTTTAAAAAGAGTGACATACTATCATATAATTAAACCCGTCAGGAACGTCTAAAGTGATCTGGCTAGTCGTTAATCGTAATCGAGGTTGTATGCAGATAAGCATTCAAAGCACGTTTGAAGAATATCAAATAAGAACTGTTGAAGTTAACCCTTTCCCATATATAAACGCTTTCTGCACCACACAACTTTGAAAACATTTTGGCAATCTTGATGAGCAATTTCACCATTTGTCACTATGTATTTAACTGATTAAAGCCATTTTGATGGAGATTTTTCAAGTATTTGCAAATATGTTTTCGAAGTCGTCTGCTGCAGATTTGTTGTATGTGGGAAAGGGTTAAAGAGCGGTCAGGTCCTTTTTCAACAAATTAAGGATAATTCAAGGGCAATAATACAGAAGTACATTTGGTCATTTGGTTATCAAATTTTGATCAAACATTATGCACACAGCTATGTTAAACAACTTTGGTTAAGATCGAGTGCAAAGTGTTTGACTTAGACAAGGCTTATTTGGCAAATATCGAATAATTCTAGGGCCATAATCCAAAAATGCCTTCGGCTATTTGGCTGGTTATCGAACTTGGCCCAGGATCATGCCCACAAACATGACCAACAAGCTTGGTGAAGATCGGGTGGAAAGGGTTCGAATAAGGGAGCGGACAATGTAAAACTGGCCATTTATATAATTTAAGGGCCATAATCCAAAATAGCCTTTAACGATTTGGCTGGTAAAGGAAATTGACCAAGACATGTTGTCTACAAACATGTTCAACATGTGAAGATCCGATGAAAACTATTTGATTTAGATAGCGAACAATGCTTATTTTGGTTAATATTTGTTAATTCAAGGGCGAAACTCAAAGTGTCTTAGGCGATTTTGCTAATTATCAAAGTTGACCGAGACACTGCCCTTAAATACGTTCAACAAGTTTGGTGAAGATGGAATGAAGATTGTCCTACTAAGAGAACGGAAAAGGCTAATTTGGTCATGTTTTATATCATTTAAAGGCCATAATCCAAAAGCACATTTAGCGATTAGGCTGGTCATCACAGTTGGCCTAGACATTTTACCCATGAACATGTTTAACAAGTTATGTGAAAATTGTTTGATGTAGATGGTGGGAAATATGCTCCAATCAGAAAACAAAAAAATGGTTCAAAAACTTCAATTTTTGTTAAAATTAGTTTAGAACTTAAGTCGTTTGAACCCTGGTGTATGCAGCTTTCAGCATTATTTTAATCATATCTCGGCATTTCCTTAGTAAATTACCAGTACTGCTGGCAAGCTAAACCTGAAACCAGCGCATCTGACATAATAATTTCCAAATAACTCTCAGAGCCAAGTAGGGAGGGAACTCACTGCTATCATGTTTAAAGGCGTTTCGTTTGATCCGACGGATACTCGAACCCTGGTCGTCCGCAATCAAGGTAAACTGATATCATAGCAACTAAATGTGTCTCCTTCTTTCATGTTTAACAAAGATCAGCCTCTTTATCGTTCACTCTTTTGCTTTTTATACATCGTTTCCTTGTGTTTCATTTCAAAATCCACGTATCTATATTATATAGAGAATAACTAACTGCATGTTTTTGATATAGAAGTTATGTCACAAGGGAAAAAAGGGGTAATTTGGTTAAAATCACGAAACCGTAGGTTGAGTGATTTTACACCAAATTACCCCTTTGTTCCCGAGTGACATACATTCGATATCAAAAACATGCAGTTAGTTATTCTATTTATTATATATCTGGAATAAATCTCCCCTTTATTTTAAAGAAACATATAAAAAAACAAGAGCTGTCGGAGGACAGCGCGCTCGACTACAGGCCGCTTATTCACATAAAGCAGTATTTCATTATATTGCACTTAAGTACTATTAAATCATATTATATACTCTATATGTAAAAGCAACTGAATAGATATACATACATTTAAATATAATTTAAAAATAAAATTTCCTAAGTCAATCAAGGGCCATTACTCCATATTTAGGATACAATGGAGTTATCTAACCTAATTGTACGATGGTCCTTAACAAATATGTGAAGTATGAAGTGATTTGAATGATGTAACTTTAACGTTGAGCTAAACGCAAATGTTAAAACTGACCGAGTCCAAAATTAGCAAAACCTTAAAAAAAGGTTTTCCTAATGTTTGACACCATGCAAAACCCGTTTGATATGTTGGAGAATTATATTTGATAAATAAATGATCACAATTAGAAAGAAATGTAACCAAAAATTAAGAATTTATCTAAAATTCTCAAAATCAAACAAAAATCATGTTTTTTACCCCCTAAAAGTCACACTCAGCATCTTTAACATACAATGTGAAGAAAGGTATTACATGTAATTATATTCCAAATATGGAAGCCCTAACACAAGTACATATTTAGAAAAAATTGAAAATTAAATGAAAAAGCCAACTTGCCCTAAAACTTTAACCACCCAAAAGCATGTGTTTTACCGCAAACAGAAGGTCACACTCAGCATCTTCAGCATATAATATGAAGAAATGTATTAAATGTAATTATTTTCCAAATATGAAAGCCCTAGCACAAGTACTTTTTCAGAAAAAGTTAAAAAAATAAAATAAAATCCTACTTGCCCCAAAAGTTTAACCACCGAAAATCATGTTTTTTACCCCAAAAAGAAGGTCACACTCAGCATCTTCAGCATTCAATGTGAAGAAAGGTATAAGATGTAACTATATTCTAAATATTAAAGCCCTAGCACAAATTCTTATAGAGAAAAATTAAAAAATTAAATGAAAATGCCAACTTGCCCTAAAACTTTAACCACCCAAAATCATGTCTTTTACCCCAAAAAGAAGGTAAAACTCAGAATCTTCAGCATACAATATAAAGAAAGGTATTAGATGTAATTATATTCCAAATATGAAAGCCCTAGCACAAGTACTTATTGAGAAAAATAATAAAAAAATAAAAAAAATCCAACTTGGCCTAAAACTTTAACCCCCGAAAATCATGCTTTTTTTCCCAAAAGCAAGGTCACACTCAGCATCTTTAGCGTTCAATGTGAAGAAAGGTATACGATGTAACTATATTCCAAATATGAAAGCCCTAGCACAAATACTTATTAATGAAAATCCCAACTTGCCCTAAAACTTTAACCGGACGCCGACGGAGACGCCGACGCCGACGCCGACGCCGACGCCGGGGCGAGTAGTAAAGCTCTCATATTCTTCGAATAGTCGAGCTAAAAAATGACTTGGCCTTAGGCGTATGAATGTTACGTAACCAAATACTCCTGCTTCTATTTGGCGCCAAATGACTAGCGTTATGACGTCAAAACTGCTGACGTGACGTCATTTTCCTAGTATTCGGTCGCAGTTTTTTTAAAATTCCTAGAATTAAACCGACTTTAAATTCCAAAGATGTTCCAAATCTAAAAAAAGTAGTTCCGGCAAAAATGATATCATCACTAGTGATGATATAAAAAACTAAAAGTGTTATCGTCACAATGTTAGTTATCATTTTTTAAAAAATTGATTTTATGTCACTTAAATTTCAATGCAAAATTTGGATAGGTATGTAATAAATTTCTTTATCTATGTATATTTGTCATTGACTATGTAAATTGTATACGTCTAATTAAACAATTGTATTCTGTATTGGTGATCAACGTTCAAATGTATGTACCATTAACATGATAATCATCTAACAGTGTGACTTATAATCCGGTACATGTATACAACTATATTGTGGCGAAATATTGTGGTGAAAGTCGGTTTTGCCCTTTGTGTTTTAGACCATCCCTTTTTGCCAGTTGCTGGGCACAGTTCACTCAGTTTTGAGAAATCAGCCCGCTGTAGATTATAACATGTGCCCAGTTGGGCCAAGAAGGCAAAGCAAGACAGACGTCGTTTGAATTTGACTGATGACTGAGATAAGACAAGATTCTTTAAGACCAAGGGATTTATAATTCACCGTAGGTTATACTGATAACTACGGTGAGTGGATACACCAATATTTAAGGATATATAGCAAAAATATGTCAGTTTCGGCTTCAAACGTTGAAGAATTAATTCCAATACACAATACTGTTATCCAAAAGTGTTCATAGAAATATGATGATTTACACATCACTATGAATATTTTATTTCAAATGTCATCGGCTGTATCTTTCTCGTGTCTATAGATGCGTCTTTTTTGATAGTTATTATAATTGAAGTTTTACAGCTTCTGATTGCCATGCGTTTTTGCCATTGAATTTTTAGTGATAGAGGAAGTGATGTGTAATAGGTTTGTCGGACCAGAGTAAAACAACGAAAACGAACGTAGACTTCTCTTTTTCACAGGCTGCCATTGATTCGCAAATTTACAATCTTATGTATTATTCACTTTCAACAGTTACGAAGAATAACTTTTAATTAAGGCACCATTATAAAAAAAAATGTACGTATTGAAGGAAATTTAATATCTTACATATTGGAATGATACTTACCTGACAAATATCAGGATTGGAACAACACACCACATTTACGCCTGCCCAGAAAAAGACCGCAATAAATAGTCCTATCTTGAATTCCATCATTTGCGTTTGCTCGTTTGACTATCGTTCAAGTTTGACCCGAACGATAAAATCCTGAATAGTTTGGTGCAGCTCTGTTTAGGTCAGTCGGTGAGATAAGAGATATCTTTACAAAATCCTTTGTAGCTACTGTTGAAAAATGTAATAGGACACAAACAAGATAAGTATAGCGCTCTGCAATAACCCTCTTTATGTTTCCTTGAAATATGATCTCCTATTGACGCTCTTTAGCTTGGTGGTTTAGTCAAAACTTTCTGTTGAGAGCAATATAAAAGCTGGCAATACACAACAAGACCATCAGACCCTCTTCTCTTTAGCTGTCAAACGAGTTGACAATGAATCGCTGAAACGATAAAAACTATTTGATGCAACAAAGGGAGTTAGAATAATTAGAAAATAACAGAGAGATCAATGCACTAAGTGGAAATAAATGCAATAAATAGGGACTAACAACAAACGGCTTTCCACCGTGGCAAAACAATGCAGAAAGAAATAACATATTAACTCGAAAATCGCAACAAACAAAACTTGCAACGAAATGCTCCTAGCTCACAAGGCAATGTTTGGCATTACTGGCCTTTCACAATTAGACTAGAAATGATGATCTACTTTGACTCTGAGGATGCATTCGGAAATACGAATTTCCATCTGCTTTTCGCACATCTTTTTTACATGCAACATAATGGTCCTAGCTCACACGGTATCGTTTGGCATTCTGGCCTTACAAAATTAGACTAAAAGAGGAAAGGCGGGGGGGGGGGGGGGGGGGGGGGGGGGGGGGGGGGGGGTGGGGGGGGGTGGGGGGGGGGGGGGGGGGGGGAGGGGGGGGGGGGGGGGGGGGGGGGGGGGGGGGGGGGGGGGGGGGGGGGGGGGGGGGGGGGGGGGGGGGGGGGGGGGGGGGGGGGGGGGGGGGGGGGGGGGGGGGGCGTATGTGGCAAAGCTTCAAACTCATACTTTATGTCTAATGTTTACATTTATAATCTATTT
Organism: Serripes groenlandicus; assembly: GCA_031761405.1. Classification (NCBI taxonomy): domain Eukaryota; kingdom Metazoa; phylum Mollusca; class Bivalvia; order Cardiida; family Cardiidae; genus Serripes; species Serripes groenlandicus. Next base: position 11,844,075 of record JASEVX010000010.1, read on the forward strand.
TAGAAGTGTAAATGAACCCAAAGAGATAAAACCTAGACAGAAACTGAACCTAAATCACCGAAAAAAAAAACGGCATAACTGCAGTTCCTAAAGAGGTATATAGTACAAAATGGACTACCCAAATACATTACATACATCGATCTCAAAAAAACCTTCAGTAGGATGGAATTATAATAGTGTTGTTCATGTCGCACCCTTTTGTGACGTCCCCGTTGCTTGCAACGAGTCAATACAGCTTGAGCAAATTTTTGAAATGGTTTACCTATAAGGAACATTTATACTGAATTATCTTGGAAACTGACAAGCTGATTATTAGAAGAAGAATTTTAAAAGTGTTGGGCATCCCGTACTTACTTATGCATATACATCCTTGACAATCTGAAAGAAATGACTACCAAAGGAACATCCTGTTTGCTAAATTGGGCATGTAATTAAGAACTGTCCTTCGAGTCTGAAAGTAATTTTACGCACATTTTAATATCTACTGGTTGCCCCCGGTAAAATCCGCAAACTGCATCTGTCACGCGCCTCCTTTGTTAACCAATTTATTTTTTAATATGCTTCATATTTGACCTCTCGTCGCATTTAATTCCTAAGCATTTATTAAACTTATATTGGAGTACTCAACGCCCCATTAGTATTTCAATGATGTTCCAAGAACATTATTATGGATATTTTCTGGGTGATCTTATCATTTTAAAGGCAGTTTTGATGAAACCATGATGAACTATTTTTCCTGGCGCAGTCTCACCTTATAAAATGCGTTATATAGAGTTTAATTAACATGTTTTCATGATACGGGTTTAAATCCCACAATTCGAAGATATTCTTTGAATATAAAAACGAGTGGCGCCATAGCGGAAAGTGAAAAACAATGTTTAATAAAACTATATATTTATATATCTCGGGGCGATATTTCGTTTTAAACGTCAATACCCCCTGTGCAAGCTCATTTATTTTAAGATCAGAAGTGGAGAGATCTGAATGACGTATCCTGCCAGTTTTTGCAGTGGACGTCACTATATATATATACGAGACGTCACCGACAATGTAGTACATTGATTGAAATAAAACTTGTGTCATGATCGATTCAAGCTCTTATTTGCGGATTTAAAAGTGCGAATTGTGGATAATTTTAACGGTTCCTATGGAAATAAGTTTAAAGTAGTGAAAACGGAGCTTAAAAGTGTTTTAAAAGGAGGATTTAAAAAAAAGTAGTATCCGAAATCCGGCTAGTGAGCTTTATCTGCACACTAGCGTATATTGCTTAGTAGACAAAAAGCATGTTATAGGTTTTCTCAAGTGGGGAAATCTTCTATATTTTATATCATTCAGAATATAATATAGGGTGTTAACCAGC
>JASEVX010000010.1:11845634-11970919 GCA_031761405.1 Serripes groenlandicus
CCTGAATGTGAAGGTGTACACAGATTTCCATATTTAGTAGGGACAATAGGAATTCTTATTAGTAGGCTTAACAACATAGCAAAAAAAGTCTTCTACTGCATATTCTTTTCAAAACCATATTCATGAATTAAAAATGTAGCTTATCTAGTATCACTTAAACCGCAGTCACAACTACCTTGCGATACTTTTGCTAGTAGTTTGCGGCGGATTTCTAGACATTTTCGGTCGGAACCCTTTGAGACTCCTCAAGGGTTTTGAGTTAATATTAGCTCGAACTTAAAACATTATCGCAAACTGACCGGGGCAAATTGTAGACTACCCAGACAATCAAGACGCCAATTAGAGCCCGGCCAGTAATCGGGCAACATTGACAGGGGGAGAGGCCGGCGTCTCGCCGACCACCCACTGTGGCTCGCATGTTAGAAAAGCTGGCTCATCGCATAATTCATCAGATCAGTTATAAAAGCCGGCTCATAGCATCATTCAGCAGACCATCCAGTTGCACTCTTCACAGAAGGTAACAAGTTAACACACAGTTTATCACAACAGTGTCAGATTAACAGTACTACAAGATGCCCTAGAAAGATGGTATAACTGAAGGAGAAGGAGAATGCAAGCCCACAAGAGGATGGTGGCAGTTACGTGAATTAGACCATGCCGTTCCTCTTCAGCCACCAATGCACCAATAACTAAGTTGTAGCAGTAGCGTGCAACGCAAACCTCTCCCTTAACTAGGCGACCCGATCGCGCTGTGCATGTGCCCGCAAGAGCTGTTGAAGTATCAACGGCATTCTCGTAAGAATGTTTGTCTTAATGATATGACATTCAAGTTCGAAATAGGGTCATATTGGGTCAGAAACTAGGTCACTAGGCCAAATTGAAGGGAAATCTTGTTAACACTCTGGAGGCTGCATTTTTTAACTTCGGCATGTAAAACTGTACCAGAATGTTTGTCTTGATATGTAGACCAATTTCGAATATTGGTCCATGTCTGTTCAAAGACTACTTCACTAAATCTCGTTAACACGTCAGCAGTTTAAAATTTGGTCAGAATGTTGATCTTAATGACATCTAGGTCTTGTTTGATTATGGGTCATGCCGTGTTAAAAGCTAGGTCACTAGGCCAAATTGAAGGAAATCTTGTTTATACTCTAGAGGCCGCACTTTTTGCTTCAGCAGAGTGAAACATTGTCTGAATTATATTTATATTTGATGAGTTTTGCATTGATCAAACACTTTCTCGCAGTCCAGTAAATGGTTTACAGAATTAGTTCTACGTGATGAAAGTTGATTTAACATTGAAATAATTCTCAATATAATAGGGCAGAAACTTCAAAATATTCTGCCTAAACCTGTTGTCAAAGTTTCCTTTTATTCTTCATGTTTTAAATGTTTATACTTGTGAGCTCTTGCACTCAGGTGAGCGATATAGAGCCAACAAGCTCCTCGTGTTTTCAATTGGCAGTTTCATAATATTTACTATTTTTGATATGATATTTCAACTTCTTAACAATAAATGCATAAACATAAGCTCTCCTTTCACATTTCCGCTACTTCTCCAACCTTCCCTGCAGCTCCCAGGCCGGCAGCACTTTCAGTGCTTTGATTTTTACAAAATTGGTTTTGTTAGTTCAACCATTATCTTACTTTATTCATATTACTCTCATCTTACATGTTTTAAATTTCAAAACAAAAAACAGACATAGCTAGTGTACCTAGAATATCAAGGTGGTGGTATTGAGAATTATACATGCTGTTCCGATTATGTTAAAATAAAAAATGACATTAATTCCGGATGAGCCCCAACTATTTGTTTACATGCTAAGATGCTACAAGCAAATATAACTATAAACTTTTAATTTTTTTTTTGATTTTCAATTTCAGGGTTACAGTTGGTCTAAACGGAAAGAAATGTAGCCCTCATGTCCGTAGATCATTCAGTTTTAAATTAATGGGGTACAGGTATTCTGTCTCAAGAATATTACTAAATTATTACCAGAAAGTTCAAACTATTTAGAATAAATATACATGAAACCTATTTGTTTGATTATAATGCATTTCGTAAATACTTGAAAAGGGAGTGGAAATGAAATAATAACTTGCGAATATGTCATTTAATTCTAATTTAAATTGACTGTGTTAAAGATAAAAGGTTAATGAAAAGTTGCGTTTCACTGTGCTTATACATGTACTGTTGCAACTACGGCCCCAAATGTTATCTTCTTATTCCATAGAAATCAACAAAGAGAACGTTACAAACAGGGAAGGGAAATGAACCACCTATAAAGCGGGTTAAGTTAACGCGTGTTGGGGATACGTGGGGTATCCAGCAAATAGGGTCCGACTCAAACTCATTTCTACTGCCACCAACATCAACCCAACCATCAACATCTAGATACACCTCAAGTCTTCAACCGATGATACGTAATACACCATCAATGCCCGCTCAACATGCAATCTCCACTCAACCCGCAGCATTCGACTCAAACATCCGATTTCAACAACCGACAGCATCAACCCAACCATCAACATCTAGATACAACTCAATTCTTCAACCGATTATACCTAATAAACCATCAATGCTCGCTCAACATGCAATCTCCACTCAACCCGCAGCATCCGACTCAAACATCCGATTTCAACAACCGACAACATCCAGATCCAACTCATTTTAACAACCGGGAATGTTTGCTCAACCTACATTATCCACACAACCATTAGTGCCCTCACAATCATCAATGCAAGCACAACCATCAACTTCTAGATACAGCTCAATCCTTCCACCATTACTCCACGATCAACCATCACCATCAAGTTCCAGCTCAAACCAGATAAAACTCAATTTTTCAGAGTTTACTATCTGAAGATAACACAACGCTCCCACCTTCAGTGGATGAGTGGGTTGATCTTCCTTTCTATATATAAGCTTACTATTTGCAGAAAACAAAACAAAACGCATACGCCTTCAGCGGATGAGTGGGACAATTCTCCTTTTATTTATTTTCGTATTAAATATTATCGTTTTACATTATTATTATTATTATTATTATACTATTATTATACAGTAATATACTATTATTATACAGTAATATACTATTATTATACAGTAATATACTATTATTATACTATTGTTATTAGCATGTGCTTTGTATTTATAACAATTAAACAAGTAAAGTGCATAATCATGTTGTTTGTTTCCTCATTTCCATATAACTGCGAAATATGATAAACATATACCAAAACATAAAGTGAGAGGAATTATGTGTTAACATACGATGGGAAATAAAATTCTTCTAAATATGTTACCGTTGTTACGAGGTATTATTATCAACTTGAAAACATTTGCAAAATACCGTGAAAAAAACCGTTACGGAGACTCTGAGGAACCGTGCTCGTTCAACTAGATCCTGATACAACAGTGAACCAATTTTTTAAACGTGGAAATAACAAATCGAAGGTATTAAATCGCTGATGCGAAAAATACTAATGACTTCTTTTCCCATATTGTTTGCACCACTTTGCGATAAGTAAAGAGAATTATTTTTCTATTCATGATTAAAATGTCAACAGTCTGTTGATAAGTGTGATAGGTCAGATAGTTTGTGTCTAGTCTATGACCGGTAAACGGGTCTTGAGGTCATCTCTGTCCAAAACTTGCATAACTATAACCTACATTAAGCTGGTGTCTTTTTCTCAAAGCTCAAGATAACTGATATATATTATAAACCCGATTCCTTTCAAACTCCCTGTAACTTTTAAACTGCGTTAACTTTGTAATGAAGACTAAAATCAGAGTACATGAATTTATTAACGAATTATAATCTTTATAAACACTTTTAAGGGGTTATTTACTACTGCGTACTGTGTAGTAGGAGGACAAAGGGTGGAGGTACACTTTTACACATTTGTACACATACAGACTTTTCTCTTAGAACAATTTATTGATGAATGTTCTTCAGCCATTACATAAATTAACTAATGTTTAAAAAGTATGTAAATGTGTAGTAATGGTTTAAACCGTATTATAAACCACGATTTACCATAGATAGAGAGATAAAACGGATGAATGCATAAGCAAAATCCGATTTATCTCCTTTGAAAATTCCTTTCTTCACACAATCATTATCGATTAACCCATTTAAGACCTGATGTACGTTTTATCATTGACATAGTTGGTAATGATTTGGTTCCTCATGGTTGTGAGTTCGACTCACGTTTATTAACTTTAAATAACGTTAAATGGTACAAGAATAGTCTATCTTTCACTATTAGTGTTATGCATGCATTTGGAAAAGGTGATCTGTTGAACGGGAAGAATATTGTATGGAGTATTGATGTAAGGCAATCTCATTAAAATCATCTCCTATTAACGCTACGCATAGAGGGTCACGTTCAGACGACCTTTCCACCAGCCAATCAGAACCTTGCTTTTACGTTTTTGAAAGTGAAAGTAAAAGTCTATAATTACCAAAGAATATCTATATTTAGCATGGGATCCCAATTTTCACATAGTGATTTACACGCGTGTATAGTTATTATGACGACCACATCATGGCTACAAATGCGTAAATGAGGCAAAACACCGATACATTCTTTCCCTGACCATACAGCATCAAAAAGTGTTCTTTGATCTGGTTTTAAATGGTCTATTTTAAATTTGCTCAACTTCATCAATTGACGCCATGGTGGATCTAAAAATAGCGATATTGAAAATCCGATAAAACAAGAAGATGAATTTGAATTGATCGCCATCAGATCTTACATTTGGTCAGATCGTGTACTTTAGTCAGATTGGATGTTAGGAAGATAGGAATCTCGAATGTATTATTACAAAATATCGTTTATCATCAAATGCACTAAGTGAGATTTTATTAATTTTGTCACAAAACATGATATGATGATCACTTCGTAATCCAAACATGGTAGATCTAGTTTGGGTACTGTTCAATAATGTGTCTTTGTAATGTTGATGCATTAATTATTTTTTGACTACAGCGCGTGAAATCCCCTTACAACGTTTTTCATTCACTTCTTTATCATTTTTATCATAAATGTAACTGTACATTTTTGGACGTAACGCTACAAACTCCTTCATCGGAATTCCACCTTATTCGTCTTTCACAGCTCCAATTTTCTTTTTTCTGTCATTGGTAAACAATGGGTGGTCTGTTGGGTAGTTGGACGTGTCATACATGTGTATGTTTTGTAACATGTCTCTGTACGCATCTTCTGTTTCTACGTAAAACATAAAGCTATCGGTGTCCGTTGCTAACACAGTCAAATTGTTTTGATACTTGTGTTTCAAGTGATTATAATAATAATCGTACATTAAGTACTTAGCTAAATCCAAAATGACCATACCGCAATAGATTGGTTGAACAAAGTTGACTTTAGCGTAATTGCACCAACAAGATCTTCAATGAATATTTTCATCCGTTGAAATGTAGGTTTCGCGGTATATTTTCGGAGTTTCTTTTCCGTGTGCGCCAGTTTGACATCTACATACTTTCGACAGTTTTGAAGCGTCTTCCCTGAAAACATTGAAAGTTATTGTTTAACTTGTAATACTGTAATATTAGGTATACGGATAATTGAGTAATAAGCTACTAGTGGTTAAAGGGAAACAACTTGTAATACTGTTATATTTAGGATAAGGGTATTAGAGTTATCTTTCTCATTTAAATCTATATCAGTCCAAGTTAAAATGGCTAACATCTTATACAAGTTATAGTCTACTCACCAAAAATTGCATTAGTCAACAATTTGTAGAAGTCCTTCTCAAACTCTGTCTTAGCAAGCTTTCTACATTCCGTATTTAAATCGATGTAGGGTTTGAGGTATGGTTCTTGGTGGAATTGTATAACTCGTTGGACCCGTTTAAGTTTCATTCCCAGTTGAAGGTAGAGTTGGAGTGTACGATAGTGAACGATGTATTTATCTTTATCGTTTAATGACAGTATTAACTGCTCTACTTTTGAACGACTCGGGTAAAAACCTTGTTTATGTTCTGTACCATGCAGTTGTTTCCAAAGTGTTTTGGAATAAGGAGACAAGTATTCATCTTCTGCATGCATTTTCTCGGGACATAATGGGTAATCGTTCGTGACGTCATGCAGTGATGCGGGGTACTCTAACGCAACTTCAAGAATGTAAACGATATCACTGTTTTCCTTGATGGAATGAATATCAAGGTGATTAATTTCACGTTCATTCAACCATTGAAAGTTAGAATGTGGAAGGCAATGACTCATTGCCCAACCATACAAATTGTTTGCATCTTCATAGCATAGGTAGGTTGTTGGTTTGGTGATAACAGTCCAGTCCTTTAAATAAGGGTTATTGGCTGTTTTCAATCTGTTTGAGACTTGTGACACACCACCACACACACCCTTTTCAATATATAAAACCATGTCAATGTCTGTCAACAGTTCAAGTTTCATGTCAGTCATTTTCAAACACGCACTCCATGATAAGCCTGGTGCTCCATAGTAATGCGCAGGATCTATATTGTATTTGGTAAGACACACGTTTCTGAATTCTTCGAACACGCACGACAGTAAACTCACATCCGTTTTCACGTATGCAATCATGTAATCGTCTATAGTATTCATGTGTAAAGCGTTGAACACGTGACACGCATGATCATAATCTTCTTCAGATTTTGTCTGCTTTGTTAAGTCTGAATAAAAACTTTCTCTTGATGGAAGTTGTGTTTCTTTCAATTTATCCATAGAGTCCATGTATTGGTAGGGAAATGCACCCTTACGCAATAAAAGATCAGCATGTATTTTATTTGGAAAGTCTTCATAAAACATGTTAAAACATTTATCACCACTCAACTTCACATTTTCAATTAATTTCTCAAGGCTTGAATTCATAAATTGTAAACTGTCAATAAATCTTAGTGCAACCAAAGAAAATGAAATGTATTTCTCCATGTTGCTTGCAAGACATTTAATATTTCTGTCTTTGAGGAGTCCAACAGATTACATGATAAGATGTGAGTCATACCCGCGTTAATTATGAAACACGATAGGAATAAAATCTGCTTGTTTACAGTTAATATTACACACATTGTGTGCGGCACCAATAAATTGTCCCGTTAAATGGTTATGATGACGCACAATTCGGTTATAGTGTTTATCGTAGATTGAGATTGTTTTATCACATATACAGCAGTTGTTCGAAAAATCAAACTCTTTCTGATCCTCATCTGTCATTGTTATAGGTTGAATGTTTTCAAAATTGACTGAATTTCGTCTTGTTCTTGAATCATACAATGTAAAAATTGTTGACTAGCATCTTTACCAACATAGGTTATAGTAGGTTTTATGTATTGCAGATCTTTACATACCACTTTGTATGCAAACGCACAAGGATTTTGTTTCGCTATATGATTACCTTGTTGTATTGGTGTGTTCAAACACTCAAAATCAGCATAGATAATGAATGGGACACGTAAAGTCTTTTCCATATCTTTAAACTGTAAAATATTGTCTCCAGATTGTGGTAATTCCACACGCTGTGGTCCATTGACTGAACAATAATCAATATGATTGTCTAATAAGTTTTGTCTCACAAATCCGTGTAAACAATATGGACAGAAATATGTTTTATGATGAGAAGATTTGGTTCTGGATAGAAACATCTTTAAGTTTTGAATCAAACAGTACTGAGTATTGTTAACAACTTTTAAATATAATAAATGTACGTGATAAAACCGATCTTTCTGTTTGGTTATTCGCAAAGGGAAGATTTCATTGTCTTCATACCCAAAAATATTGATGGAGATAGATGGTTTCAATTCTTCAAATTTATAAATTTTTGAGATTGACACAGGTGATGCAATATCTGTCATGTTTAGTTCATTTTCAAAGGGCATATACTCGTAAACATTTGTAGATCTAGGTTGATGTAGGGCTGATAACACGCTCCATTGAAAACATTTCTGATCTGCATTCCTGATGTTCAAAATGGAAGAATTTTGTAATGATTTGGGTAAAGGAATATAACTGATGGCCTTCAGTGGTGTGTACTTAACGGTATGTATTTCTAGGTGCAACACTTTTTTTAAAACCCAACCAGAACCATTTCGCATAAACTCTTCTAAACTTTTGATAATATTTGCAACGCACTATTTAAATCATGTTCATTAAATGTCTCTGGGTTGAATAATGTGTATGTTCTACTTCTGAAATGTGGTGATGTCACAGTATTATCTCCATTTACATTAAAGCGTTCTAATTCTAACTGCACACATAAATACCATTTAATGGGTTGTTGAAGTATTTTCGATAAAAGGTATTCTTGTATGAGTAATCGAGTGTTTGCTAAAAATCCTAACAAATCGTTTTGCTCTGATCCTTGTGGGTGAATGGTTCCAAATTCAGCTGTGTTAAGAGCGCTTTTCAAATAAGTCTCCCTCCTTTCAAATGGTGTCGATGATAATAGCGAAGGTTGACTGTCAACTAGTTGGTTTTGAGTTGGTTGATCTTGTGTTGATGGGTTCAAAGGATGACTTGTGGTGATATGGTTATACAAGACCTCATATATTTTAATTTTTAAAGCATCTTTCTTAATTTTGGTGATCTGACCTTGAGTGTTACGCTTTATCTTGTGTTTGTCAATTTTATCAGACTGACCTGAGTTTGACCTCTTTGTTTTGACTGTAGATTGTCCACGGTCATTTAGCTTAGGTTTAATCTCTCGTGGAGAAAATAACTGTTTAAATGTCTTCTCCACAAATAGTTGCGGTTTATCGTGTTTATTCGTAAGTCTCGGTGAACCAGAAATAATTTCGTTAGACACATCACCATTTTGTCTAGGTCTATCTTTGTTGTTCTCGGTAGATCTTAATTGTTCTAATTCTTTTAGCAATAACTCGTACTTGTGTTTGGAGACTAAAGTCATTTCTTCTGCCATCAGAACTCTTTAAGCATAGGTTTAAGAATTAAGATGAATTGTCGCAAATATTTTAAAATTAAAGTTTTTCTTTTCTTAAATGATGTTTTCTTGGCAATACATTGTCGAATGACTTTCTTATAGCGTTGTAATGTATTTTTATCGTGTTCTGGCAAATACTTTGTTCCGTGAATGATGTTGTACACAATCTGTACCACAACTTGAAGTTGGTTGTGTGTAATGCTTTTAACTAACGCTAACTGTTGTTTTCTGTTGGTGGAAACCAACAGCACAATAAACTGTTTTTCTTTCTGAATACAAGCGCTCATCTTTTCTTTGGGATAAATATACTAACAACTTGATCGGGTAAAATGTGACTTCTTAATGAATACTCTTGGTTACTGTGTGGGCTTATATCAATTAGGATGTATGAGTATTTTTCTTGTGTTGCTTTTTATAAGCATCCATAAAATAGTATGTGTTCGAGGGAAATAACTGTCTAGCAAACGTGTGAATTTGTAGCTCGTCTCTCCTGTTTTTAAACAAAATAAAACAATGCGCTTGTAAAGAGATACTTCTGAAATATTTTCCACCAGAAAATAGATTTTGTACGATAACAAACACTGAAATATTAATGTGATGACTGTGCTTTGTGAATAAATCCAGTGTGTTTTTGTCTTGCTCTGCAACACTCATTAGATCATCTAACACTAAAATTCTGTGTTTTCGATCTGTTGCCCATAATTCTAAGTCTTGTCTCGTGGGGAGTCCATCGAAAAATTTAATATTTTGAAAAGTTTGCTGTATATCTGTAAATTTAGTCTGCCAAGACCCATATGCATAAATTATTTCCACATGTATTTATGTAAACATATTATCGATATGCTTTAAAATCTCAATCATTAAAGTGGATTTTCCAGACGAGGAACTTCCCGCTACTATACAAATTGCGGGTGAAACAAACTTTAAGACTGTCATGTTTTCGGACTGACGAAGTGGTGATAAATGAACAATATTGTAATTATACTAGGCATTGTATACACAACAAACAACATGATATAGTTTACAATTTATTTATTACTTTAAAAACAAGATTAGACATTTTGCAAACAAAATGAAACGGTTTAGTACAATTTAAAAATAAAACCATATACTCTTGTTTACAACAAACAGATACTGTTCATTATACACTATACATAATGACATCTGTATCTTTACTGATTTCAAAGTATCCTAACGATTCACTAAACACAATGCATGCTATAGTTTCAGTCAATGATGTTCCAAACTGAACTTCTAGTTTTACATTTCCGTTTTGAAGTAATGGTAGAAAGTCTTGAAAATATGGGTTTAAGTCAAAAGCAAACAGTGATGAACCTTTGATAAATTGTTCTTTCGTAGTACTGTTTCCATCGTTCTAATTCCACTTATTTGTTAATACAAACACATTGGTGTATGCTCTAATAATGGAAGCACCATTTTTAAAGTCCAGTTTTAACGGATTACCCATAACAGGCATACCATCTGCATACAAACAAAGAGAAGTGATATTGCAATTTAGAAAGTTGAATGGGTTAGAGATATCATTCCCAGATGTACTTGTTGATTTTCCGAACCCAACTACTACTTTGCTGGGTTTTTGTCCTTGAAAAAGGTTTTCCCAATGGAAGGTTGTACTTCCTATTGCAATGCTCTGTATACGTGTATCTGTTTTTGAATAAAAGTATTTTCGTTCGTGTGTTATAACATTTCATTGTGTGCATAAATCACTGAGGGGTTCACTGACACTTTTCTAGCTAGTAATATGACATCAATAATGTCAATGTTATAAGCTGGAGAGGTTTCTCCAGAGATAAGAGAAAATGCTGGTTATGATCTGCATAATTTGAGTTTAACATCCACCTGATTTAACATGTATCGAGGTAACTGGAAAAGGTCATGAAAAACTGGTCCTTGTAAATCCAATATTTTAGAACCAGCTATGTACTTTGATCTTACAAAAAGTCCGTTGTTACTGCATGCAGGGTCGGGGTCTTCCGGGTTGTCGAAATCATCAGGATAAAACAGTTGTGTTGAACTCTGTGTTGTTGTAGTTGAATGATTTAAATTCAAAAGGGTTTGTATGATGGCTGTATAAGGGTTATTGTTACATGTTACTGATGTTTTATTTTGTAGTGTTACTTCTGAAGATGAAACCGAGACTGGAGGAATAAGTTCAAAGGTCCAACCTTTTCGTTTGCTGTAAGATTGGTTCCATCAGCATATAACACCTTCAGTTTTACGTAAAGCTGTGTCCCTTTCAAATCAATATATTCAATCGAGTTGCTAGAATTAATTTCAAATTCGATTGGACTTCCATCAGTCACTTGAGATGATGGTCGAATTTCTTGGTATGTGACATTGTTCACAGCTACTTGTGTAGGTGGTAAGTCAAACAGTTGTAAAGCTTTAGGAATTCCCTCATGAAACGCTTCGCTATTCAACACAGACATGTTTACTCGAATATATCTTTAGGATGGTTCTTTTTCCCTTGATTGTTTTCTCAGATTTTGATAGATAGTTCAGGTTTTTAAATTTGAGTTTTTGGTATTTATTTTCTGTTTGTTGACACGCTTTTGTTTACTGAGTCGCTTAGTTCTGTATGTGTTGTTAGTCGATGTTAGTCGATGTTGTTATGATTGAAGTGGAAGGTGTTTCTGTATTTATACGTTTTAACTCTGATTTTGCTCTGTCCACTACGCCTTGAACGGGGGAAGTTATCTGCAGTATTACCAATTTTAAACATATCTGATGGTTTTTTTTCAAAATAATTTATCCATTTTTTAGGATCTGGGACATACAATGCAGAATTCATGATTCTCTGACAAATTGTAATGTCATCAACACTGGATCTTGTAAGAATGAAGCCTCACGATATTTCAGATCCTTTATATAGATTTCGAATTCAATCAACTCTGTTTGTTTGACTGAGAGATAAATAGGTGTATCAAAACGTATATCCCATCGGTAATTTCTGATTGTTGTTACACGTCTTAAAACTGAGTATTTTTCACCATTTATAATACTTTCCTCACAAATATTCGAATATATGAACAAATATTGGTTCGTATTGTTTTTCGATTTTGTTTAAGTTGTTAATGCTTGAAATTCTAATAGAGTTACTTTCCAGTTTCCTTTAAATATGAGCGGTATTTTTAAATGTATTTTAAAATGCCAGGGTTTATTGTTAGGAAATGAATCATTCCTCTCATCACTTTGCAGATAGACAATCATGTTTCTTTGACTTCTTCACTTGAAATCCAAGAGTTAAATGAAGGTGGAAATCCTTCCCAAGACACAAAATATTCATTTTGTCCGCGACGTTTTCTTTTTCTCAAAATTGTGTTAATAAACCATAAGCTGTTTTTATTCTTTTCCACTTTTTGTAGCTCTGAGTTGTAAAATAATCCCGAGATTGGTTCGTCGTTTAAGTCTTTCAGCGAGTACATTGGTATTCCATCCATATACTGTCGATTATGTATTTTAAAAACTTCTCTGGTATATTGCTGTTGATAAGCCGTTTGAAATACATACTTTAAATGTGAAATTCGCACTAGATTATCTTTCTTGAATTTATAAACAGTTTTCTTTTGTATTTTCTTGGGGTGGTTTAAATACATGTAAGCAAATATATCAGCCTCATTTTACTTGTTTACATCTTTAGGTGCTATATAGCCTAAACTGCGATGTGGTGTAGCATTATAACTATCTACAATACTCTGCAGGTTGTCAAACATCACCACTTTAATTGTTTTTTGTACACGTTCGACATAATTGGCTTTGACAACATTTTGTGTAGTGAAATAATAAACTTCGTTACCTTTCAAATATTTCTTTAAATATTTGTTATTAAATTCTGATCCTTTATCTGTTCGGATCTTCAGCGGTCTCCTTTCATTAAACACCTGTGTAATGGCTTTTAAGACAGATTTTGCTGATTTATTATACAGAGGTTTCACCCACAGGTATCGACTGAATATATCGATCACAAACAACAAAAATCGCACTCCATCGTTATGGCTTTTCAAGTTTTTCACTGAACTTAAATCTGCATCAAACTGTTCATCAATTGATGAAACGACGAGTACTCTTGCAGTTCGAAATTTGTGTCGGGGTTCTTTCGATAGAGAATAACTATCTTGATTATTTAATCATTTTCTGATAAAGTGTATAGTAAATACACCAGGATACTTTTTCTGTAATACTTTGTGTAACTTTTTAGGTCCTCCAAAAGCAGCAAAGTTAGTATTTTGAAAGTAATATTGTTGTAATATAGATTCTCTCTGTTGGTGATTCATCGTTTGACTATTTCGATTATAAATAGTGTGACATATATATATATGTTTTATTAAACCAACATCTGTAAGTATATAAAGTTTAAAGTTTAAGTCAACGGTGTTAAATGTAAATTTCGAATTTCATCAAACATTTATTTGTGTAAACTAGAGATTTGTTATACGTCGCTTCACCTAGTTAAATTATATTAAGGTCAACTCAAGTTTTGGTTCGTGTAGATATAGTATTAATGACTGTCTGACCTTAGCGTAAATATCGCATGTTTACATACTATTGAGGTTACTGTTATCAGTGCTGAAAAGGGATGCGGTCTCTTGATTATTATCGCTACAGAGTAATTTGACCCGAGACTAGTTTGGGGTAAGATTTAGTTAACAAACACAAGTTATTATTTACACGTTTATTTATATAAACAAGATATTTTAACATTTAATTTACAATGACAAATTATTCAACAATTATGAGTATAAAAATTTACAGATTAAACAAATAACATAATATACATTCAATTTTAATTGATTGGTTGAATAAGCCGACTTTCTAAATGTGTAATGTTTAGAATCATTTTTTCTATTTTTTTTCCATTGATCAGTTTTCATTAATGCTAACCAGTCTTTGTCATATATTTTCAGTTTTTGTAAAGCCAACAGCTCTGGACAAATATTGAGAGCATCCATGATATCGCTCCAAGAGAGAAGAATATCGTCTTCATTGACGGCTGATAACAGTTTCTCAAAGTACATTCCAATGTGTTCCTGGCGATCGTTCATGATACACGAATGTTGGTTTTGTGATCGGTGATCTACTTCGCAACCGTAGCACATCAGTTTCACTATGTTACCGAGATGTTCATACATTGCTTTAGCGTATATAAAGTCAAAATATGAGTTCATGATCATCACATGTCTTATAGAGACATCCATCTTTTTATTAAAACACTCTACTCTATTATTAAATCCTGTAATATAATCCAGCTCGTGTTATTTGATATTTGTTTAAAACAATTTGTGATGACTAAGATTCAAATGTGAGAAGTTGATCTTCGTTCAGTGTTTTTCTAGAAAGGATTTTAAGAAAAGAACACTCTCTTTTAAGTCACAAAGTGTTTGAAACTGTTCATTGCTAAGTTTTATTTGTAAAGTTCCTTTCTTCAATAAAATGTGACTAGAACACAAGTAGAACCTTTTCATCTAATTTGCAGTTGATCTGGTGAAGAATAGGTAACCACTGAACAGTTTGTAATCCTCGTTCTTTAAAATAGTTTAAGGTTTCGTCTGTGAACTCGAGCTGCGCTTGTGTCATACTGCTAAATGTTGTAAAATTGTATTCTTTATATACACTCACATAGAACCTGTTATTGGAATACATGCAGATTAAGTGTCTTATGTAAACCGAATGTTTACTTCCCCAAAGTGGTGTGCATGGAAAACATACAAGCCAACATAACCATGTCCTTGAAAAGTAGCGCGCGCAGGAAACAAGAAAAAAGTTTATCTTATCATACCATTGAAACTGACCTTGTCCTTGTCCGCGAATGAGGATAACCCGCTAATGACCTTACCGTGATCTTGAAACTGACATTGACCTTGTCCGCGAATAAGGATAACCCGCTAATGACATTACCATGATATTGGAACTGACCTTGACATTGTCTGCAAATGAGCATAACCCGCTGTTGACCCTACCTTGCCCACCAACCCACCTCCACGAACTGTAGTTTGCTACTACTTTTAACATTGATAAGTTGATTTATAGGTGTTTTCCTCGTTAAACTATAAGAAAGTAAGCTCTTTGTAAAAGTGACATATATAATACTATGATATATTCAAGTGACATTAAAAAGTTCATAGGTCTGACTGATTTCCTTAATTCCTCCTATTTCCTGTTGAAGAAGATCTTTTCCAAGCCCATCATCGGTGATTCAAACAACAAAGACGTCCCAAAGGCAACAAAGTATGAGATGACAACGTTTCCGATGTAGTAATAAATCTGTAAAGAAGAAAAATGAAAAATGAAACTTTTTGGATCATCCATTGCGATAATAACATACGGATGATAATACATCTGACTGCATTCCTATACAATCTTCTTTACTACTTAAATATTTGAAAATTAGAATCCTTGTGTTGTGAGTTAGACCACGGGTCGGCTATTAATTCCTTCCGATATTTGACATATGTTGTTGTGACGAACGTCATCTGTCTTCCACCAATAGGCTAAAGCAGTTTATGTGGGACAGTTGTCAGCTGCATAGGATGATTGTTGCTCTGAGTAGTACTAGTTCAAGAGAAACACATGACTATGTGAACTGGTCGCCTTGGTAAAATACTTAAAGCAGCATCAATCACTAATCAGTCAACATTGAAGTAGTTTTTAGGCACATTACGTAAACCCTATGTTGTTGGTACTCAAGAGAATCGTCTCAATTAGACAATTCGTTTGGATACCCATTACTTAAGGTTTTGTTAGAAGATAACAGATATATTGTGCGAGAAAAACCAGAATACTCCTCCTTATCTAGACTTCTGAAATGATAAATAAACTATTCTCAGAACGTACCTCTTCGTAGTCAGTTTGGTATATATTAATTCGTTGACTGTTCACGTAGACACCTAAACATACCAAGTGTACAAGATATGCACAATATGAAAGTCGACCTAGTGGGCCAAATGGACTCCAAGACAGAAACTCGTTGATCCAACCTGTAACATTAATTGTAATTTATTATTGCCATAATAAGTGATAACTACATGTATCTACTCAGTTTCGATCATTAAGCCATTATCGGAGCTAACCGTTATGTATAAACCGGCTAAAAGTGCAAGCATGACTCGATGCGCTTTTCATGAACAATATGCTCCTGGCAGGTTTGCAAATGAACGACAATTGCGATAAAATCATGGTTTGTGGTTGGTATCTAAAGAGTACCGCTCTTAAGAGTGTCCATAATGCTTGTACACCTAGATGGTGAACAGGGAAGGTTAATGCCAGGTTTCATCATGGCGTAAATTGATTTGGATCGGCGGATTTAGCAAAGAACGGTGACTTTACATATTGATTATTGTAAAATAAATCAAATTGTTCTGATCGTTGAATTCAAATTTCATAAAAATGGAAGGAACGAACAAATTATAACTTGATTTAGTCTATAAAACTAAATGGTACAGATATAATGGCATATATTTTAAATTCCGTATTAATTTGTTTCGATGAACTAGTATAATGTAATCATAAAGTGTTAATGACATTTCTAGTAGGCCTGTTTGATCATTTTTAGTAGATATATTCTGCTACACTTTTTGTTTAATGCCAAGAGATGTATCTATATCAATCATGATCGCCTCGAGCGGAGATCGAGCCCTGGACACTTGGTCCAAATACCCATGCTAATCACCGATCATGACGAATACCTACTATTTTTCATTTAAACCTATTCGTTTTATATCGAATGTGACGTCACGTATTACAAATTATATAAATCACTCGAAATGTATACTTCCTGGAAATGCAACCAGTTCAAGTACTGTGAATGTTGAGATGTCCCAAATATTGACTCCGTTCTCACGAGAATCGAAGTCAGGGCATTGAATCTGGAGCCCGGTGCTTTACCTCTGTGCTACTGTCATCAAAACTGTGCCTGATCGTAAATAATGGAAGGCTTGTTTTCGTAAGACTGATTTTTAAGTTGTTTTATTTTAACTAAAACTAATGTGACACAAACCTCCATGTCCCGTTGCACACGCAAATATAATCCATGAAACAGCCATTCCCCATGCTGTTCTGTGAAGCGTGACGAAAGCCACGGATTCGTTAACAGTCAGATAATGTTTGCCGTCATCCGGGTAAACACCGTATATAATCAGAATAATGACGGCGAAACAGCAAAGCCATCCTAATAGGTTCCATATCTGAAAATTGAATTACAAAATTACCGTATAAGGTAGAACAATGATGTACAAAGAACAAAGCCAGCCCAACAGGTCACATGACTTAAAAGTGTATAATATAAAACACGTACATGTCTATATATACAAATAACAGATATAGACACAAAACACAACCAGCGCAACAGATCGAGTGCCCTTTAACATGAGATGCATACACGTATAAAATAAAACATTGATTGGTACTCAACAGAACAAGTCCAACAGATTCACAGTCTGGAAATGTGATACATAAACAAATAAGCGGCGTATAAAACAGCACAAATTATGAACATGCAAGATAACAGGTCGACTTGATCATAAATGACATTTTTTAAATCATAATGTCTAACTCTTTCAGCTCCAATGACAATATTGAAGTTTTTGCAAAGAGACAGATTCATGTTTTTCAGCTGGTAACGAGCTGTCTCACCTCAAATCATCAGTGTTTGCCTAGACGTTTCCAAATTATTTAATCATTCTAACTACCTTTTCCATGTAAGAGACGCATTTAGGAAATTTAGCGCTGAATGAGTTGAAGTATTAATTATTCAATTAACTCCGAGTTCAATGTCACCAATGGTTAGGTCAGTGTAACTAAACATAATTATCCTAAAGTTAATGTTCAATCGGGTTAAATTAAAGGACAAATGTCGGTTGGATTACTGTAACGTATACAATTGAGCCGTCCTGCGAGAAAACCAACAGTATGGCCTCTGCGTAATGTATTGAGCCAGATCAGCCAGATTAATGATACCTAAAACAGACAATCCACAGGAGGTGAAAAGTGTCTATGCGGCATGTTTTTGCTGACCTGGGTTTATACTTAACGCAGAGTCTACAATGTTGGTTTTCTCGCGGAACGGCTCATATTATGTTTTAGATCCTGCAAAATAATTGCATATATTTTGCACTATGAATGGGGGAAGAAAAAATACTCATTTAATATTCAAATAAAGACATTTACATGCGCTTTTTAAATAAGGAAAAATACCTAAATGCCTTGATAAATTTCATTAGTTTCGATTGACAGTATATCAAACTTGCCCTTTTCATTTTAAACGTATCTTTATACCGATACAAAAGATATCCTGTGAGAAGACCAATAATGTATGGACCCATTCTTGTGTGGGCGGGCATATAGATAAATTCACCATAATCTTGATCTTTCCTGTAAATGAGAATAAAACAAGGTAAATTAACATACAATAGCCTGTAGTCTAGTTTAGATCTGTTTATTTCACATAAATTATGAACTATGGTGTTACATTTTGTATATAATCACGTCTAAATTTAATGCTAATCAGATCGAGTTTCTATAGCGTTTGTACGATATTCAGAATTGTTCTATTTATAGACCACTCTTATCTTGTATCCAGATTCCAGGCCATGACGTCATGGCTTTTCGGACAAACATTTCCCTTTGTCCGATTGCGGTGTTGATTACTTGCAGATCAAAGCATTCATGAAATCCCCATTTGATACATATAAATGGTGACTACTAAACATTGTTGTTACGATGACTGTATAAGTTATTCTCGGAAACTTGAAACAAATAGGGATATTTATTTCATTGGTTTTGGAAACGGATTTCCTAAACCAAATAAAGTAATGGAGAAGTGTCAAAGATGGGTGCATAATTGTGGAAGGAAATCTTTCGCAATACATCATATAAAAAAGGACACCTATATTTGTTCGCTGCATTTTTTTGGTGGAAAAGGCCCTACCGATGAACATCCAGATCCAATAAAGCGAGACTCTCAGGTTTGTTCTGTTGTATTAGTTCTGCAAATGGTGTCAAATCAGTTAAAGACTAAAGACTAATCTGCACCATAATCAATCGACGAGTTCACTTTAATTCGTGTATAGCCGTGCTAAACTTTCACATATAATTGACCTCTCATATTATTGGCATGGGCATGACGAGACAAAACTTACATTTTTACAAACTTACAAAATAAAGTCTAAAATTTCTGGCTACTCTTTGTATTATTTATCTTTGCAGGCTGGTAGCTATATTGCTATTTAAAGACCTTTCTTGTATGCCCAATTGAACCCTTTCCCACATATAGACACTTTCAGATACCTCTATAGCAGACGACTTTTGAAAACTTTGTAGGAAAAGAAGAATGCTGAAAACAAGCAATTTCACCTTTTGGCACAATGTTTTTCAATTATATTTGATAAATTAAACTCTCACTCATGAAAGTTCTTAACAATTATACCAGGGTGCTTTAAAAGATGTCTGTCGCAGATTTGTTTGAAAGGGTTAATTAATCCCAAGTTGTATATTTTGTAATATTTTATTCTATTTCGTGTCATTACTACAATTCTGGTGACCAGAAAAAGAAAAGCACCTTCAGAAAGACCCGAATTCAAGTCACCTAAACAAAAACTGACAGAGAGGGCTGAAGCAGCTGAAGGGCTTTTGCTTTTACCACAGTCATTTCAAAGTCATGTGGAATCTTCACACCAAGCTGAAACTGCTCCAATGTATACCGCAACTGTTTCTGAACAGAAATTTAAAGACATGGGTATATTGTGTAAGCTAAAAACACAATCGAAAGAATGCCAGACAAAAAGACCCGTCTCATTTGAAGTTGTAAAATTAAGTATACAAAACAAAATATTAGAAAATGATTTAAAAACTCAGCAATCTGAATTTGAAATTTAAAAACCATTAACAACCAAAAAAAGCAACAAAACAGGATACACAGTTTAATTGTAACTTTGGTGTAGACAGTATTAAGGATGATGATATTGCTTTCAAATGTTATACTGGATTGACATTTGCACAGTTTTTATGTTTATGGGCTTTCTTGAATTTCTAAATCCAGGGGATGTCATAATGGCTGACCGTGGGTTTCTTAGTGAAGAAATGCTAAATGAACGCCATGTCAACATGGTAAGACCACCCTTTTTGGGAACTAGGCACAGTTTTACTCCAAAAGAGGAGGCTTTGACTAAAGATATTGCAAAACATAGAATACATGTAGAACGTTTCATCGAACGCATGAAAAAATTCAAAATTCTTCAAAAATAATTCCGCAGAAACTCCAACCTGTATTTTCGCAATGTGTATTTGTTATTGGCTGTTTAGTTAATTTTCAAACACCTCTGGTAACTTAACATCGCTTTCGTCTCCCAGGCCTCTTCTTAAAGGAGAGATTGCTACCCTTTCAACAATGTTTTCAACTCTATTTACTAAGAATGTGTTATACATATTAGACTATTGTTGAAACAGCTTTAAACCCAATTCAAACAAAACTGAATTCAAATATACAAAAACATTTCAGATATTTAATTTTATTGCTCAATTTATTTGTTTATATATATAGTAAATGTTTTTATGTGGTGTTAATACACTGACTAGAACTCTATCAGTGGTTTTTTGAAAACATTATGACTGAACGAGGATTGCTAATAATCAGCCAATTTCAACTTTGACTACAATGTTTCAAACTCCATTTAATTATACCTCTTCCATTTGTAGAGATTTCCCATATTTTTGCCATGATGTTTAAACAAAAACGTGACATTAACTTGTTCACTTATCTTGTCTATATTTGTCCAATGTTGCCTGCTGCAGATTTGTATAAAGTAGTTAACCCTTTCCCAAATGCAGTAAATATGCAGCAGACGACTTTGAACTACTGAGAAAAAGTTGAATGTGCTTGTTTTGAACAATTTCACCTTTTGTCAGAATGTATTAAAAAGTCGTCTGCTGCAGATGCGTCAGAAAGCGTCTATATGAGGGAAAGGGTTAACTGAAGACAAGAACTACATTATGTATTTGAACTTTGTTCTTACTGTAAATTACTTAATAGAGTTGTATTCATAATCATTGTGACTAATGGAGAAATAGCTTATTATGAGCATTTTTTCCTTTTGTGCCTTTTTTCGAATGTCATCTGCTTTAAAGGGGTCAGAAAGCGCATGTATGTGGGAAAGGGTTAATGTCATTGTTTAATTATTTCCCTGATACAGAAGCTTTCTGATTCTGCAGCAGACGAGTAAGTTCTCCTTTTGTCACAATGTTTTCAACTCTAGTTGATAAATATATTCATTTATTGAAATGTTCCTGGTCTGCTGCAAATTTGTTGTATAGGGAAAGGGTTAAATACTTAAAATTTGCATTGAGGAATTAAGGAATTATTTGCCACAGTGAGGTCTGTATGGTATAGAGTTGTGTGGTCTTTGCTCCAAAACATTTCTTATTACAACCCCATGTTGTTAGTACTCAAAAGAATCACCTAACTTAATACACAAATTCAAGATCCCAACAACATGAACCCACATTAAATCTATCGCTTTCGTCTCCCAGGCCTCTTCTCAAAGGAGAGATTGCTACCCTTTCAACAATGTTTTTTAATTTAACATTAAATCTATAGTTGACATTGATATGGTTTAAGTTCACATGGAATTCTCATTTCAAACAATTCCGGGCATAAGTAAGTATGGTGAAATTTAATTATTTTTTCCTTTAAAAATACCCAATGGGCATCATCAAATTTAATACGCTTTACAAATATTTCTTGATCAGACCATACAACAAATTCACAGTATTTTAGACCCATCACTCCCATTTGCATTTGTATTTGGTAAAAATATGCATGTGATTTTTTTAAAATTATTTCACCTGATGACAACTGTTCTGAATAAAAATATTTAACCTGTTTTTCTGTCAATTTATTTTTTAAATTTGATATCTTTTTACCTTCAAGTACTTTGGCAAACCTAATTTCCAATACAACATAGCGTGAATGTTCATTCAGGTCTAAAATAAGCCCATCAGGACTAGCAGCCAGTTCTGGGTTGACACTACTTACCAATAATCCTGTGTCAATGACCTTTAACATGGTGCTGTCTTGGGTATCCTGGTATGACTGCCTAGCCTGGGGCCTCATTGGAAATACCATATGCCGTGGCACTTGAAGTAAATGTGTCTGTACCCCAGAGTTTAGCCTTTAAAACATGTGATATGACCGATACTGAACTCAAAGAAGATACCCTCCTGCATTCTGATGCAGTAATTCGACTCTACGCTGACTGAACCAGTGCTTGCTTCCTTGTTTCTTTACAAGTTCAACAGGAAATGTTTTCGTAACTTTCAACTTTTATTTTGTCCAACAGTTTGTCTGACTGCTGATTCAATATGAAAGCATGAAAATCACTCATCTCATACTCTTCATACGTGTGCTCAAATAGAGACATCCACATACTCTCTGATTGACCATTTTGTCCAAGGCACCACATTAAAAAAAAAATTAAAACCTCACCTCCGGTAACAGTAGAGGGGGCCCTATGATCAAAGTTAATGAGGTTATTAACCTTCTGGGTTTTTTTGCACTATATGTGGAATCCTGTACCTTTTGAGAATTCTTATTTTTTTTGTCTGCGCCCTTCATTCCAAGTGCATGGAAGAGATGTGCAACTTGAGGCCTCTGTTGTATTAATATAGTCAACTAAGGCATACAAAAGTGCTGCAACATGACTACATCTTCCCATAGCAGAAGCAACACAGGTACATAATGCATCACGAACACATCCTGACATTTTAAACAAAGTAACAGTGACATCATAAAAACATTACTTCTGAAAGAAGCCATCACTTTTGCCTTTAAAAGATAGTGGCCAGACTTTGAACATTCATGCATATTCTGTACATGTCCATTCTCAAAGAAAGTAAGTCCCTTTTGCATCGGTTTGGCAGTGTGAACATCTTCAATGTCCTCATCTTCTTCATTGTCATCATTATTTATCACAGAATCCTGATTTATGAATTGAACTGATTCTATGATGTGGTGATGTATATGTCCCTTATTGAAATGCTGTGGGATATTCCCAGATTTTGAAGGAAATTTAACCCATCTACTGTATTGTAACAATGGTACATCAGACACCCGTAACGATGAATCTTTTACATTTTGTATTTTGCAGCCATACCACTTCCCACTATCTATACCCACGGCTAACGAGTAATCCTTTCCTGCAGCAATGCAACTGTGTACTCACAAAAATATAACGATTTGTTAATTTCTTTTTCTTTTTAATGTTCACATCATATCCATTCTATGTTTAAAGAAGTCTGAACACAATGTATATTAAGTATGCTGCGACTCTGTGCATTATGGTAATTCTATGGGTGGTGTAATTTTCGGCAATATACAATAACACAACCCATTTAGAAGTGATTTACAGCTTTTTTAAAAATCCTGTATCATGTAAACGGTTTGTTATATAGGCCTACACTTATTAAATTGATGTGGTTGTACTGAATATCAGTACGGAGCCCCTAAAGTGACATTCAATATATTGTTTTAGTATGCAAATAAAATAGCTAATTTGCATATTAAAAAAAAGTATCGCATTTTTATTTCGTTTTTACGAAATAATAATTCGATACTTTTTTTTAATATGCAAATAAGCCAATTTATTTCGTATTAACGAAATAATCATTTCGTTTAAACGAAATACTTATTTCGTAAAAACGAAATAAAAATTCGATACTTTTTTTTAATATGCAAATTAGCTGTTTTATTTCGTATTTACGAAATAATAATTCGATACTTTTTTTTAATATGCAAATTAGCTGTTTTATTTCGTATTTACGAAATAATTATTTCGTTAAAACGAAATAATAATTCGATACGTTTTTTTAATATGCAAATTAGCTGTTTTATTTCGTTAAAACGAAATAATAATTCGGTACTTTTTTTCAATATGCAAATTAGCAGTTTTATTTCGTATTTACCATGTGTTACCGAGTTTCCACATGGTTGTCTGATGGTTTTCATTGATTGGTGTTTAATGCCGTTTTCAACAATCAACTTTTCAGTCATATCACGGCAGCCAGTTCACCTAATCATATGTTTCCTGATTTGTTCACACCAGTACTCCACACAACATACTTTGCTAGCGATGCGGGCTGTCAATCCAGGGGTTTGTTAGTTCGAATCCCGGCTCGGCCAACATTCTTACAGACGATTGACAAAAGTCAATGCGACATGCGTCATTCGTCTTCCACCAATGGGCTCAGTCTATGTGGAAAAGCAGCCAGTTGCTTGGGAAGATTGCTGTGTGGAGTACTGGTGTGAGAAAACCAGGTAATGCATGAGTAGGTGAACTGGCCACCGTGATATAACTGTAAAATTGTTAAAAACGGCGTTAAACCTCAATCAATCAACAACATACTTTCCACGCAAATGGCTTCTTTTCCACATCGACTGTTAGCCTATTGGTGAAAGACGAATGACGCTTGTCGCAGTGGTTTTTGTTCAACATCGTAAATAATGTTTGCCGAGCTGGGGTTCGAACTCACAACCCCTAGATTGACAGCCCGCGTCCTTACCGACTGAGCTTGATTATTTCGTTAATACGAAATAAATTGGCTTATTTGCATATTAAAAAAAAGTATCGAATTATTATTTCGTAAAAACGAAATAAAAATTCGATACTTTTTTTTAATATGCAAATTAGCTGTTTTATTTGCATACTAAAACAATATATTGAATGTCACTTTAGAGGCTCCGTATATCAGTAACGTTTCGTGATATTTAATTTACGAATGCTATTATAAGTTACGCTCCTATATCTATGCTCTTTTGTTTACCTGTCCCAGATTCAAATCAATCTCACCTTTCAACAGTTTGCTCCGATTGCCAGTTTTAGGAAGTCCTCTGCATTCAAGCCATCTCATTAACTGCGTATTTGAATGTTTCTCAATCGATTGATATACGAATTTAGCCCCAGGCACGTCATTTTCATTAAGTCTTACAACAGTAAACGAATCGCTAACAGCCATGTTTGTCCGAAGATTTGGTCACGTGACGACTGATACTATTTTTAGCCTATGATATCATTTTCTGTGACGTTGGTGAAAGTCGATATTGTACAAGCGCTATACCGAAATTTATGACATTTTGGTTCCCCAAAAAAACATGGCACTTGTCCTATCCTAGTTCTTGTTGAGGTCCAACTAAGCCGGCGAACATCGCTGTGTATTCTAACTGTTTGGCAATGACGGCCCGAGTGACTGTCGTGGCAATGACCATGGTAAGCTGTCCTTTTGCAAGGCACATTTCCTAGCCAAGTACTGATTTGTCACTCTGATGTCAAACAAAACAGTTGAAAGCGATGTCACATCGCAATGAAACAAACAAAACATGTCAACAGTTTTAGGCATTAAACCTACAAAACTATCAGAGGAAAAAAGTCAGCATCAATACATACGGTTGAGGTCCAACAGAGCCGCCCAACAGAGCTGTGTATTCATGTTGTTTTGAAATGACGGCCCGAGCTACTGTTGTGGCAATAAGGAAACCAGATGCAACAGCACCGCCAATATAAACGTTACTGAAATATAAATGAGCCACGTCAAGCGATATCTGGATTTAATGACAAACAGCTTTGACATCATTTACAGTTACATTGGCGTACAACTGGTAAGCTACACTATAATGTTAGCCATTAAGAACCCAATGACGGCATAAATATGCAACATCACCGCCATATTAACATAACGGACATACAAATAAGTCGTGTCTAGCGATATCTGGATAGGCAAACATTGGTGGGACTTCACTTTTACGATGGCACGGTGGGTTTATATGATAACCAAGTTTATAACAACGGTGAGCAATTGTTATATTTTTACATTAATTCACTGTGTAATGTTTAATTATGTATTTATGTAAATGTATTTGTTTTAAGTATAAGTTCAGACGCCTATGGTGGTATATAAAAACAGACAATATAAGATAGATGAGTCTGTGAAGATGCTTCGTTTTACAAAAACCTTCAGTCTCCGCTAACATGCACCACTACACGTATCTTAATGAGAAAGTGATCCTCGTATCAAACCAAATATGAGTATGTAAGATAGCTGTCAGTCAGGGTGGAGTCCCTATACTTGATCAGTAAGTTCCTTGTAACAATTAACCATTTAGTTAGCTGTCTTTTTCGAGCCACAATGTACGAGACACGGTAGTGCATGGATTTATTTAATAAAAGAGTATAGTTCTTATTGTTATTCCTGACAAAATACTTAGATGATAGTACCAGTGGCTGATGTGAATTCACTTTAATGTGATATGGAACATCAAGAACAGTCGACTGCCACAATTATTGTTAAAATATTGGCATTATTTATGCATTGGTCCATATTTTGTAGTGCACAGATTGTTTTGTTGGCTTTGTTACATATTTGATATTTATTATTCAGTAGTAATGAAATACATGTTGTAAGTGTCAATGGGAGGTTGTTTAATACTCTATCATCTACTGTTAAACTATTCTAATGAGAACACATAGACATCGTAGTAAACATATATGTAGAATTATTGAAATACTTGATTGCAACAATCAAACTACATAGGAGTGCCGATTGATTTGTATCACGTGACTGATAAATATATTTATAAATCGTAATAAAAATAAGAAAAGGATTATGAAAATATATCGATACTTACTAAAATAAGGGAACGATGATAAGCGGGGAGAGGACATAGAATTGCATGTCGTTAGCTAAATACCAGGACCATCCGAAACACTACAATAAAAAACACATTTGTAAAGACTTGAGTAGGATAAAACTTGGAGTCGAACCCTGGTCTCCCGCTCTCAAGAAGGACACTCTTACCACCACTACAACACCGATGTGAATTCCCTGAGACAGAGAAGCAGTAATGGTAGATGTTCCTCTTGTATAGTAACCCTGTTGATAGCAGAACCGATCGTTGGTTAAAGCTTGCAAATTCATTGGACAAAACACGAGTACATTATGAATATTAAATTATTATGTCGACAGATCAAAACATACGCACATCAAAGTTTTGTGGTCTAATTTGTATGAGATTAGTTTATTTATTTTTACATCGATTTAGGAACAAACTTTTGTAACGTGAATGGGTTATATGTACGCATGCCACTTCTACAGCTCTGCTGTGGAGGCCGGCTTTTAAATCGATGTTGGTAGAGTGGTTGGCTTTTTCACGGAGTTATGCAACGTACATCGTGGTAAGTGCCTGGATGGGTGACACGCGGTGGCTTAACTCCATGAAGGACCCGGTACACGTTACACATTAAGCTTATATTTCTCGCTCGATGTCTGAGATTGATGGATTAGCATACAGATGTTCTCCATACCTATGCTAATTTGAACTATCCTTGGAAATTGATCTTAAATAACCAGCATACGTACCACGTGCTTCAATTCAACGTAGTTGTTTACATAAAGCAGATTTGTCCACCAGGAAATAGCACAATTGTCCCCATCTGTGTCCTGCTGGGGCCATTTAGGTCCATCACCGATATGTTTGATTATGGTTGCATAAACCATCAGGGACAACATGTATGCTGGAGTCAGTCTAAGTGAAAGCGAATAACATATAGTATGATTCTAGTTCGCCTTGACTATTTTTACATTACTTCGGATATATTATAGACGCCGCACGCAAGCTCACCCGGCACAACGTGTAATGCACCTACCAATAGAACAAAGTTAGTCCATGACAATTCTGTTTTAGAAATGACTGAAGTGTTATATATCAAAGTGTGCTTTACAAACGTAGATGCATATGGTATACATTTGTTTATCCATTGTGTAACAGTATTTCAAATACAGCGTAACAACCAATACAAAACATGAAAAAAACGTTTTGTAAGATGTAACAGTCAGAAGCACATTTTTGATATTCACACCCATGATATATAAACTTCGTGAGCGTTTCAAGAGATGAGGTCATTCAACATCTTAACAGAAAATAGTAAACGGCTTTATGTTGTTTGGACAATAATAAAAAAAAACATGTAAGATTTGAAAAAAAGACTTTCGAAAATTAAACATGCAGCTATTGCTTGTATATATTTAATATTAGTTTTACTCAAACCAGGTCTTTCTTTTATCATTGTGGACTGAACTATACTAAAATCGCCTAAATAAATTTCAAGAAAATAACGAAAATGTGTGTGGTGAGAAATTGAGGTGTCATTATATGATAAAAAAAACACGAAAATAATATTATTAAATTGAAATGATACTATTTGTCTTTATTTTCGATATAGTTATTTTCATGTGGGACAAACGACACATAATATCTGATTTCGACCGTTATTTGTGTGGGCGAAAATTGTCAAACTTGTTTTGACGTCTTAAAATTGTTATCGTTCCTGTATTTGCTACATTTGCGAATTTTAAAATCCCTATAGTTTTGTGATTAAACTAAAACATTTCTATCTAATACATGTACCTTTAATTAGCATTATTTATATTATTTTTCGTGTCTAACACGACATTTGACATTTCTCTGATTTATGTACTGAAGTTTAATATAATGTTCCTCATGTGCTCCACTTGCTATGTCATTTGTTGTCCGAATTTTTATTTTTGTATCATCTTTTTCTCACGGGCCATGTGGTCTTTTGAATGTGTATTTGTAATAAACTTCTTTATATATATTCAAAACAGTCAAAAAATGATAGAAACAATCGTTTCACGTTATCCGACAAGGTTCAACGTATATTGACGTTCGTCAAAGTGCCGGGTTCCAAGGATAATTACTAGTAAAACATGTCTTGCGTTTTAATATGATACGCCTCCGAATTATAACAGATTAAGAATAAACATGTTTTCGAACCAAATCAGAGTTATTGGAAGAATCCTATGTACTGGTATAATTATCAAAAATGGAAGTGTTATACCAACAAATATTCCAATTAGTAATAGGCTTCCGCTTAAGTTGCATGTCGAAATTTCGATTTTTACAGACTTATTTAATTGTTTACCTTTCGTTTAACCATCACTATAAACAACAATAACATTTAGTTTGAAGAACAACAATTCCCATGAGATTTCAACAAGAGGGCCAAAAGAGCACTTAATTCATCATCTGAGAGATTGTATAGAAGCAAATGAGTAGCAGAAAGAAGAAGCCATGGTTTCGAACCTACGCAGAACTGTAAAAGTTGTTTTCCATATTATGGAGAGCATCCTTATGAGCCGGTATGAATAACAAAACATGGAGTTTGAAAAGCCATTAATAGACGAATAAGTTATATGCTTCCGAAAAAGTAACACAATGAAATTGACAAATTCTCGACTTCACGAACGTAATTAATCTTGTCCCTTTCTTGAAATCGTCATTAGTACCGTTTCTTAGTAGACAACAAAAAAGGTTCGTTTAAATAACTCCAATGTGCCGACTAATTCATAGTCTTGTGAATTAGTAATATAGTGCCACGGGCATCATATCGATTCTTAGCAGAATTGTAAAAGTATTAATCTTATTTCTTGAAATCATCATTAGTGACCGAGTCGTAATTGACAATAGTAAACAATAAAAAACTGTTTAATCGCCGAATACCCTAAATTAGACCCATTCGTGTTCAAAATCCGGTGACACAATTTTCGATCTTAATAAGGCAAACAATGCTAATTTGCAGGTGAAACAGTTGACTCACCTGAATCTGTATTGTTTGCATGAACCTCACTATTGCCTTATTCGCTGAGATAATTAAAGTGAAACAACTAGTGGCATAAGTAATACAATGAAAATGATCTTTATTATAAACATTCCCGTAAATATAAGATTAAAGAAATACCAATACAAACCTCCAATATCTATGAAAATAAAACATAAACCAGTTCATTTGCTTTGCTCCACCTCGCTTTGACATCTCCTTAAGGGTCAAATAGGCCACCAGAAGACCGCTGTAAGAGAGAACACGTTTATAATAGCATAAAGAAACAAATTAAAGTATGACATGAATATAACATGTTGAACCCTTGTCATGCTATTTACGACGCGTCTAAACCTTTCCCATGATTTCTATGCGACATGTACACCAATATTTAAACTATACATTGAATGCATGAGGAGACATAGTTCTAAGCGATCTAGCCCAGCTAGTCCTTAGATGTAAACACAATTCCAACACTGAGTGTTATAATCCTCTTTATCTAGAAAACCTGTGTATCGAGTATACATTCGCGAGCTGCTACTTTCTAACGAAGCAAAACAACGGTAAAATCAATCTGGGTCGGTGACAGACAATCACATACAATTTACTGTCAGTATAGGACATCACTATGTATGACGTCAATATAACAGTTGAAATAAATTAATGCTAAACTCATCATTCAGTACACCATTTATTGCGCCTCTTTGACAGTCATAAATAACATTCATACGTTTCAATTGTATTTAACCTCGCCATAAAAGGTTGCATTATCTGGCGTGCATCATTAGCGTAGAGGATATTCACATTTTGAGATTAAAAGATTCAAATTTTTAGAGGGAATTCCAAAAGTAGTTCCGCGAGCTGTTCATCGGAAATATACGCAATTGCTTTTAGTCACGTGATCGGTTCTAAACCAATAAAAACCTGGTATACTTAGTGCTTTGAACCAACTGCAATTATTTAGCAATACTATATATATGCTCAAATGTTATGAAAGGACAATATTGTGGAGTCGCATTACCTCATTGTAATGAAAATGCATCCACTTCATAGCGTGGGGCTTTGATCAGCTGTTTTTCTTTCAAATCTCACACCTTTTGAAAATACAATAACGTGACAATACTTTATGACCCAGTGAATGGGAAAAGGTACAAGTTGGCTTTTGTGAACAGTATATAACCAGTTTACCTTGTGCATCTCCACAGCCTGATCAAGATCTACACTGTTCACATATTTCCTCAGGCAGCTTGTTTGAATATTCTGTCAATTTGTGTAGATTTTGAAGGGACTGAGCCGTTGGACGAGATGATTTGAACTGACACTGTCACTGCCAACTTGAACCTGTCTTTGTATAATGCACTGGCTCAATTATATCTTGGGTAAACAGTCAGGACTAGGACAATATTGTAGAGTTATACCTCATTGTAAAAAAGGTGTCGACGGACACTGTAGCACTGTATATACCGTAGAATGTCCACTGCCAAACCTTCTTCTGGAACCAATAAGGTATCGAGTTTTTTGCTAAAATATATGTAACAAACCATGATCGTTACGGTCCTAGTCACACGAAAAGCGACGTTCATTGCATTGCAACTAGCGAAGCTTCTGATCAGGTTTCGTGCAGTCCATTGAAAAATATTCTCTGTGTGTCCATCTTGTCAAACAAGCTATCTAGGTAACAGACAAAGTATATCGTTTTGTGATAATTGCCATTAAATCAAACCCTTCTCGAAAATTATTCTACGATTGTTGTGAGTCATATTATATATTTACACTGCTCTTCTGGCCATTGATTCACAATTATACTGTATAACAGGGCCATCGACCCACAGACATGCATATAAACTACATAATAATAATACAGCCTGTGTTGTTATGGGTTAAAATTGATTTAATTTCAATTAATCTCTTCTTCGCGACATGATAGATAAACATTAAATGTTGCGTATTATTGCATTGTCACTTCTTGCTATTAGTATGTCATATATATTTAAATTTGAATGCATGTAAAGTTTCTGAGGGATATATTTTTAGGCGCAATTCTTTACAAATAGGACATATTAGAACGAGGTGATATTCACATTTAACAACATTATTACAGAACAGAAAGTACCTAAGGTTTCTTTCAATTTCCTTATAGTGTTCTTTTTTTTACAATATGATAATGAGCATAAGTTCTAAAAGTTGAAAGTGATTTCCGAAAAATGAAATACTTGTAAATAATAGTCAATCTAGATGACGATCAAAGAAGGTCCCGTGACCTGTGTCTGCTATGGTCGCAATCACTTCAATTTACAGTTAATCCGGGAAGCTCGCTTCATTACAGCAAGACGAATACGGTTTTCACTAAATGACTTCAGTTTTCACGAAATGCCGTCAGCTTACACGAAATGAAGTTAGTGTTCACGAAATGACGTCAGTTTTTCACGGAGACCGTTTCTGTGGTTCAGTGATAGAGGTTGTAGGTTCGATCCTCGGACAGGTGATAAGAAATACTTTGAAAACTGTAATAATGACATTTCGCTCAGGATGTATAGGTTAATATTATGCAGCTTATATAGAAATCGCCGTGATATAACTGAAAACATGTTAAATATACTGGGTTTTCACGAGATTTGTTCTAGTCTATTGAACGCAGGTAGAACAACAGGTATAACCAGTGTGACTCTAGAATGAATATCAACCATACAATACCACAACGACGTAACCTTGGAATGAAGCAGATGAAGATACACCTTTTAGAGTTGAGATTCCGGTTTCACAAAACTATTCAATCCTTTAAAGGTTGAAATTTAAATTTTCAAATGAACCCGTTCAGTTTTGCAATTGGGAGAGTTTATTGCCAAATTAAGGAATATCAAGCTACAGCGATGACATGTACTTTAGAACTTGGTTCCAGCGGACCAAGGGTGAAACAGGTACTCTATCTGATCATGTTACGAATATCTTGCTAGTAACTATTTAACTTTACAACTTAATGCTAGTAATTAGTTACCTGTAAATGATTGCGAATGTCCTAGTATGACCCATGTCATGCTTAAGAACCGTATTCCATTGATACAAGTCAGGGCTCCCCTTGGTTCGTTAGTACTCAGTATTTTAAGACCGTTGGTGTACACAGAAAATGAAAGGAAGATATTCTCCAATATACCTAAAACATATCAAACGCACAATACATAAACTGTTTTTGCTGTTGTGTATCACACTTATTTAGACCACACAAATCATAATCTGTAAATGATGTATTAAACCAAAATATATAATTTACACGAACAACAAAAAATTAACTATTGATGTATTGTAGTATTTCATTACAAGGAAATGGTTAAATGGTTCTTTTAGGAAAGTGTTTGTCTTGGGACAATGTTCTGTTGATATAGCATGGTTTGGAGTTCAGATACCAAAGAAAGCTATTGTTTTTCAACGTATCTGACCTGACATACTCAGCAATAACTATTTACGCTTTATTTTTTGTATATATTATGAACACAATTTTAACTATGTCGTCTCAATTGAACAAAAGAAGATTTTATGATTGGAATACGAGTAACTCAAGATGTGTAATCATTTCTGGGTTATAGTCGGTGACTTGACGTTGCACCGCGTAAACCCACAAGGTCTTCGACAAACAGTTACAACACGAATATAGAAGAGTAAAACATTAAAAGTATAATAACAAGACATGAGTACGAAATGGCTTGACAGTATCAATAATTGGCAACAATCGAACACGATATTTGCTAAATGTTCCTTTAAACTATTCCTATTTCAAACAATTTTTTCTGTAGGGTTCTTAATAAGCGGCGTCATTTAGGTTTAGACATTCTCAGTTTTACGTTTAAAAAAGTATGTGGTAGGAATATTACGAGTTGAAATTCAGCAACTAATCCCGTTAGGAAGTTCGGCTGGTCTTAAGATTGAGTAACCAATCAATAGAACACTGCATGAACTATTTAGCCGGTAGGTTTATCGTAGGTAAAGATATCCTTGGTCAACTTCCCATGCGAACGGGTTTAACCAAAATGATCTAATTACTATGTGATGATTTTTAAAATACATACTACGTTGCTCCGAAGGTTTTGGTGTGACACTCTGCGGTTTTGTGTTTTGAACCGTTAACTCTTCATTCGTCGTTTTCTTTATATCCAAGTTACCATTAACTGTTCCACCATTAATAATACCCAAATCGACTTTAATTTCTCCGAGGTTCAGGTCGCCATTGGTATGTTTATATGTCATCTCTGTAACGTGTTCGCTTTTTTGGGCCTCTGGCTTTTTTTGCAATCTTAGACAGATGTCGTAGAGGGTCCCAATGACAACAACAACACAGAGTAGCGATAGAATGACGCTGTAGATTGACGGAAAATTATGTAACACCACATACACCAAAACTTTGCGAGCATCTAGTTAAAACCGTCACACATGTGTAATTAGTGAGTAGCGTTGACACGCTATGGTTAATGTAAAGATGCTCATTATGAGCTATTTCTACATATTCCACAATGTTTTCAAAAGTCGTCAGCTGAAGATGGCTAACATTCGTCTGCAACTTTGAAAGAGTTAACCAAAATAATTGTCGACCAAGTTAGAATGCATTTAGAACTAATGGTAACAGTTCAAGTTATAGCTAAAAGAAACATAATTATAATGACCAACCTTCGTAATTATATCTTTCGTGTATCATATATTAACATAATAATATACTTTGATTTAAAAGTACAGTATTTTTTAATATTCATTAGATATTTTTTTAACCCTTCAGAAAAGTGCAAATTGTTCGATGTTTTAGTTTTGCCTGTTTTAATGTTTGCATCGCAACTATGGATTTAATGATGAAGGTGTCGCAAGTAGAATCCATTGATACAACATTTGGTAGAAAAGTATTATGCGTCAAACGATCAAACAATAAGACTGCATTATATAGAGTTCCTTCAAAAGTCATCAGAAAGCGCAACATGATTCGATATTGGATAAAAAATCTTCAAGTTTATGAATTCAAACTACTTAAAATGATATGTTGTATGTTAAAACTTGACACATATAGTGGTATTAATTACAATGAATTAAACTTGGATGTTCTTGTTTAGTTAAGTTAATATTTGGATGCATCAAGCTATTGGAAGATATTGGAAGTATCAATTATATGCACTCTAAACAACGAAATCATGATCAATATTTGCAAAGCTTGTATACAAATATTCATGGCACGCACAGATTAATTATTTACTGTAAGTTTAAACATGATTTTATATTTCAAAAATATCTAGATTTTTACCGCTAAACATACATTTATAAAGTCGCACATTTTAAATCCATAGTTACATCTCATTAGCTAAAATTGGAAACAATAGATCGGAAAAAAAAAGTAAAAATAAACGAAAGACTTTGCAAAGCCTGTCAAAAAATTGATTAAAACGAATATCACTTCCTTTGTACATGTATCTGCACTACATTGTACAAACTCTGAACAGCGAAACACGTGCATGTGTTGGAAATCTTACTATTACACTTGGCCACATTTAAATTAGTAACTGAAAAATAAGATGTTGTATTGTATTGTATACTTCTTACTTGATCAATTAATTGAATTCAATTTAATTGACTAGAACGACTTTAAACACCAATGGTACTTTTTACACTTCTACTGAAATATATTTCGTTAATATCTTTCATTAACCATGAAAGTCGAAAAATAGTGTTGGCATCTCCATTACAATATATGAATAAGTATGGGCATAACCATATGGCTATTCTCGCATTTATTGTGTAAATAAGGCCTTTAACAGTGAAGGCTGTGGTTAGACTGTGCAGATGCTCGGCACTGGTTCGCCGTCGTCTTCAATCTGTTCATGTGTATCGTGTCACTATTTACTGGAAACTGTTCTTGAATCCAAATATACAATCGTTCAGTTGTCAAAGTAAGATTTAGATTGAACTAGAATTGTCACAAACGGAGAAATTTAGCATAACAAACTACTTTGATAGTGTAAAGTAAAATATCTAAGGGAGATCATTCAAGAGTGTCCGAACGGCTGTTATCCAAATTCATGTATTGCACATTGATGATTATAACGTGTTTAAAGTTCCATTTAAATATCTTTATTATTGACAAAGAAGTTGTGAATATGTAACACAGACACACCATGCATTCACTCGTCAGACCAAGCTATGCCGTGATTACATTACTGTGTGTCCGGATATAATAACATTTATTTTTTTTAAAAAGTATTACGTTGCTACGATCGTCTTTGTTTGAACTTCCATACCGTCGTGACATTGGGCCTCGGGTTCGTACTCCGACGAAGCATTAAACACGTATTTGGCAACTGAAAATAAAGTACAGATAATTCGAACAAGGGATAATTCGATTCAAATACTTCATTTAACTCGAACAAATACATGGAACCTATTTATCTTTTGGTACACAGTGTAGAACTTTTAATGTGCTATTTTCTATTATCTTATCTTATGCATCATTAAACACATATTTGTCAACTTGAAATAAACGCAAACAAAGTACAGTGGATTCGCGATAAATTCGAGTATATCCTTACACTCGAACCAGTACATGGAATGTATGTGTCTTTGGGAAATAGCGAAGCAATCAGAACTGCTGCCTTACGATTTTCGTGATAGACTGTTATTCCTCTATTGCTTTTCCTAATAAACACTTTAGAATAAATGAATTACGAATCAGACGATACTTAAATGAGTGTAGCCTATGTCCGGCGAGCACTCAAAGAGCACGCCGATAACATGATGTCAAAATTGGATTCATATCGCACGTAGCAATCAGAACAACTGCTGTGCTATTTTCTTTATCTTATGTTATCACTTGAGTGCTCACAAGAATATGATAATTACGAAGCTGACAAAACATACTGCATTTAGCGAACCTTCGAACATGTCTATAACTCGAAGTCATATAAGGATTCCTATCAAGTTCGAGTTATCGCGGGTCAATCGTAGATAATATCTACATACACTAATGGATATCTGGAACCTTATTGTATTACCATGTGGACTCAGACAGACTTGAGAGTTTTCAAACCAGTGTATGATAAAGGACAATATTATTTGAAGCATATCGAATAAAACAAACAGTGTTTCAAAGCGTTCACTCTGAGTCGACATATTGTCATTAATATTTAGATGTACGGTTTCACAAGGTGGGATAAAATACAAAATATGTTTTCAACGGTATTCAACAGTATTTTAACATTATTATGAATTTGAATCTTTTTAATACAAACGTAACTTATCGACACAAAATAATAGTCAATGTCTTGAAATAATACTTATAAATTGTAATAGTTTATGCTTATTTTACCTATTTGATTAACATATTCAATAACTACTGCATGTTTGTCCTTTTGAAAAGGCCGTTTTTGCAGGTTTATCCCAATGATAGATTTGTAAAAAAAAAAAATCCCAAAAAGTTAAACGGTCATTTTAAAGACTGCTACACTTTCCATCATATGCGTGTATCCTCACTTTGTCAACATTGTTTTGAAAAAAAATAAAAAATATTAGGAGGAATATGTTTTAGTTATGTTTGTGAACTTTTTGATTGTTGTAAACTTTAAATTCCATAAATGTCCCTTGCAACATTTAAAATGTGTTTTATCCGACCTAGCTATTTTTAAGACGAAAGTCACAACAATGTCCAAAATATATAGATATAAACTGGTATGCTAATAACACAGCTTGATAAAAATGCATAAAGGATGGTTTTCAACGGCCTTTCAGAAGGAAACATATGAAATAAAAGTCACCAGGTATTTGTGAAAAAGGCATATGTTATACGCAAAGAAATTGTTATACAATTGCTGAGACCCATGACATATACAATGACAGATAATTAAATTAATATTCAGACAAGTGTGGCCCATCAGATCAATTAATAAACGTTAACAAATGAATAACAAGTTAATTGTAATGGGTCTTTCAGATATTAACTTTTTTCCCCATATAAATACTAATTGTATCGAAGAAAATTTGATAAACAATTTGCCATCATTTACCATTACACATTGTGTAAATGACGTAAATTACGAAACAAGTTTTTGTTTTGTTTTTTAGGTAGGGTGTTTGTTTTTCTCTTACCGAAGTTCATCATATTCTTCATATCGTTCGTATTACATGCGTCAGATATACATACACCAACTTTTAAATTGCCCAATAGTGGTGCCCTCTGAAATGAGGGGAAAATATGTCAAATGAGGCGTGTCTAAAATCATAATGGTGGTATATCAAACTCTGCTAGGTCATCCATGTGCCGACATTTTTCGACCTACCCGATGTTTCTTTGTTTGTTTTAATGGTATTTAACGCCGATTTCCACAATGTTCCCGTTATATCACGGTATGTCCGCGAATCAGTTGTAACCCTAACGCTACAGTCGTAGCGACAAGGAAGGAAAGCCATTGGTATCATTTTGGTTTAAAGCATTAGTTATGAGCTGGCCATGGATCGAACCCGCAGCCAATGTGGACACTCTACTACTACATCACCAAGGTGGTTTACTTGTGACATATGTACCTATGTACATGTAAAAAGGGGCGTATTTATTTAAGGAAAGTAACCCTTAATCTTTGATTACCATGGAAGAATAAAGCATTGAATTGGTAATAAAGTACCAACTTATTACTCTCTTGATGCACATTCAATTCAGTTAATAAAAGTACTTGAAGTGTTCGTTTAATATACTGGCAGTCACCCCTTTTGAAAGAGACAACTTCTTCCGATATTTTAGCACGTTTATTTCTAGAACAATAGCCCTTTTGCCATGCATCAGACGTGTAGGCATTAAACTAGCTTGTGGTTAACCATACGGTCAACTATTGATTCGTTCTGTTGCTCAACGAAAGTAATTGTGCCTGGCGTCTTTCGTATTATATAATGGGCTAACATAGTCTAGCGGCATGGACAAGAAAGCTGTGTCCGAGAAAACCATGAAATAGATGGTTATATGAACTTGATTCCGTAGTATAACTAAGAACAATTGTTGAATACAGCGTTTAACGTCATGCAATAAACAAACCATGTAATAGTTAAACGACATTAATGTCATCTTCTATTTGAAAAATCCGCTTTATACATACCATAGGATGAACGTTTTGGACGAGTGAAGAGGGCACTGGGAGCCCAATTTGACAGTATTTACCGTCAAAGTGTTGCACAGGATCCGACTGCAATGTGTCGTTAGAATAGGTTATAGCTTTAATATCGAGACATTCATCGTAGGAACCAATCCAGTTAAAGTCAAGATCGGATATAATTCCACTGTGCGGCTTTCCAATGGCATCTATCACTAAAACCAATTAAATATATTGCTTCATTAGACGACATTTGATAGCATTGTAATATAGAGAAATAATTCTTTAAACAGAAAATCTACAGGAGGCGAAAAGAGTCTGCCCGGATTAGCCTGCGCGGCATGCTTAGACTGCTCCGGTCGATAATTTACACAGAGTCCATAATGTTGGTTATCTCGTGGAACGGCTCATATAGCGAGTACAAACGTTGACTCTAGTGGGGTCTTTTAACTCAAACGGTAATAACCGTGGCTAGAAACGCCATTCAAGCTGAAACAAATTGGTTTATAGTTGATTGTATAAGCTTAAAATAGGAGCTTCTCGCAATATTATATCTTTATATAAATTTTGTATCAGACCTTGATATTGTAATAAACTGAATCATCGCACAGTGAACGGTTTTTTTTCTAACTAAACATATGTATGGGGATATAACTTGATCGCTTTTTAACAATTGCCTTTTCTGACTGAAGATTAAAAAGCAATGAGGTGGGTTTTTTAAAAAGCTTTGACAATAAATTTCTCTTCTATAATTATTCTTATTGCATACGTCGACAGTTAATATCATATTCATATTATTCAGTCTCGCTATTAATACAAATTTTAAACGTTCATGATGGTATCGTATTTACCTATTTTCGTGTGTTTGGGTGCGGTCCATATATATCTTCTCAATATTCTCAAATGATTTGACTATATATTCCATATCGTTCTTTAGATATGTTCAATTAAAAAGGGAGGCAAAACATTTATAATAGGTAAACCCGGTAAACAATTGGTTTCATGAAGTTAAAACTCATCAATAAAACAATATTAAGCTCTTCCACATGCAGTAGGAAAATTTGAAAAACATCAGATCTATAAACGCTATAAAAAATAAGGAACTAAACATTTTTAAGCATCAGACAAAGAAGAAACATGTGAAAAATGATAAAATAAAACTAGAAAACGATTAACTTACTCTTTAGTGCCCACAAATTCGTGTTTGATACACCTTGTATCATTGTTAAAACATCACTCAAACATTTTCCGTTAAAGTTTAAGCCATCTGTAGATCCCGTTGCTAGCATGCCCGCTAATTGGTCAAGAGTCCCGTCCCATTGCATATCACCGATCATTTTCTGTATATCGAGACTGTTTAGAATCCCCAAAATGTCGAGCGCCGAAGAGTTGGAACTCAGTAAGCTCGTCAGATTGACATTTTGTGAATGAACGACGTTCAAAACACATGCCGTGGTAAGGATAGCACATAGGATCCAAGCCGAATCGAAAAGGTGTATGTGTCGCATTTTGAATCTTTGCTATCCTGAAATATTTAATAAATAAAAGATGGTATTTAAAAGACCTTGCCACAAAGAATGTAACTTTGCTTAGCTAAACAATCAAAACTTTAAAACGCGTTTTAATGCGTGCATCTTACATAAAGTTATGCCACACATTTGTCTAACTAATTAAATTGGAAGAAAAACATAACTAATGATTATAATGCACGTTCGACCAACGATTCAAGTGATGTTTTTAAAAAAGAGACGGTACAGTACTACGTCCTAGTTTCAATCGCTTCATCTTGTTCCGATTTTAATCTGTGGACGGGAAATTAGTTTTCATAGAATAACCGTAAAGATAAATATATTTGTACTGAGTCTGGCAATTTGTGGTGCTGTTGCTTCTGTGCAATATAGTGACTCGGGTAAACCTATGTTCACATTGTCTCATCGGAGCCCCTACTATCGGTCAACAAGTAAACTAGTTCTAGGCGCATCTTCGGGCAAAAAAAATGTAACATTACTTAAATGATTACGCCTAGGACTTCGAAAATGTTCATTGCTTGTAATAAAGGGGCCACGCCATCGAACGAACATTTGTAAATCATAATCAATACAACAAAAATGGCTGTCCAGAAGAGATATTGGTGTTCTTTATTATTATTATTATTGAATCATAATTGTTATTATCATTATTATTATTAGTAGTAGTAGTAGTAGTATTTTTATTATTATTATTGTTATTATTATTATTATGATCCATATAATACCAAATTTCGTAAATCCGACCCGTAGTCCCAACCAATACACCTACATGTAAGACTGATTCTCGTCTATGAACTGTACTGTATAAAGTAATATATGCCTTTAAGGCGCTCCGGATAGCATACGAAACGTTCACATTACAGGCAACAGATATCAAAATCAATTGAAACAAATAAAATTCCGGTATTAATAAGAACGACTATGCTTCAACTTATTTTAATTGGTACCTACACACACTATATATAATTTGACCGTTAACTTGTAGGTAGAAGTGAATAAATACACTGATATTACTGGTGCATTGTCTCCTCACAGAACCGTACTTAGTCTTTACCTTGTCTACCTAATACTTAAATCAAATAAACAAAATAACAGGGTAGGTAGGCTGTATCAAGCAACGGAAAATCTTTTATATGATATTTTAATAATTGACGCCGCGTCTAGCGATTTGGGATCATATTGCCTCTCTGATTTGATATCATAAAATGTGACATTGGCGTGCAACAAGTGGGGTTATAAGTTTAGCTTTTTGCCAGAAGACATATTTAGGTCTATATCACATATATAGTCGGAGAGTGAAGATTATGATGAGCATATGCATATGCCCAGACTCACCTGAGTATTCACTGTAAGTGGGTGCATTTTAAAAGAACTCAAGTCACCAGAAGCGGCTCATATGAGTTCAAAATTGCATAACTTGTATTTATATTAACTTGAGTCAACATCAAGTTTGGTTTTAAGATTTATGGGTATACTGCTGATCAGTAAACAACTTGAATTGCAATTTTTAATTACATTTTAAAGCGTTTTGGGATCAGGGGAAATTCTTTTTTCTGAGCACTTTCTACTTTTTCCTCTGCCGTGGGGAAGTCAAATACCGTCTTTGTCAGTGCGAGTGTTAATCAAGCACGATACCAAACTACATTGCAATAATTTCAGTGACAGTTGCGCAATACAATTAAGTGATAACGCAGGTGCGTGCAATAGACACTTAACAATTTCCTTCATAAAATAAATCTGCATTTAAGAAAGACGTCTTAAAAAAATGTAAAAAAAAAAAAAAAGTATTTGAAAAGAATGTGGCAAAATGCAAATTGCCCATAAAAATAACCCAAACTTAAGATTTTAACACAGCTTAACAAAATAATGCCACTGGCATGTTTGTTGTTGATAACATTAATATAGCTCATACAACTTGTATGTAAAACAAAACAAATGAATATGTGTTTACAAAAAATTGTAAATTGATTTTCATTCATGAAACATACCATATAAACAGAGCTGAACTCAGTCATATTCCTTTTAACTAACAGGCAGTTAGGTATAAAGCGTGTTATACTACTACCCTCATACTCACCCAAAAAATGAGATCTAAAAAAAATCACGATATATATACATCAAGTGATTTTTTTTAATCTCAAATTCTTGTAGTGGGGATGAGATTAGTAGTGTAAAACCTTTCATGTGACAACTGCCTGTGAGTTAACTATATTGGACTAAGACTGATATCAATATTTTATATCAAAGTTAACATGGAATTACAAAAGAAGTCATGTTCACTATGACTTCATCAAATTTGAAATATTCTATTCCCCATGACTGTATGAAAATAACTAGTATTGATTGATTGATTGATTGATTGATTGGGGTTAAACGCCGTTTTACCAATTTCTCAGCCATATCACGGCATCCAGTTCACCTACTCATGTATTTCCTGGTTTTCTCACACCAGTACTCCACACAAAAATCTTCAAAAGCCACTGGTTGCTTTTCCACATAACCTTAGCCCATTGGTGGAAGACGAATGACGCATGTCGCATTGACTTTTGTCAAACATCGGAAAAATAGTTGGCCGAGCCGGAATTCGAACTCACAACCCCTGGATTGACAGCCCGCGTCGCTACCAGGGCTCGGCAAAATTACTAGTAACATGGACAAAAAGCAAAAGTCATGTTCCTAATGACTAGTATATGTAAACCAACATTAACAAGAAGCCCAAGAAAACCTGGTTCAGATATGCTAAAAACGGCACCAGTATACAAGCAATTTCTCCTTTTGTTTCATTGTTTTCAACTTATCAGTTATTATACCTTCATATGTAAAGATTTTCCATGTGTTTGTCTATCTGTTTTCAAAGTACTCAGCTGCAAATCTGATGTTTGAGGGAAAGGGTTAATCACATTAATTATTACATAAAAAACACTGTATATAGTCAAAAATGTCCTGATATACCGCTCTCTTAACCAATTCCCATATACAGCAAATACGGAGCAGATGACTCATATAAAAGTTTGGCAAAGAGAACATTGTGATAAAAGACGAAATTGCTAATTACGAACCATTAGCTATGTGCTACCGATGTGTCAAATTGCGTTTGTAAGTGGGAGAGGGTTAACCCTTTCCCACGTATAGACGCTTTATGATGCTTCAGCAGATTAAAGATCTTTCGGAATTGTTGTGGCAAAAGGAGGAATAATGAGCAATTTCCCCTTTTGCTACAATGTTTTCAACCGTATCTTATAATCAAAATGTCATTTATGGAGATTTTTCACGTTTTTGCCAATATATTTTCAAAGTCTTCTGCTTTAAATTCGTTGTATGTGGGAAAGGGTTTATATTCTCCCATGCTGAGAAT
This sequence comes from Serripes groenlandicus, assembly GCA_031761405.1. Lineage (NCBI taxonomy): Eukaryota > Metazoa > Mollusca > Bivalvia > Cardiida > Cardiidae > Serripes > Serripes groenlandicus. The sequence goes on from JASEVX010000010.1 coordinate 11,889,235, forward strand.
AATGCACTTAAGCATGGAGCAGTTATGAATGATGAAATATAATAATAAATTGCCACAGGTTGATTACTATTTATACCTATTTTCAACAAGTAAAATAAAATACAATGTCTATTTAGGGAACGCTTTCTATTTATGCATTCATAGCATGATGTCTGGAAAACTGTTTTTTTCTAATTTGGACTAGGTGTACTTTAAACCCTTTCCATCATACAACAAATCTGTATGATAGGACTTTTTAGGCATAATTTTGTAAATTTCTATAAATTAAAGCAAAATTATAGAATGGAGTTATGATCATTTTTTGCTTTTGCCACAATGTTTTCAAAGGTCATCTGCTGCAGAGGCGTCAGAAAGTGTAAGTATGTGGTAATGGATTAAATAAACAGAAACAAAATCAGGAACATAAAATCCCGTCTCACTTAGACGATTCTTTTGAGTACCCACACACTAGGGTAAGAGGATCAAATAAGGATTTTAGAACATGCAAATGCCCCTTATCTTGAGCTCTGTACATGTTTATGTTTTACTCCCTTTCCCTCATATATAGTCTTTCTGTTGCCCTTTGCAGCAGAGGACTTTTGAAAAAATTGTGACATAAGGAAACCAAGCAATTTCCCCTATTGTCACAATGTTTTCAACCTATACTTTTATTTATAGAGATAACTGTAATTTTGCATAATTATGTTCAAAGTTTCTGCTGCAGATTTGTTGTTTGTAGGATAGTGTAAAAGTTGTTGGACATTATTTTATCATTAAAGCAGTGTTAAGCTAAAAACCAACCTTTAAGTATTGAAACTGAGTAGATTCAGATCAGCCAGCACAACAGTGCAATCTTTCTCAAATTAGAGGGTATAAAGAATACTTTGTGAAACAGCATTTATTTGAACTCTGTCCCACCTACAGATGCTCTCTAAGGCAGCAAACAGCTTTGAAAACATTTAGTATATAATATGTAAAATCTTTAAAAAGTAAAGGATATTAATTGATTAGAATTGAAAACAGTGATGCAAAAAGAGAAATTGGTCAGTATGTCTTACTGTTTTCCAATATGATATGTTGCAGAGGTGTCAGAAAACGTCTTTATGGTAGAAATGGTTAACCCTGTCTTCTTTTAGAAATAGTGTGGTAAAAGAAATTGTGACTACTTAAAATACTAACAAAATTTAGGTTTATTTTAAAAAATGTATCAAAGTCGGCATTTATAAACATGGGTACATCTGCTGCACACCGGGCACCGCCGGAGGATCTTGGTTAACTCAGTGCAGCTCAGCATATGACCACAGTCAACGAAGAATGTAGATGTTTCTCTTTCCATGCATATTTTACATAGTTCTAAAAATTATACAATGTAATTCGTTAACTTAAAAAAAAAATAACCATTTGATCTATACCTAATACTTTCGCTTAGTAATTAATCAATATAGTATGTATCATAAAATAAATTTGAAACAGAAATAAAATGACAATAGAATAGCACCTCCTTTAACAACTGAGTCTTCAATGCGCCGCTCGAGCAACAAGTGTTTGAATCCAGTACAGGTGATTAAACATCATGTAATAATTGCTTAAAAGAAAATCTTTCTTAACAAAGCAAAAATAAACAATCAAACTCTTTCATTGCTATATTTTTCATATTTTTTCCTTTAAAACACCTATCAGTTCTTTAAAGATTGACATTTTTCTTAATGCCTTTCGTCTCGCTTTTCTTGTTCATTTCTGTGTCTTACCTCCTGATTTTTGTGAAAGTTTGGAAAAAAGTAACAACTTCAGTAGTTTGCGTTTTTCTGCATTTCGGACGACTTAGTTTACCTTCAGAAGATGTGTCGAATTCTTCGCTAGCTCTTTTGTTGCTTATCGCTTCCTTAGCAGGATCATCACAACTTGAATATTGATGTTTTGTGCCAGCCGAGCTGCTCAAAACTTAATCTGGTTTGATGTTTGGTCTTTTTGTCATACAGGTCGTCAAGATCTTTATCATACTCGTAAGTCTTTCTACTGCTTCCACTTTTGTTATTTTTTATCTTTGACGCTCTAGTAGGCACGGGTGATGGTTTTCAACCTACTTGCACACTGGTCTGGGTTATTGAAATATCCATGCTCTTTAAGTGTAACCGAAAATTCCATAGCCGCTTTGTTCTTTCTCATCTCCCAATGTCTATGTGAGATTGGTTTCTTTTTGTATGAGCTAATTAACAACAGAGTTTAGTGATTGTTGTTGTTCCTCTTGTATTTTGATCTCCGCATCAATATCATCTTTTGTGGTTTTATCATGTAGAATGATACCAGCATTGTCCAATTCATGAGCCTCCATATTCTGGGTGCCTGAAATAAAAATGAACTTCAGATAAGTGGAATATAACACTTTATCATGCAATGAGCAGATTACGTGACGTATAACACTGGTATGATAAACCTTTTGTTTACATGTCTACTGGTATGATAAACTTTTATCTTTATCAGTCTACTTATTTTTAGAAATGACGTAATCGCTGGAACTACTTTTTCTGAAATATAAATGAGCCGTTCCACCAGAAAATTATCGAACCGGATCAGCCTCAGCATGCCGCGCAGGCTAACCCGGTCAGACACGTTTCGCCTCCTGTGGATTTTCTGTTTAAGGAATCATTGCTCAATACCTCTATCCCCCTGAGACGGAATGTGTCGGACCGGATTAGCCTGCGCAGGCTGATCTGGATTGATACATTACGCATAATTCATTATGTTGTTTTTTATCGTGGAACGGCTCAATTATGTTGATAGTATAACAGTCAAAGCAATGAACAAACATAAAATAACAATCAGAAATAAAGTTATTATTGTTTTAATTACATTTAAACACATTTTACAATGCAAATACAAATCGAAAAGAATATCGTTATATAAATCACACGGGATCTGCATGTTCAGTCTTACTTGATGAACTGTCTTTCTTCGTTGAAAATGTCGCATACATAGACCTGTTTATTCTCACGTGATCAGTTCATAGGTAACCTTGTTTAAATACAATCTGAAGCGAGTAATGTCCTATAATGAGAAGCATATCTATGTTTCCACAAGTCATTTTAATGCACTTAAATGACTCCACGTTAAACGACAAATGTTTAATTTCTATCGTCAGTCTGTGTTTTACCACGAGAAAGGGTTCACGAACATCGATCCTCATCTACCCACGGATTCCTCTTCCATACAGCAGTTCCGACAGAAAATCATTTTACGTTTAGGCGAGATATCCAGAAAATGTTTCTTCTAGTTAAATAACTTATCATTTACGTACAGCTAGTGTTTACATGATTCTTAAAACTAAAAGTTTCGTAACGTGTCTTCGACATGTCTACCCACAACAGTGATGGTATCCTTTTCCAAAAATGAATGTCTCCAATTTAAACGACGACTAAGCCTGAGCATCACACTTGTCTTGAATATAGTCATCTGTATTTAAACTTTGAGTGTTACTTGAACTTCCTTAGCCTGAACTAACTTTATACATTGACTTTCAGATCCAACACAACTATTCATTTTCAAAACACGGCGGTTGACATACATGTTGACCTATCGTGTGTACTGAAGCGACGGCCAATCCGCAATACTTACACTTATACTAAGAATATGTTCGAGTTAATATTGGCATTTTAAGGTATTACGTCACACCAGATATACAAATTAAGTAGTAATAATCGAGAAATATGGAGTTGAAGTCGGAACTCTTTAGCTTCCGTATGTCGTGTGTACACAATGTAATTCGGCGCAGATTTATGCACGCGCGTGACGTCATTCTATTGAAGGTGAGGTCATTCATGAATGGGCTTTTGTAATTTTGTATGTTATTTATTAAAACTAGTTAAAATCAATGTAGATTTACCTGAAACCCTTATTTTACATGCAAGATAAATAGAATATTACGTCCCTGACGTAAGATATGAACTTTATCAGACTCGGCTGTGAGAAAGGATAATTGTCTCGCCAAAGGCTCGCCAATTATCAATTCTCCCAACCTCGTCAGATAAAGTTCATATCTTACGTCAGGGACATAATATTCTCTATATACTAGATTTGTGTTCTGCTGAACATGTATAATAACAATGCTCAAATATTAAGGAGGGCAGAATGTGTGTATATGCAGAGACATACGTATATGTTGACAATTTTTAAGGAAATGTTATTATTCATCAAAATGAGTTTTTGGCCTGGGGCTTTAGCCCCTGGTCATAGTAGTAATACCATTTTTTCAGAATTGGCAACCTGCCAATTGCTGTTAGCACCAAACAACGCATTTTAGGTGAGACTGCGCGAGAAAAATAGTTTATCATGGATTCAACAATCTGCATTTAAAAGGTTAGGATCTCCCCCATAAATATCATTTTAATGTTGTTGGAACATCAGTGAAAAAACATGATGCGTGAGTACTCCAATATAAGTTTAATAAATGCTTTAGAAATTAATGCGCCGCGAGGTCAAATATGAACGCTTGTTAACATTATTAACATTCGGGAAAATGAACGGAAAAAAAGATAGAAGTCACGTGAAATATACAGTGGCGGATTAACCGGTGAGGCGTAGGGCCCAAGCGTCGAAAAATGAATGGTAAACAAAGAAAAAGCTTGGCAAATGTAGTTGCGGATTTAACGGGGACCCATAGAGTCCGTGACCGACTAACCCCACCCCACGACACCCCAACCCGGTCGGGCATCATACATATCTGGCGAGCGCCGGGCCAAATTCACCGCTTAGAGCCCGACCGGACATCGGGCAGACATTGACCGGGGAAAGGCGGCGTCTGGCCGACCATCCAATGTGTCTGGCAGGTTATAAAAGTCGGGTCATCGCATCATTAATCAGATTCCAGTCGCTCTCTTCACAGAAGGTAGCAATTTAACACACAGTTTATCACAAAAGTGTCAGAGTAACAGTACTACAAGATGCCCTATAAAAGAAGGGGAGACTGAAGGAGAATTTGTTTGTTTGTTTGTTTGGAGTTTAACGCCGCTTTCAACAGCTTTGGTCATATCACGGCGGTCAGTGCACCTACCCATGTTTTCCTGGCTTTCCCACACCAGTACTTACACAACATTCTTTCGAAGCCACTGACTACTTTCTCACATATATCAGAGGTGAGAGGCAATGGAAAACATCGCCCGAAAGAATGTCGCCGCAACCGGGTATCGAACCCGTGATCTCCAGATCACGAGTCAGATACGCTACCAATTGAGCTACCCGGCCGGGGTACTGAAGGAGAAGGGGAGGGCAGTATCCACAAGAGAGGGAGAGTTGCAGTAAAGGGAATGAGACCTCTCCTCTTCAGCCACCAATGCACCAATAACTAAGTTTAAGAGGTAGCGTGCACATGCAAACCTCTGCCTCAATCGTGCTGTGCAGGTGCCCCGCAAGTTCTGTGGAGGTATCAACGGCATTTTCGTTAGAATGCTTGTCTTAATGATATCTAAGTCATGTTCGAATATGGGTCATATTGGTTCAGAAACTAGGTCACTTGGCCAAATTGAAGGGAAATCTTGTTAACATGATGGACGCTGCATTTTTAACTTGAGCATGTTGAAACTGTATAAGAATTTTTGTCTTGATGATATGTAGGCCAAGTTTGAATATTCATATGTCTGTTAAAAAAACTAGTTCACTAGGCCAAATTGAAGGGAAATCTTGTCAACACGGTAGAGGCCATGTTTTTTAAAATTTGGTCAGAATGTTTATCTTAATGATATCTAGTCCAGGTTCGAATAAGGGTCATATCGGGTATCCAAAAATAGGTCACAAGGCCAAATGAAGGAAAATCTTGAAAACGCACTGGATGTTGCATTTTGAATCTTTGTCAGAATAATTGTCTTGATGAGTTTTGCATATTTCAAACGCTTTTTCCCAGTCTAGTACATGGTTTAGAAAACTATTTTAACTTGATGGAATGTGATTTAACATTGACATATTTCTCTATATAATAATGCAGAAAATTCGAAATAAACCTGCTGTCAAATTTCTCTTTGATTCTTCATGTCTTAATTGTGTATACTTGTGAGCTCTTGTACTTAGGTGAGCGATATAGTGCCAACAAGGTCCTTCTGGTTTTGAATTAACAGTTTAATAAAATTTTCTATTTTTGACATGATCTTTCAACTTCTTGACAATAAATACATAAACATAAGCTGCAATTGTTATTTCCTTTCCAATTTCCCCGACTTCTCCAACCTTCCAGCAGCCCCCAGGCCGTCAGCACTGCAGTGCTTTGATTAATTTACCCTAGTCCTAATGAAAGTGTGATGAAAAATATGAAGATGTTATTCTAAAGTTAACAGACAGACGAACAAGTGGTCCTTAAGAAGTGCATATGTTTTCAAAAGGCAAAACAAAAGGCACATAGCAGCTTTATTGCAGTGCACAGAAACTGTTACTTAACTTCTGCGATCAATAAATTTATATAACATCAGCTCAGAATATAATACTTCTGGATATGTATAAAAAGCAGACGTAAAACACAGATTGAAAATTATTGTCGGCTTTTTATTTATTTTTTTTAAGTCGGTATTTTGGGTATGTATAAAATGAGCAGAAAACCAGGGATTGAAAACTATTGTCGTCTTTTTAATCATTTTTTTTTAAATCGATATTTAAGATCATTTAAGTGCTGTGTTATGTGGGAATTAACATTTGTACGAAAAGTTAAAAAATAAATGGAAATCTGTTTTCCCGTTCGTCAAGAAAAACGACAGCATTAGCCTTCTACGCCCAAAACTAAATTTTGACTGTATCGTAGCCAAAGAAGGACGTGACGTCATTTCCGTTACACTTCATCTTGGCGTATCTTCAATGGAGCGACGTCGTTTCCCGCAAAAAAGTGGCATCAACATGAAAGACCCCAAATTCCTATACATGAGCTATTGACACACTCATTCAAAGTATAATTATGTATCAAACATTGTGGCAAAAGGATAACTTTCTCATAAGAAGCAATTGTTATTGTGGCGACAATCTTATCCTAAATCGTCTGTTGCATAGGCCTCATAAACCGTCTCTAATAGGGAAAGGGTTTAGCAGAAATGTGACCCCTTACATAATTTGTTCCAGTCATATTGTCTGGGTGAAAAAGGCAGTCGCCAGGTGGCATCAGAAAAGGGCTGATCTATTTGCTTCTTTGCCATACTGCAGGTGATAGATTAAGGATCATCTTGGCCCTCATGTTTTAACCTCGTTCATTATAAATGTATTACTTGATTTTCTGAAAGTCTTTACTTTATTATTTTCTGTTCAAATAATAGACAACAGCAATTCGAATTCCATATATGTTTTGATAATGCAAGAAACATGACATTAACATTATTATTGTCTAGTCAATTACTTATAAATCCTTTTTTATGGCCAAAGTATGCTCTTTAATTTTTGTTTATAATTATCTTGCGTTTTTTTCGTAAATAAGTAGCACCTATAGATATATTATATATATATATATATAAAGAAATACGTAATGGATATATTATTAGATTGGATACAAGCATTGTCAAGTGATAAAAACATGATCTTATCTATACCCATGTATAATTCCGTATTCCGTAAATTTAACAAATCGGACTTATTGTCATTGTCTGACATCGTGTAGTAAACAAATACATTCACACAGAGGATATTTGTTTGTTTTGAGTGAATATGAAATATATTTCAACTCGAAGTGATGCAATAATTTTAACATTTTCACTCGCACTACGCGCCAGTGAAAGTAGTCAATTGTATCACTTCTCGATGAGATATATTCCATATCCACTCAAAACAAACAAATATCCTCTATTGTGTCGATGATAACATAAAAATAACTTCAATATTACTGCGAAGTAATTGACCTTGTCATTAACTAAAATATATATTGTAATGACATCGACTTGTATGAGTGGAGTCCCGGTAGCTCAGTTGGTAACGACGCGGGCTGTCAATCCAGGGATTGTGAGTTCTAATCCCGGCTCGGCCAACTTTCTTTCCGACGTTTGACAAAAGTCATTGCGACATGCCTCATTCGTTTTCCACCAATGGGATAAGTCTATGTGGAAAAGCAGCCAGTTGCTTGGGAAGAGTGTTGTGCTGGTGTGCGAAAACCAGGAAACATATGAGTAGGTGAACTGGCTGCCGTGATATGACAGAAATTGTTAAAAACGGCGTTAAAGCCCAATCAATCAATCAATCGATCTGTATGAAGGTCGGTAGCTCAGTTGGTAGAGCAGCCGTCTGCCAATGCAAGCGTTGTCATTGTTTCTGACGTTTGTCAAAAGTATATCAAGGCGGATTAAGAGGGTTACTAAGAGTAAGTGTAGGTAACTGAGTGAGAGTTACTGAGAGACGGTTGCTGAGACTTAGTTATAGGGATCGAAAGAGTGTGGCAGAAACTTAGTGAGGGTGGCTGAGATTGAGTGGATGGTACCTGAACTTAGTGATGGTTACTGAGTTAGAATTGCTGGGACTAAGAATGTGGCTTATACTTCGTGAGGGTGCCTGAGACTTAATGAGGGTGCCTGAGACTAAGTGATAGTTACTAAGTTAACATGTTGAGACTTAGTGAGGTTGACTGCGATAGAGTGATTGTGTGTGATACTGAGTGATGATCGCTGAGACTAAGTGATAGTACTCGAGACTGAGTGATGGTGCCTCAGTGAGAGAGGCTGATAATGGTGATGCCTGAGTGAAAGTGGTTGAGACTTAGTGCGGATGTCTGAGACTGAATGATTTTATTTGAGACTGAGACTCAGATTGTGTCTGAGACTGGGTGATCGTGGCTGAATGAGAGTGGGTAAGTGAGAGTTACTGAGACTAAGTGATGGTGCCTGAGTGAGAGTGGTTGATGTTCTAATTTGAAATGTTCACTCCCTTTTCTGCAATCATGGCTGTTGGAATGGTTAGTCCTTATCAGTAATCTTGTTTAAGTAACATATGTTCTCGCTCCATGTTTGACTCACCAATGAGCTTGACATGTGATCAACAATTTCAAATCTTTGCCTGCAGACGCATTTTTACAAATATGCAGCATATGAATGTTGTGAAAATTGTCCCGAAAGATGAAATTGCTCTTAATAAGAAATTAACAACTATTTTTCAAATAGAATTATTTCATTCATGGAAATTATTGAAAGTTTTGCATCGCTGTTTTCAAATTCATCTGCTGTAGATTTGTTCTATTTAGGATTTGGTTAAACGGCGATATCAGGAACTAGATAGACACGGTCCATTCAGTTTAATATTGAAAAGATAAATGCATTTACATCAAATGAAATCTACGCAAATCATTACATCTCTTTGAACCTGAAAGGAAAGTTCAATAATGTGGAGTTACTACTAAAAGGAGGAATATACTTTATATAATGGTGATATTGTAATGCGTCTTTAGGATTAGTGTCTAAGCCCATTCTTATCTGGGACGAGTTTTTAATTATCTGTTATTTTAAAACGTAGGAAATAAACTGAAGGATTTTTTTTAACAATCACAACCAGGAGATTTTCAAGGCATTTACATTTAGTTTATCTTAATAACAAATTGTCCTCCCGTGTGAAATCAGACAAATGGAATAACACTAATATATTATAGTCGCCGGATTCAATATATGTTAACTGACATTATAGATATGTTGATAGCATAATCTCAAAATACTAGACACAAGTCTTCAAGTAATTGAAATTGCCAACATTGGTGTATAGTATTCATGATGAGTATAATGTTATTGCCCATTTTAACAATTCTTCTTTTCCCAAAGTGTCTTCTTTTCTGCTTGATATTGAATTATCATGCATTTTATTCTTTTCTCCAGATGTGTTGAATTAAGAACATTTTGAAATATTTAAACATTAGGTGAACTCGATTTGTACTTTGGACTATAACTTGTAGCAAGATTATAATTGTTGTCAATTTCTTGTTTATATAATTTAATTAACAAAGCACACTGTGTTTATTTTAAACTGTCATCGATGCATACATTTTTAATACAAAACATGTACTGGAACGAGTGCATTACGACTGCATATACATCATGCATTAAAACAAACAACCCCTATATATTTTCCAAAATAATTTCTCATCAATATGTTTAAGATGTGGCCAAATATTTTAATGTTTTTGTTCTAAGATATCTATCATTAAGAACATTGAAAGCTTTTAGACAACCATTTCGTTACACACCTGCAGGTTTCAACACTGTTATTACTTTGACTTGGTATATTAATCATTCACCATTTCTAGATGCGTTATCTGGTTGGTTCTCGATACAAGTATACGACACAAGATTAATCGTCCTTTGTTTTTTACCCGAAATCTCATAACAATGGTTTCCCGGACAGTAAACATACCTCCACATTGGAGAACAATAAAGAGAGATAGCCGCACATAGGATTTTGTCTATATATTGTCATTCATTATTCCTACTTGCATTGCGGTATCTTGTCGGTTCTCGATATCAGCATCGATAATGCCGACATGTACTGGGTTTTGCAATCTTCAACATTGATAAGTTAATTAATAGGTGTGCTCCTCGTTATACTATAAGAAACTAAGCTCTTTGTAAAAGTGACATGTTTAATACTATGACATATTCAAGTGACATTAAAGAGTACATAGGTCTGACTGGTTTCCATAATTCCTCCTATTTCCTGCTGAAGAAGATCTTTTCCAAGCCCATCATTGGTGATTCAAACAACAAAGACGTCCCAAAGGCAACCAAGTATGAGATGACAACGTTTCCAATGTAGTAATAAATCTGTAAAGAAAAAAAATATAAAATTAAACTTTTTGGTTCATCCTTTCCGATAATAACATACGGATGATATTAAATCTGACTGCAGTCCTATACAATCTTCTGTACTACTGAAGTACTTGGATATAGCTAATCTGTTACAAAAAGTGACATCAATCCTTGGGCTGTTAGACCCCCGGGTCGGCTATTGATTACTTTCGATGACTGACAGATGTCGTTGTAACGAACGTCATTCGTTTTCCACCAATAGGCTAAAACAGATTATGTGGAAAGTTGTCAGCTGCGTAGAATGATTGTTGCACTGAGTCGTACTAGTTCAAGAGAAACACATAAACTATGTAAACTGGTCGTCGTGGTAAAATACTTAAAGCATCATCAGTCACTAATCAATCAACATTGAAGTATTTTTGTGGCAAATTCCTTAAACCCTATGTTGTTTGTGCTCAAGAGAATCGTCTCACATAGACAATTAGTTTGGGTACCCACTACTCAAGGATTTTTGTTTGATAAAAGAGATATTGTGAGAGAAAGACCAGTATACTCCTCCTTATCTAGACTTCTGAAATGGTAAATAAACTATTCTCATAACGTACCTCTTCATAGTCAGTTTGGTATATATTCATTCGTTGACTGTTCACGTAGACACTTAAACATACGAAGTGTACAAGATACGCACAATATGAAAGTCGACCTAGTGGGCCAAATGGACTCCAAGACAGAAACTCGTTGATCCAACCTGTAACATTAATTGTAATAAAGCATTGCCATGTACGTGATAATTACATGTACCTACTCAGTTTCGATCATTAAGCCATTATCGGTGCTAACCGTTATGTATAAATCGGCTAAAAGTGCAAGCATGACTCGATGCACATTTTATGAATAATATGCCCCTGGCATGTGTGCAAAAATAATCGACAATTACGATCAAATCACATACGGTTTTTGGTTGATATCAAAAGAGTATCGCTCTTAATAGCGTCCATGATGCTTGTATATCTAGATGGTGAACAGGGAAGGTTAATGCCAGGTTTCATCATGGCGTAAATTGATTTGGTTCGGCGGATTTAGCAAAGTAAGGTGACTTTGCATATTGATTATTGTAAAACAAATCAAATTGTTCTGATCATTAAATTCAAATTTCAAAAGAATGGAAGGAACAAACAAACATAACTTGATTTAGTCTATAAAAACTAAATGGTACAGATATAATGGCATATGTTTTAAATTCCATAGTTATTTGTTTCCATAAAGTATATAATGTAGTTATAAAGTGCTTAAGACATTTCTAGTATGCCTGTTTAATCAGTTTTAGTAAATAGATTCTGCTACACTACTTGTTTAATTCCTAGAGATGTATCTATATCAATCATGATTTCATCGATCGTGACGAATACCTACTACTTTTCATTTAAACCAACTTATTTTACATCGAATGTGAAGTCACGTATTACAAATTATATAAATCATTCGAAATGTCTGCTTCCTGGAAATGCAACCAGTTCAAGTACTGTGAATGTGGAGATGTCCCAAATATTGACCCCGTTCTCACGATAATCGAAGTCAGGGCATTTGATCTGGAGCCCGGTGCTTTACCTCTGTGCTACTGTCATCAAAACTGCCTGATCGCAAATAACGGCAGGTCGGTTTTCGTAAGACTAATTTTTAAGTTATTTTTTTTCTTTTTAACTAAAACTAAATTGACACAAACCTCCATGTCCCGTTGCACAGGCAAATATAATCCATGAAACAGCCATTCCCCAGGCTGTTCTGTGAAGCGTGACGTAAGCCACGGATTCGTTAACAGTCAGATAATGTTTGCCGTCATCCGGATAAACACCGTATATAATGAGAATAATGGTGGCGAAACAGCACAGCCATCCTAATAGGTTCCATGTCTAAAAAGTGAATTACAAAATTACCGTATATGGTAGAACAATGATGTACAAAGACAAAAGCCAGCACAACAGGTTACAAGTCTTAAAAGTGTATAATATAAAACACTTACACGTCTATATATAAAAATAACAGATCTAGACACACAACATACCCAACGCAACAGATCGAGTGCCTTTTAACGTGAGATACATACACGTATAAAAGAAAACATTGATTGGTACTCAACAGAACCAGTCCAACAGATTCACAGTCTGAAAATGTGGTACATAAACAAATAAACGCCGTATAAAACAAAACAAATGATGAACATGCAAGACAACCAGTCGACTTGATCATAAATTACATTATTTAAATCATAATGTCTAACTCTTTCAGCTCCAATGAAAATATTGAAGTTTTTGAAAAGGGACAGATTCAGGTTTTTCAGCTGGTAAGGAGGTGTCTCGCCTCAAATCATCAGTGTTTGCCTAGAAGTTTCCAAATTATACAATCATTCTAACTACCTGTACAATGTAAGAGACGCTTTTAGGAAATGCAGGGCTGAATTTTAGGATATTTGTGTTTAGTTACACTGACCTAACCATTGGTGACAGTGAACTCTGAGTTAATTCAATAATCAATACTATTGAAGTATTGATTATTGAATTAACTCAGAGTTCACTGTCACCAATGGTTAGGTCAGTGTAACTAAACACAAATATCCTAAAATTAATGTTCATCCGGGTGAAATTAACGGACAAATGTCGGTTGGATTACTATGTGTAACGTATATAATTGAGCCGTCCTGCGATAAAACCAACATTATGGCCTCTGCGTAATGTATCGACCCATGCGAAATCCGAGCAGATTGATCTGGGCCGGCACATTCTATCTCAAGGGGATAGAAGTAAAGTATCTGGTCGATACTTAACGGAGAGTCAACTCCGTTCGTTTTCTCACGAGACGGCTCATATTATGTTTAAGATCCTGCAAAATAATTGCATATATTTTTCATTTTGAACGTGGAAAAGAAAAAATACTCATTTAATATTTAAATAAAGACATTTACATGCGCTTTTTAAATAAGGAAAAACATGCCTTCATAAATTACATTAGTTTCGATTGACAATATATCAAACTTACCCTTTTCATTTTAAACGTATCTTTATACCGATACAAAATATATCCTGTGAGAAGACCAATAATGTATGGACCCATTCTTGTGTGGGCGGGGAAATAGATATATTTCCCATAATCTTGATCTTTCCTTTGAATGAGAATAAAACAAGGTAATTTATCATACAAAAGCCTGTAGTCTAGTTTAGATCTGTTTATTTCACATACATTATGAACTATTGCGTTACAATTTGTATATTATCACGTCCAAATGTAATGCCAATAAGATCGAGTTTCTATACCTGAAGTTATGACATTTTGGTTGCCTAAAAAAACATTGTTGCTCTTACGAATCTACATGTACCCATGGGCGTGGCACATTTCCTAGCCTAGAACTTTTTGACGTCCACTAAGCCGGCGAGCATCGCTGTGTATTCTAGCTGTTTGGTAATGACGGCCCGAGCAACTGTCGTGCCAATGACCATGGCAAGTTGTCCTTTTGCAAGGAACATTTTCCAGCCAAGTACTGATGTGTCACTCTGCGGTCATAGATAAGTGATCTGTCGCCGTGATTGTATGTAAACAAAACAGTTGAAAGCGATGTAACATCGCAATGAAAGAAAAAAAAACAGGTTAACAGTTTAGGCATTAAACAAATACCAGAAGAACATAGTCAGCATCAATACATACGGTTGAGGTCCGATTAAGCCGCCGAACAGAGCTGTGTATTCATGTTGTTTTGAAATGACGGCACGAGCGACTGTTGTGGCAATAAGGAAAACAGATGCAACAGCACCGCCAATGTAAACGTTACTGAAATATAAATGAGACACGCCTAGCATTATCTGGATTTAATGACAAACCGCTTTGACACCATTTACAGTTGCATTGGCATACAACTGGTAAGCTGTGCTATAATGTTAATCATTAAGACCCAATGACGGCATACATATGCAACATCTCCGCCATATAAACATAACGGACATACAAATAAGTTGTGTCTGGGACTACACTTTTACGATGGCACAGTGGGTTTATATGATAACCAAGTTTATAACAACGGTGAGCAATTGTTATATGTTTAGATCATTTCACTGTGAAATGTTTCAATTATGTATTCATGTAAATATATTATTTTAGGTGTATATGTTCAGAAGCCTATAGTGCCATATAAGTACAGACAATATAAGATCGATCGGGTCTGTGAAGATGCTTCGTTTTGCAAGAGCCTTCAGTCCCCGCTTATATGCACCATTACTCGTAACTTAATGAGAAAGATGTAAGATATTATCAGTCAGTGTGGAGTCCTGATACTTGATCAGTAAGTAACCTGTAACAATTTACCGTTTCGTTAGCTGTCTTTTTCGAGCGACAATGTAAGAGACACGGAAATGCATGGATTTCTTTAAGAAAAGAGTATAGTCCTTATTGTTATTCCTGACAAAATACTTAGATGATGGTAACAGTGGCTGATGTGAATTCACTTTAATGTGAGATGGAACATAAAGATGAACCGACTGCCACAGTTATTGTTAATACATTGGCATCATTAAAGAACTGTTATTGAAATGGTAAACATAATTTGATATATTAATAATTGAAGATCGTCAAATCCCTGTAGGGCACAGTTTGTTTTGTTGGCTTTGTTACATATTTGATTTTGTAAAAAGTATTTGTCTCAGTAATAATGAAATGCATGTTGTAAGTGTCTATGGGTGGTCGTTTAATACTCTATCATCTACTCTTAAACTATTATAACATCGAAGTAAAAATATATGTAGAATAATTGAAATACTTCATTTCAACAGTCAAACTACATAGGAGTGCCGATGAATATGTATCACGTAACTGATAAATATATATGATAAAAATAAGAAAAGGATTATGAAACAATATCGATACTTACTAAAAAAAGGGTATGATGATAAGTGGAGAGAGGACATAGAATTGCATGTCGTTAGCTAAATACCAGGACCATATGAAACACTACAATGGAAAAAACATTTGTAAAGACTTTAGTATGATCAAACTTGGAGTCGAACCCTGGTCTCCCACTCTCTAGAAGGACAATCTTACCACTACAACACCGATGCGTATTCCGTGAAAGTACAAAAACAATAACAACAAAGTAATACAAATTTCGTGATATTTTAATACTATATTTGTCAGTGTAGCATAAACATCCTGTTCACATAATGTCTCATTTTATTTGCAAAAGTCATCGTCTGCTGCGGATGAATGAAATGTTGGCTGAATTGAGTAATTTGTAAGAGTACATATTAAACTTGATTACGTTTTTGCTACCAAATTGGAACAAATACATGTGTTCAGTTCGATCTTATTATTCAAATAAGGCTTGAAGTAACTTCCGTCAAAGAGTGCTCATTTGGATCACTACTTCAATTTCGCTGTTCGTATATATATCTGATAATTGTCTGACATTGACCATTGCGTCAGCAACTCAAATTGTCGCAGGGGACATAACCCATATAAACAAACGTGACAGAGAAGCAGTGATGGCCGATGTTCCTCTTGTTTAGTAACCATATTGATAACAGAACCGATCGTTGGTTGAAGCGTTCACATTCATTGCATTCAAATGAACTTGTTTGTGATATCGACATATCAAATATACGCTTAGAAAAGTATTGTGGTCTAATTTTTATGAGATAGGTTTATTTATGTTTACATCGATTTCGAAACAAGCTTTTGTAACGTGAATGTGTACACATACCTTTCCTACAGCCTTGCTGTGGAGGCCGGATTTTATACCGACGTTGGTAGAATGGTTGACTTTTTCACGGAGTTAAGCAACGTACATCGCGGTAAGTGCCTGGATGGGTGACACGCGGATGCCTTACTCAATGGAGGAACCGGTACATGTTACACTTTAAGCGTATATTTATCATGCTCGATGTTTGAGATTGATGAATTAGCAGACAGATTTTCTCCATACTTAATCCTTTAACATGTATCTATATAACCAGCATACGTACCCCGTGCTTCAATTCAACGTAGTTGTTGACATAGAGCAGATTTGTCCACCAGGAAATGGCACAATTATCCCCACCTGTATCCTGCTGGGGCCATTTAGGTCCATCACCGATATGTTTAATAATGGTTGCAAAAACCATCAGGGACAACATGTATGCTGGAGTCAGTCTAAATGAAAACAAATTACATATAGTATGATTCTATTTCGTGATGACTATTTTTACATTATTTCGGATATATTATAGACGTCGCGCAAGCTCACCCGGCACAACGTGAAATGCACCTACCAATGAAACAATGTTAGTCTATGATAATTCTGTTTTAGAAATGACAGAAGTATTATATATCAAATTGTGTTTTACAAAACGAACATATATATGGTATACATTATTTGATCCATTGTTTAACAGTATTTCAAATACAGCGTAACAACCAATACAAAACATGGAAAAAACGTTGCGTAAGATGTAACAGTCAGAAGCACATTTTTGATTTTCATTCCCATGACATATATACTTCGTGTGCGTTTCCCCCCAGGAAAATTTTAGGAGATGAAGTCATTCAACGTCTTAACAGAAACTATTAAACGGCTTAATTGTTTTGGGGTAAAATAAATAAATATAAATTCTAAAAAACATGTAAGATTTGAAAAATAGACTTCCGAAAATAAAAAATGAAGAGATTGCATGTATCATATTTAATATTAGTTTTACTCGAACCAGATTTTTCTTTTTATCATTGTGTACTGAATTATACTAAAATTACCTAAATAGATTTCAAGAAAATAACGAAAATGTGTGTGGAGAGAAATTGACGTGTCAATGTATGATATATTCAAACGAAAAAAATATAATTTAATTTAGATAAAGTTATTTGTCTTCGATATAGTTATTTTCAGACGGGACATACGACAAATAATATCTGATTTCGACCGTTATCTGTGTGGAGGTAAGTTGTCAAACTTGGTCATTTTGACGTCTTAAACTTGTTTATCGTTCCTGCATTCGATACTTTCGCGAATTTTAAAATCCATAGAGTTATCTGATTATACTAAAACATTTTTATGTAATACATGTACCTTTAGTTTGTAATATATCTATAGGTGCTACCTATTTACGAAAAAACGAAAGATAATTATAAACAAAAATTAAAGAACATACTTTGGCCATACAAAGAGGATTTATAAGTAATTGACTAGACAATAATAATGTTAATGTCATGTTTCTTGCATTATCAAAACATATTTGGAATTCGTATTACTGTCGTCTATTATTACGAACAGAAAATAATAAAGTAAAAACTTTCAGAAAATCAAGGAATACATTTATAATGAACGAGGTTAAAACATGAGGGCCAAGATGATCCTTAATTGATCACCTGCATTATGGTAAAGAAGCAAATATATCAGCCCTTTTCTGATGCCATCTGGCGACTACCTTTTTCAACCAGTCAATATGACTGGAACAAATTATGTAAGGGGTCACATTTCTGCTAAACCCTTTCCCTATTAGAGACAGTTTCTGAGGCCTATGCAACAGACGATTTAGGAAAAGATTGTCACCAAAAGAAAAATTGCTCCTTATGAGAAAGTTATCCTTTTGCCACAATGTTTGATAAATAATTATACTTTGAATGAGTGTGGCAATAGCTCATGTATAGGAATTTGGGATCTTTCATGTTGATACCACTTTTTTTGCGGGAAACGACGTCGCTCCATTGACGTTACGCCAAGATGAAGTGTAACGGAAATGACGTCACGTCCTTCTTTGGCAACGATACAGTCAAAATTTAGGTTCGGGCGTAGAAGGCTAATGCTGTCGGTTTTTTGACGAACGGGAAAACATATTTATGTTATTATGTTTTAACTTTTCGTACAAATGTTTATTCCCACATAACACAGCATTTTAATGATCTTAAATATCGATTCAAAAAAAAAATGATTAAAAAGACGACAATAATTTTCAATCCGTGTTTTTCCGCTGATTTTATACATACCCAAAATACCGATTTTAAAAAAAATGATTAAAAAGACGACAATAATTTTCAATCTGTGTTTACGTCTGCCTTTTATACATATCCAAAATGGCGGCCCCCATGGATTTTTCCAGTTTCATTTCAGAAAGCTTCATGGGTTATTGAAAAAAAAAAAAAAAATATATTTATTTATCTTGAAAAAATGTAATGTCTTTTTCACACACTTTACTGTATGGATTTTTGTGTGTGTATAACACGACAATTGACATTTCTCTGACTTATGTACTGAGTTTAAATGTTTATAGAATCATAAAATGTTACTCACATGCTGATTTTATACATACCCAAAATACCGATTTTAAAAAAAATGATTAAAAAGACGACAATAATTTTCAATCCGTGTTTTTCTGCTCATGTTATACATACCCAAAATACCGATTTAAAAAAATGATCAAAAAGACGACAATAATTTTCAATCCGTGTTTTTCCGCTCATTTTATACATACCCAAAATACCGATTTTAAAAAAAAATGATTAAAAAGACGACAATAATTTTCAATCCGTGTTTTTCTGCTCATTTTATACATACCCAAAATACCGATTTAAAAAAATGATTAAAAAGACGACAATAATTTTCAATCTGTGTTTACGTCTGCCTTTTATACATATCCAAAATGGCGGCCCCCATGGATTTTTCCAGTTTCATTTCAGAAAGCTTCATGGGTTATTGAAAAAAAATAAAAAAAAAATATTTATTTATCTTGAAAAAATGTAATGTCTTTTTCACACACTTTGCTGTATGGATTTTTGTGTGTGTATAACACGACATTTGACATTTCTCTGACTTATGTACTGAGTTTAAATGTTTATAGAATCATAAAATGTTCCTCACATGCTGATTTTATACATACCCAAAATACCGATTTTAAAAAAAATGATTAAAAAGACGACAATAATTTTCAATCCGTGTTTTTCTGCTCATGTTATACATACCCAAAATACCGATTTAAAAAAATGATCAAAAAGACGACAATAATTTTCAATCCGTGTTTTTCCGCTCATTTTATACATACCCAAAATACCGATTTTAAAAAAAAATGATTAAAAAGACGACAATAATTTTCAATCCGTGTTTTTCTGCTCATTTTATACATACCCAAAATACCGATTTAAAAAAATGATTAAAAAGACGACAATAATTTTCAATCTGTGTTTACGTCTGCCTTTTATACATATCCAAAATGGCGGCCCCCATGGATGTTTCCAGTTTCATTTCAGAAAGCTTCATGGGTTATTGAAAAAAAAAAAAAAAAAAATTATTTATCTTGAAAAAATGTAATGTCTTTTTCACACACTTTGCTGTATGGATTTTTGTGTGTGTATAACACAACATTTGACATTTCTCTGACTTATGTACTGAGTTTAAATGTTTATAGAATCATAAAATGTTCCTCACATGCTGATTTCATACATACCCAAAATACCGATTTTAAAAAAAATGATTAAAAAGACGACAATAATTTTCAATCCGTGTTTTTCTGCTCATGTTATAAATACCCAAAATACCGATTTAAAAAAATGATTAAAAAGACGACAATAATTTTCAATCCGTGTTTTTCCGCTCATTTTATACATACACAAAATACCGATTTAAAAAAAAATGATTAAAAAGACGACAATAATTTTCAATCCGTGTTTTTCTGCTCATTTTATACATACCCAAAATACCGATTTAAAAAAATGATTAAAAAGACGACAATAATTTTCAATCTGTGTTTACGTCTGCCTTTTATACATATCCAAAATGGCGGCCCCCATGGATGTTTCCAGTTTCATTTCAGAAAGCTTCATGGGTGATTGAAAAAAAAAAAAAAAAAATATTTATTTATCTTGAAAAAAAATGTAATGTCTTTTTCACACACTTTGCTGTATGGATTTTTGTGTGTGTATAACACGACATTTGACATTTCTCTGACTTATGTACTGAGTTTAAATGTTTATAGAATCATAAAATGTTCCTCACATGCTGATTTCATACATACCCAAAATACCGATTTTAAAAAAAATGATTAAAAAGACGACAATAATTTTCAATCCGTGTTTTTCTGCTCATGTTATAAATACCCAAAATACCGATTTAAAAAAATGATTAAAAAGACGACAATAATTTTCAATCCGTGTTTTTCCGCTCATTTTATACATACCCAAAATACCGATTTTAAAAAAAAATGATTAAAAAGACGACAATAATTTTCAATCCGTGTTTTTCTGCTGATTTTATACATACCCAAAATACCGATTTAAAAAAATGATTAAAAAGACGACAATAATTTTCAATCTGTGTTTACGTCTGCCTTTTATACATATCCAAAATGGCGGCCCCCATGGATAACACAACATTTGACATTTCTCTGACTTATGTACTGAGTTTAAATGTTTATAGAATCATAAAATGTTCCTCACATGCTGATTTCATACATACCCAAAATACCGATTTTAAAAAAAATGATTAAAAAGACGACAATAATTTTCAATCCGTGTTTTTCTGCTCATGTTATAAATACCCAAAATACCGATTTAAAAAAATGATTAAAAAGACGACAATAATTTTCAATCCGTGTTTTTCCGCTCATTTTATACATACACAAAATACCGATTTTAAAAAAAATGATTAAAAAGACGACAATAATTTTCAATCCGTGTTTTTCTGCTCATTTTATACATACCCAAAATACCGATTTAAAAAAATGATTAAAAAGACGACAATAATTTTCAATCTGTGTTTACGTCTGCCTTTTATACATATCCAAAATGGCGGCCCCCATGGATGTTTCCAGTTTCATTTCAGAAAGCTTCATCGGTGATTGAAAAAAAAAAAAAAAAAAAATATTTATCTTGAAAAAAAATGTAATGTCTTTTTCACACACTTTGCTGTATGGATTTTTGTGTGTGTATAACACGACATTTGACATTTCTCTGACTTATGTACTGAGTTTAAATGTTTATAGAATCATAAAATGTTCCTCACATGCTGATTTCATACATACCCAAAATACCGATTTTAAAAAAAATGATTAAAAAGACGACAATAATTTTCAATCCGTGTTTTTCTGCTCATGTTATAAATACCCAAAATACCGATTTAAAAAAATGATTAAAAAGACGACAATAATTTTCAATCCGTGTTTTTCCGCTCATTTTATACATACCCAAAATACCGATTTTAAAAAAAAATGATTAAAAAGACGACAATAATTTTCAATCCGTGTTTTTCTGCTGATTTTATACATACCCAAAATACCGATTTAAAAAAATGATTAAAAAGACGACAATAATTTTCAATCTGTGTTTACGTCTGCCTTTTATACATATCCAAAATGGCGGCCCCCATGGATGTTTCCAGTTTCATTTCAGAAAGCTTCATGGGTGATTGAAAAAAAAAAAAAAAAAATATTTATTTATCTTGAAAAAATGTAATGTCTTTTTCACACACTTTGCTGTATGGATTTTTGTGTGTGTATAACACGACATTTGACATTTCTCTGACTTATGTACTGAGTTTAAATGTTTATAGAATCATAAAATGTTCCTCACATGCTCCACTTGCTATGTCATTTTCTAACCAAATTTTTATTTGTGTATCATGTTTTGCTCACGGGCTAAGTGGCCTTTTGAACGTGTATGTATAATAAACTTCTTAATATATATTTAAAACGGTCAAACAATGATACAACAATCGTTTCACGTTAGCCGACACGATTTAACGTAAATTGACATTATGGGTAATAATTATTAATACATGTCTTATTTTTCAATATAATTCGCTTCCCTAATAATTAACATATAAAAGAAAACATGTTTTCGAACCCAATCAGAGTTATTGAAAGCATCCTTATGAACCGGTATATACATCAACAAATGGTGTTCTATATCCACAAATAGCCCAATTAGTAAAAGCTCCCGAATAAGTTGCACCATGAAACTGTCGAAATTTCAAAACAACTACTTCTTGATTTTAACAAGAGGGTCAAAAGAGGCCTTATTGATACAATGAGTAACAGAATGAAGAAGCCATGGTTTCGATCCTACGCATAACTGTAAAAGTTGTTTTCCATAGTATTAACAGCATCCCTATGCACCGGTATGAACAACAATAAATGAAGTTTAAAAAGCCATTAATAGCCGAATAAGTAATATTCATCATTAGTACCGTTTCTAAGTAAACAACAATAAAAGTTAGTTTAAATAACTCCGAATAATTCATAGGCATGTGAAAAGGTAATATAATGAAACAGTCATCATATCGATCCCAAGCAGAATTGTTAAAGTTGTGTTCTTATTTCTTGAAAGTAGAATGAGTCACCGTTTCGTAATTGTCAATAGTAAACAATAAGAAACTGTTTTAGCAGCGAACTACCTAAACTAGTCTCTTTCGGGTTCAAAATCCGGTGACTCCATTTTAGATGTTATAAGAATTGTTGCTATGTTGAGAAATACTGCAAACAATGCGGATTTTCAGGTGAGACAGTTCATTACGAGTTGACTCACCTGAATCTGTAATGTTTGCATGAACCTCGATATTGGCTTTTTCGCTGAAATAATTAAACAGATACAACTCTGAGAATAAGTAATATAATGAAAATGATATATATATCATATACATTCCCGTAAATATAAGCGTAAGGGAATACCAATACAAACCTCCAATATCTGTGAAAATAAAACATAAACCAATTCATTTTCTTTGCTCCTCCTCGCTTTGACATCTCTTTAAGGGTTAAATAGGCCACCAGAAGACCGCTGTAAGAGAGAACACGTTTATGTCAGCATAAAGAAACAAATTAAAGTACAACATGAATATAACATATTGAACCCTTGTCATGCTATTTACGACACATTTAAATCTTTCCCACACACATAATCTGTCTGAAATATTCTGCAGCATACCATTTTTTTTCAGAACACTATGGCAAAAGGAGAAATTGCTTTGTATGATCCTCTTGCCACAATGGTATTAACTCTGTCCAACATATAAACTTGACAGCACGAAATATTGAAAATGTTATACAGTGAAACCTGTGTATAAAGACATCGGATTACAACAATCCGGTCTTTATTCACAGGTGGTCTTATTTGTATGTTTATTTATACAGAAAACTAAGAGTGTGGTTGCTAATGACAGAGAATTGTTTTTACAATGTGGCATTTTACACAGGTTTGACGTATTTGCTTAATGCAGTTTAAGACATTGTAGCGAACATGCATAATACTAAATGGTTTAATGTATATGTCGTTGCAGTAACGAAATTGCCTTATAATGCTTCAGGTAACGCCCGATGGACATCATGTCAAGTGTGTGTGAAATCAATTGCAAACATTCATCTTATTTTCTTATATAACTTAATAGAAATGATGGGGAATATTCCTTGTGGCGCAGTTTTGATTTACACGTATGTGTATCTTTTTCTGATAGGCTTCTCAAGCTTTTTCTTGCTAGGAACTTTCAGCTGGGAATTACAACGCCTATATAAGCGTGAAAAAGACGATGGGATGTTATTCTTCATATATTGTAAGGTTTAACTGGTGAAAATAATGCCGTAACATTGCTGAATTAAGAAAATGCAGTCGGAGTGCATCAGATATCTCGAGTCCAACACATGATGGTTGATAAAGATTCACGATTGAATTAACTTTATGAATCCATATATTTATATAATGCATAATGTTTTAGTTCTATATGCATGCAGACTATTCTTGATAAGAATTAATCGCAAGATCATCAACAGTCATAACCTGATTGCTATGCGGCATCTACACCAACCATGCAAACTATACATTGACTGCATGAGGAGACATAGTTCTAGGCGGATTGTTATAAGCATCTGTATCTACAAAACTTGTTTATCGATAAGAATTATACATGCGCGCGCTGAAAATTTCTAACGAAGCAAAACAAGGTTAAATCAATCTGGATCGGTGACAGACAGTCACATACAATTTACTTTGTCATTGTAAGACATCACTATGTATGATGTCAATATAACCAGGAGATATCAATGAGCGCTATAATCATTATTCAGTACACCATTTACTGCGCCATTGACAGTCATAAATAGCATTCATACATTTCAATTGTATTTAACCTCGATTTAAAAGATTACATTATCTGGCGAGCATCATCATAAATAACTTTAGCAGAAAGAATATTCACATTTTGAGATAAAATGATTCACATATTTAGAAGGGAATTCCAAAAGTAGTTCCGTGAGCTGTTCATCGGAAATATACGCAATTGCTTTTAGTTACGTGATCGGTTCTAAGCCAATAAAACGAGGTAAACTTAGTGCTTTGAACCAACTGCAATTAATTAGCAACAATATATATACATATATGTCAAATGTTATGACAGGATAATAATGTGGAGTCGCTTTACCTCATTGTAACGAAAATGCATCCTCTTCATAGCTTTGATCAGCTGTACTTTCATTCAAATCTCACACCTTTTGAAAATACATATACGTGACAATACTTTATGACCCAGTGAATGGGAAAAGGTACAAGTTGGCTTTTGTGAACTGTATACGTACACAGTTTGATCAATATCTACACTGTTCACATATTTTCCCAGCAAGCCTGTTTGAATATTCTGTCAATTTGTGTAGATTCTGATGAAACTGAGCAGCTGGACGAGATGATCATAATTGACACTGTCACTGCTAACTTGCACCTTTTTTTGTATCATGCACTGGCTCAATTATATCTTGGGTCAAAGGTCAGGACGAGGACAATATTGTAGAGTTATACCTCATTGTAAAAAAGGTGTCGACGGACACTGTAGCACTGAATATACCGTAGAATGTCCACTGCCAAACTTTCTTCTGGAACCAATAAGGTATCGAGTTTTTTGCTAAAATATGTAACAAAGCATGATGTTTGTTTGGAAATGTAAATATATAAGATTGGGTCTCAATATGATGAAAGTGAGCATCGGGGGTTGTAATGTACTGTTTAATGTACTGATGTTTCAATCAGAATATATAATTATACGGTCCAAGTCAGACGAAAAGCGACGTTCAATGCAGTGCAACCAGCGAAGCTCCTGATCAGGTTTCGTACAGTCCAATAAAGATGCAGTCCATCTCGAAAATTATTTTACGATTGTTGAAATATTATATATTTACACTGCTCTCCTGGCCATTGATTCACAATTGACCATTATATTGTGTAACAGAGCTGCAGACCTACAAACATGCATATACACTACATAACAATAATACACCCTGTGTTGTTATAGGTTGAAATTGATTTAATTTCAATTAATTATTCTCTTCTTTGCGACATAATAGATAAACATTAAATGTTTCTTATTATTGCATTGTCACTTCTTGCTATTAGTATGTCATATATATTTAAATATGAATGCATGTAAAGTTTCTGAGGGATATATTTGAGGCGCAATCCTTTACAAATAGAACATGTATTCACATTCAACAACATTATTACAGAACAGACTGTACATAAGGTTTCTTTCAATTACTTTGTTGTGTCCTGTTTTTACAATATGATAATGAGAGTGATTTCCGACAGATGAATACTTGTCAATAATTTACAATCTAGATGACGATCAAAGAAGGTCCCGTGACCTGTGTCTGTCCTGGTCACATTCACTTAAATTTACCGTTAAGCCGGAAAACTCGCTTCATTCCAGCAAGACGAATACGGTTTTCACGAAATGACATCAGTGTTCCCGAAATGCCGTCAGTTTACACGAAATGAAGTTTGTTTTCACGAAAGACCTCAGTTTTCAAGGACACCACATATGTGGTTTAGTGATAGAGGTTGTAGGTTCGATCCTCGGACAGGTGATACGAAATACTTTGAAAATTATAATAATGACATTTCGCTAAGTATGTATAGGTTAACATTACGCAGCTTATCCATAAATCGCTGTGATATAACTGAAGACATGTTAAAAGCAGCCTTAACCACCATCTCAACAAACACGAGAAAATCAGTTAAACATACTGTGTTTTCACGAGATTTGTTCTAGTCTATTGAACGCAAGTAGTACAACAGGTACAACCAGTGTTACTCTAGAATTAATATCAACGATACAATACCACAACGACATAGCCTTGGAATGAAGCAGATGTAGATACACCTTTTATAATTGAGGTTCCAGTATCACGAAACTATTATCTTTCAAGGTTGAAATTTTCAAATGAACCCGTCCAGTTTTGCATTTGGGAGAGTTCATTGCCAAATTAAGGAATATCAAGCTACAGCGATGACACGTACTTCAGAACTTGGTTCCAGCGAACAAAGGGTAAAACAGATACTCTATCTGAGCATTTTAGGAACATCCTGCTAGTAATTATTTACCTTTACAACATCCTGCTAGTAATTAGTTACCTGTAAATGATAGCGAATGTCCTAGTATGACCCATGTCATGCTTAAGAACCGCATTCCATTGATACAAGTCAGAGCTCCCCTTGGTTGGTTTGTACTCAGTATTTTAAGACCGTTGGTGTACACAGAAAAGGAGAGGAAGATCTTCTCCAATGTACCTAAAATATATCAAACGCACAATACATAAACTGTTTTTGCTGTAGTGTATTACACTTATTTAGACCACAAAAAAAACATAATCTGTAAATGCTGTAGTAAACCAAAATATATAATTTACATAATAAAACAAAACATTAACTGTTAATGCTATATACTAGTATTTCATTACAAGGACATGGTTTAATGGTTCTTTTAGGAAAATGTTTGTCTTGGGACAATGTTCGGTTGATATAGCATGGTTTGGAGTTCAGATACTTATGAAAGTTTTTGGTTTTCAACGCATCTGACCTGATATACTCAGCAATGAACTATTTACGCTTTATTTTTGTATTTATATGTTAGAGTTATGAACACATTTGTAACTATGTCGTCTCAATTGAACAAACGAGGATTCTGTGATTGGAATACGAGTAACCCAAGATGTGTAATCCTTTTTGGGTTATCGTCGGTGACTTGACATTGCATCGTGTAAAACCACAAGGTCTTCTGCAAACAGTTACTCGAATATAGAAGAGTTAAACATTAAAAGTACAATAACAAGACATGAGTCCGAAATAGCTTGACAGTATCAATTATTTGCAACAATCGAACACAATATGTGCTAAATGTTCCTTTAAACTATTCCTATTTCCAACAATTATCTCTGTAGTGTTCTTAATAAGCGGCATCATTTAGGTTTAGACATTCTCAATTTTACGTTTAAAAAGGTATGTGGTAGGTATTTAAATTAGTCGTCTCAGTGACTGCCGCAAAGAAGGGTTTTTATTAAATAACACTATAGATATTATGGATAAACAATCTGTATAATACTTCTGGGATGGTTGGGTATTTTTGCAAGTAACGCGTAGATACATGTAACCATATATTCCAACACGATTTTACAATTTCTTCTATTGAACTTGAAGGAATATTACGGGTTGAAATTCAACTAATCACATTAGGAAGATAGGCTGGTATTCAGATTGAGTAAACAATCATATCGAACACTGCCTCAACTATTTAGCCGGTAGGTTTATCGTAGGTAAGATATCCATGGTCGATTTCCCATGCGAACGTGTTTAACCAAAATTATCTTAATATTATGTGATGATTTTTATAATACATACTACGTTGCTCCGAAGGTTTTGGTGTGACACTCTGCGGTTTTGTGTGTTGTACCGTTAAGTCTTCATTCGTCGATTTCTTTATATCCAAGTTACCATTATCTGTTCCACGATTAATAATACTCAAATCGACCTTAATTTCTCCGAGGTTGAGGTCGCCATTGGTATGTTTATATGTCATCTCTGTAACGTGTTCGCCTTCTTCGGCCTCTGGCTTCTTTTTCAATCTCAGACAGATGTCATAGAGGGTCCCTATGACAGCAACAACACCGAGTAGCGATAGAATGACGCTGTAGATTGACGGAAAATTACGTAACACCACATGCACCAAAACTTTACGAGCATCTAGTTAAAACCGTCACACATGTGTAATTATTGAGGAGCGTTGGAAACGCTATAGTTAAAGTAAAGATGCTCATCATGAGCAATTTCTACATATTCCACAATGTTTTCAAAAGTCGTCAGCTGAAGATGGTCAACATTCGTTTGCAACTTGGAAAGAGTTAACAAAAATAATTGTCGACTAATTGTTAATGCATTTGGAACTAATTGTAAAAGTTCAAGTTATAGCTAAGAGAAACATAATTACAATGACCAACCTTCGTAATTATATCTCTGGTTTATCATATATAAACATAATAATATACTTTGATTTAATAGTACAGTATTTTCTAATATTCAGTAAATATTGTTTTTACCATTCAGAAAAGTGCGAATTGATCGATTTATTAGTTTTGCCTGTTTTAATGTATGCATCTTATATATGGTTTTAATGATGAAGGTGTCAAAGTAGAATCCATTTAACAACATTTGGTAGAAAAGGATTATCCGTCAAACGCTTAAAAAATCTGACTGCATTATATAGAGTTCCTTCAAATGTCATCAGAAAGGGCAATATGATTCGATATTGGATAAAAAGAAATCTTCAAATTTATGACATCAAACTACTAAAAATGATATTTTGTATGTTAAAAAGTGAAACGTAAAGTGGTATTAATTATCACAATGAATTAGACTTGGATGATCTTGTTAGTTAAGTTAAAATTTGGATGCATCAAGATATTGGAAGTATCAATTATATGCACTCTAAACAACGAAAGCATGATCAATATTTTCAAAGCTTGCATACAAATATTCATAGCACGCACAGATTAATTAATTACTGTATGTTTAAACATGATTTTATATTTCAAAAATATTTAGATTTTTACCGCTGAAGATAAATTTCTAAACTCGCACATTTTAAATTCAGAGTTTCATCTCATTAACTTAAAATTGGAAATGATAGATCAGAAAATAAAAATAAACGAAAGACTGTGCAAAACATGTAAAAAAAAAAAATTAGAACGAATATCACTTCCTTTGTATCTGCACTACGTTGTACATACTCTGAACAGCGAAACAAGTGCATGTTTTGGAAATCTTACTTTTACACTTGGCCAAATTTAAATGTGTAATTGAAAAATAAGATGTTGTATTGTATTTTATACTTATTACTTGATAAATTGATTGAATTAAATTAAATTGAAAAGAACGTCTTGAAACACCAATGGTACTTTTTACACTTCTACTAAAATATATTTCGTTAATATCTTTCATTAACCATAGAAGTCGAAAAAAAGTGTTTGCATCTCCATTACAATACATGAACATGTATGGACATAACAATATGGCTGCTCTCAAATTTCTTTTGTGAATCAGGCATTTAACATGGAAAGGCTGTGGCTAGACTCTGTAGATGCTCGACAAAGATTCGCCAGGGTCTTCAATCTGTTCATGGGTATCGTATCGGTATTTACTGGAAACGGTGCTTGAATCCATTAGTAACCATACAGATAAAATAGACAAGTATAGAATAGGACTGTGTTTCTCTACTCGTGCAACTATGAGCTATAGTCTTCCAAATATACAATCGTTCAGTTGTCAAAGTAAGATTAAGATTGAACTAGAATTGTCACAAACGGATAAGTTTAGCATAACTAACTGCTTTGATAGTGTTAAGTAAAATATCTAAGGGGGATCATTCAAGCGTGTCTGAACGGCATTATTAGCGAAGAAATTCGCTCGAAAAGGTGCATATGTAACACAGACACACCATGCATTCACTCGTCCGACCAACCTATACGGTGATTTCATTACTGTGTGTCAGGATATAATAACATGTATTAAAAAAGGATTACATTGCTACGATCGTCTTTGTTTCTACCTCCATACCGTCGTGACATTGGGCATCGGGTTCGTACTCCGACGAAGCATTAAACACGTATTTGGCAACTGAAAATAAAGTACAGATAATTCGACCAAGGGATAATTCGATTCGAATACTACATTTAACTCGAAACAATACATGGAACCTATCTATCTTTGTTAAAAAGAGTAGAACATTTAAGGAGCTATTTTTATTATCTTATCTTATGCCTCATTAAACACGTATTTGGCAACTTGAAATAAACGCAAACAAAGTACAGTGGACTCGCGATAAATTCGGGTATATCCTTACACTCGAACCGGTACATGGAATGTATGTGTCTTTGGGAAATAGCGAAGCAATCAGAACTGCTGCCTTACGATATCGTGATATACTGTTATTCCTGGATTGCTTTTACTAATTAACACTTAAGAATAAATGAATTACGTAGCACACGATACATAAATGAGTTTAGTTTGTCTGGCGATCACTCGAAGAGCACGCCGATAACACGAAGTCAAAATTGGATTCATATCGCACGTAGCAATCAGAACTATTGCTGTGCCATTTTCTTTATTTTATGTTATCACTTGATTGCTCACAAGAATATGATACTTACCTAGCTGACAAAACATAATGCATTTAGCGATCACTCGAACATGTCTATAACTCGAAATGATATAAGGATTCCTATCAAGTTCGAGTTATCGCGGGCCACCCGTAGTTAATGTCTACATACAATAATGGATCTGGAACCTTATTGTATTACCATGTGGACTCAGACAGACTTGACAGTTTTCAAACCAGTTTATGATAAATAAGGACAATATTATTTGAAGCATATCGAATAAAACAAACAGTGTTTCGAGGCTTTCACTCTGGGTCGACATATTGTATTAGCATTCACAATGTGGGGTAATACAAAACTTATTTTCAACGGTATTCAACAGTATTTTAACATTATTATAAATTTGAATCTTTTTAATACAAACGTAACTTATCGACACAAAATAATTATCAATGTCTTGAAATATTACTTATAAATTGTAATAGTTTATGCTTATATTTTACCTATTTGATTAACATATTAAATAACTACTACATGGTTTTTTTTTTAAAAAGGCCGTTTCCGCAGGTTTATCCCAATGATAGATTTGTAAAGATACTATCTCAAAAAGTTAAACGGTCATTTTAAAGACTGGTACACTTTCCATAATATGTGTGTATCCTCACTTTGTCAACATTGGTTTGAGAAAAATATATATAATATTAGGAGGAATGTGTCTTGTGTTTTATTTATGTTTGAGAACTATTTGATAGATATCAAATGGTATGCTAATAACACATTTGATAAAACTGCATACAGGATGGTTTTCAACGGCCTTTCAGAAGGAAACATATGAAATAAAAGTCATATACGATTGCTGAGACCCATGACATATAAAATGACAGATAATGAAATTAATATTCAGACATGTGTGGCCAATCAGACCAATTCATGAACGTTAACAACTGAATAACGAGTTAAGGTAGTAGGAGCGTAATGAAAACCTCCCCTTGAAACTCTTCAATTTTAATGCTTTAGCCTATATTGTTAAGCGCAGGACTTCAAATCTTTTGAGGGTTTAAAGGTAGTGGTTCGAATCCCTCCAGAAGCACACATTTTTTTTATTTTTTTTCATTTTATCTTCTTTGTTTTCATTAGCTTACACTTTTTACAGAAGTTTATATTGTACTTTGAATTAAATAGTAATTAAATATATTTCTATACATAAATATTAGCTTCTTTGAAGTTTTTATTACTTGCAGTCACGGCTGAAATAGGTGGTTGAGGATTTCAAACTCTATTTTTTTTAAATGAGACGATTAAAACATTTTGATTTTTTGACATAATGTTTCCAAAAGGTTAAAGTTAATTATCAATAAAGAACAGGTCATGAGTATTTCTAGAACTTGTTGATTTTTGCTTTTAAACGTCGATGTTCCAATTTTACGCGGTCAAAATAGTATGTTAAAAATCGTAATACCATATGACTATTCCAGTACAGTTTGATTATTTTTGTTGGTGATGTGATCAATATTGTATTATTTCTGAAAGCAAATATATTTCTTGTTACTTTGATGCCAAAGTATAACCAAAATGTTGAAAAAATAATAAAAAAAAATGGATTGTTCTTGTCTCTCGGGTGATGTCGTTTTTATCGAAAATTCTGAAAGGGGGTAGGGTAATTCAAATTAAAAATAAAATTGTTATTTGTGGTTAAATTTCTTTTAAATTTTGTTTTTGAATCCAGGAAATGATACACATTAAGTAATTATCAAGCTGATCATAATTTGAAATGTTGCCCATTAGGCTCCTATTACCTTAATTGTAATGGGTCTTTCAGGTGTGTACTTTTTTCCCCATATAAATACTAATTGTATTTAAGAAAATTAAGATAAACAATTTGCCATCATTCACCATTACATATTGTGTAAATGACGTAAATTACGAAAGATTTTTTTTATTTTCTCTTACCGAAGTTCATCATATTCTTCATGTCGTCTGTATTACATGCGTCGGATATGCATACACCAACTTTTAAATTGCCCAATAGTGGTGCAACCTAAAATGAAGCGAAAGATACATCAAATGAGGCGTGTCCTAATAAAATCATAATGGTGGCATATGTATATCAATCTCTGCTAGTGCATCCATGATGTGTGCCGAAAATGTTCGACCGACCAGACATTTCTTTGTTCGTTTGAATGGTATTTAACGTCGATTTTCACAATGTTCCAGTTATATCACGGTGTGTCCGCGAGTCAGTCGTAACGCTAACGCTACAGTCGTAGCGACAAGGAAGGAAAGTCATTGGTACCATTTGTTTAAAACATTCGTTATGAGCTGGCCATGGATCGAACCCGCAGCCGATGTGGACACTCTACTACTACACCACCGAGGTGGTATACTTGTGAGATATGTACCTATGTACATGTAAAAAGGGGCGTATTCATTAAAGGATCATTTCCCTTAATCTTTGATTACAATGAAAGAATAAAGCATTGAATTGGTAATAAAGTACCAACTTATAACTCTCTTTGTACACATTCAGTTCAGTAAATGAAACTAGTTGAACTATTTGATTAATATACTGGCAGTAACGCCTATTGAAAGAGACAACATCTTCTGATATTTTATCACGTTTATTTCTCGAACAATAGCTCGTTTGCCATGCATCAGGCTTGTAGGCATTAAACTAGCTGGTGGTTAACAAACCGATCTTATCATTACGGACCATACGGTCGACTATTGATTCGTTCTGTTATTCAACGAAAGGCATTGTTGCTGGCGTCATTCGTATTATATAATGGGCTAAAATAGTCTAGCGGCATGGGGAAGAAATCTGTGTCCTAGTAAGCCAGGTAATAAATGGTTATGTGAACTGACTGCCCATAGTATAACTGCAAACAGTTGTTAAATACAGCGTTTAACACGATGCATTAAATTAACCATGTAATAGTTGAACGACATTTATGTCATATTTTATATGAAAAATCCTTTTTATACATACCATAGGATTAAAATTTTGGACAATTGAGGAAACCACTGGGAGCCCAATTTGACAGTATTTACCGTCAAAGTGATGTACGGGATCCGACTGCAAGGTGTCGTTAGAATAGGTTATAGCTTTTATATCGAGACATTCATCGTAGGAGCCAATCCAGTTAAAGTCTAGATCGGATATAATTCCACTGTGCGGCTTTCCAATGGCATCTATCACTAAAACCAATGAAATACATTGCTTCATCAAACGACATTTGATAGCATTATGATATAGGGTAATGATTCCTGAAACAAAAAATCCACAGGAGACGAAAAGTGTCTGCCCGGATTAGCCTGCGCGGCATGCTTAGATTGATCCGGTCGATAATTTAAGCAGAGTCCATAATGTTGGTTTTCTCGTGAAACGACTCATATAGTGAGTACAAACGTTGACTCTGGTGGGGTCTTTTAACGCAAACGGTAATTTATATTCGTGAATAACCGTGGCTAGAAACGCCACTCAAGCTGAAACGTATTGGTTTATAGTTGATTGTATAAGCTTAATATTGGAGCTTCTCGCACTATTATATCTTTATATAAACTTTGTATCATACTCTGATATAGTAATACACTGAATCATCGCACAGTGAATGGTCTTATTTGCTAATTACACATATGTATGGGGATATTACTTGATCGTTTTTGAACTATTGCCATTTCAATTTGAAGATTAAATTGCAATGAGGTGGGGGTTTTAAACGCTTTGACAATACAATTATCTTCTTGATTGTTCTTTTTGCATCCGTCGACAGTGAATATCTTCATGAATATTCATATTATTCAGTCTGAAGCTAATTTGTGTTGTAGTTGATTATATAAGCTTGATATTGGAGCTTCTCGCAATATTATATCTTTATATAAATTTTGTATCAGAATTTGATATTTTAATACACTGAATCATCGCGCAGTGAATTATCTTATTCGCTTACTTCACATATGTATGGGGATATAACTTGATCGTTTTTGGCCTGGGGCTTTAGCCCATGGTCATAGTAGTAAAATTATTTGTTTCGGAGTTGGCAGCCTATCAATTGCTGTTAACACCCAACAACGCATTTTAGGGTGAGACTGCGCGAGAAAGATAGTTCATCATGGATTCAACAACTCTGCATTTAAAAGGTTAAGATCTCCCCCCAAAACATATTTTTATAATGTTGTTGGAATATCAGTGAAAAACTTAAGGCGTGAGAACTCCATTATAAGTTTAACAAATACTTTAGCAATTAATGCGCCGAGAGCTTATTTACACTATTAACATTCGCAAAGAGGAGCGAAAAGTACAAAAAAGTCGCGAGAAAAATACAGTCGCGGATTAACCGGGGGCCCGTAGGGCCCGTGCAACGACAAATTAATGGTTAACAAATAAGTAGCGTGTCAAATGAAGTGACGATTTAGCGGAGTCCCATAGGGCTCGGCCCGACTTCTTGTAATCCCCCCCCCCTCCCCCCCCCCCACCCGAGACACCCTGTCCCGGCGTGGCCGACCACCCACTGTGGCTCGCAGGTTATAAAAGCCGGCTCATCGCATCGTTCATCAGATTATCCAGTCGCACAGAAGGTATCAATTTAACACACAGTTTATCACACAAGTGTCAGAGTAACAGTACAACAAGATGTCATAAAAAAGAAGGGAGGACTGAAGGAGAAGGAGAGGGCAGTACCAACAAAGATGGAGAGTGGCAGTAAAGTGCCATGCCTTTCCCCTTCAGCCACCAATGCGACCATAACTAAGTTGTAGAGGTAGCGTGCAAACGCAAACCTCAACCTCAACCGGGCTGCCCGATCGCACTGTGCAGGTGCCCGCAGGAGGTATCAACGGCATTTTCGTCAGAATGTTTGTCTTAATGATATCTAAGTCAAGTTCGAATATGGGTCATATTGGGTCAGAAACTACGTCACTCGGCCAAATTGAAGGGAAATCTTGTTAATATTCTGGAGGCTGAATTTAAACCTAGGCATGTTGAAACTGTATCAGAATGTTTTTCTTGATTATATGTAGGCTACAGTTGAATATTGGTCATGTCTGTTAAGAAAACTAGGTCTGTATGCCAAATTGAAGGAAAATCTTGTCAACACTGTAGAAACCACATTTTTTAGAATTTGGTCGGAATAATCTGGGCTTAGTTCGAATATGGATCATGCCGAGTTAAAAACAAAGTAGACCAAATTGAATGAAAATCTTGTTAACACTCTGCAGGCCGCATTTTTTGATACAGCAGCTTGAAACTTTGTCAGAATGTTTGTATTGATGATATCTAGTCCATGTTCAAATAAGGTCATATCGGGTAAACAAAAATAGGTCATTAGGCCAAATGAAGGAAAATCTTAATTACACACTGGATATTGCATTTTGAATCTTTGTCAGAATGATTGTCTTGGTGAGTTTTGAATTTTTCAAAGACTTTCCCCCAGTCTAGTACATGGTTTAGAAAATTTCTATTTCTACTTGATGGAATGTGATTTAACATTGACATATTTCATGACCTGCTGTCAAATTTTCCTTTGATTTTTCATGTCTAAAATGTGTATACTTCTGAACTCTTGTACTCAGGTGAGCGATATAGTGCCAACAAGGTCCTCCTTGTTATTTCTTTTCACAATTTCCTAACTTCTCAAAACCTTCCTGCAGCCCCAAGGCCGTCAGCAGTGCAGTACTTTGATTTAACTATTCCCATTTCAGTCTGAAGATTAAAAAGCAATGAGGTGGGTTTTTTAAACGCTTGGGCAATAAAAATTCTCTTCCATAATTTTTCTTATTGCATCCGTCGACAGCGAATATCTTCATGAATATTCATATTATTCAGTCTCGCTATTAATACAATTTCAAACATTCACGATGGTACTGTATTAACTATATTTTCGTGTGTATTGGGCGCGGTCGATATATCTTTTCAATATTCTCAAATGATTTGACAATATATCCCATATCGTTCTTTAGATATGTTCAATTAAAAAGGGAGGCAAGACATTTATAATAGGTAAACCCGGTAAACAATTGGTTTCGTGAAGTTAAAACTCATCAGTAAAACAATGTTAAGCTCTTCCACATGAAGTAGGACAATTCAAAAAATATCAGATCTATAAACGCTATAGAAAATGAGTAACTAAACATGTTTAAGCATCAGATAAAAAAACATGTGGAAAATGATGAATACAACTAGAAAACGTGTAACTTACTCTTTAGTGCCCACAAGTTCGTGTTTGATACACCTTGTATCATTGATAAAACATCACTCAAACATTTTCCGTTAACGTTTAAACCATCTGTAGATCCCGTTGCTATCATGTCTGCTAATTGTTCAAGAGTCCCGTCTCTTTGCATATCACCGATCATTTTCTGTATGTCAAGACTGTTCAGAATCCCCAAAATATCGGGCGCCGAAGAGTTGGAACTCAGTAAGCTCGTCAGATTGTCATTTTGTGAATGAACGACGTTCAAAAAACATGCCGTGGTAAGCATAGCACATAGTAACCAAGACGAATTGAAAAGGTGTATGTGTCGCATTTTGAATCTGTGCTATCCTGAAATATTTAATAAATAAAAGAAAGGTATTTAAAAGACCTTGCCACAAAGCAGGTAATTTTGTTCAGCTTAACAATCAAAACTTTAAAACGCGCTTTAATGCGTGCAACTTACATACAATTATGCCACGCATTTGTCAAATTTATTAAATTGGAAGGAAAACATAACTTATGATTATAATGCATGTTCGACGAACGATTCAAGTGATGTTTTTAAAAAAGAGATGGTACAGTACTACGTCGTAGTTTCAATCGCTTCATCTTGTTCCGATTTCTATCTGTGGACGGGAAATTAAATACAACCTGTATAAAGGTACAATATATTTATTTATTTATTAAAGACATTTATCATGTTTAGTTTTTGCACAATTGAAATCCATTTTGAACAGAATAACCGTAAATATAAGTATATTTGTATTGAGTCGTGCTGTTGCTTCTGTGCAATGTAAAGACTCAGATTAACATGTGTACGCATTGTCTCATCAGAGCTACCATTGTCCATCAACAAGAAAAATAGCTCTAGACGCATCAAAAAATGTGTAACACTACTTAATTTATTACGCCTAGGATTGAAAATGTTTATTGGTTTAAAAAAAAAGGGCTATGCCATCGATCGAATATAACATGAGAAGAGATATTGGTGTTCTTTATTATTAATATATCCATACTATTTTTTAATTTAACTCAAAATTTGTGTTTATTTGATATTTATCAATCTCCACTAGGAGGAATAAATAAATATTATTATTATTATTATTATTATTATTATAATTATTGTTGTTATTATTATTATTATTATTATTATTATTATTATTATAGTTTCATTATCATTATTATTGTTATTATTATTATTATGATCCATATAATACCAAATTTCGTAAATCCGACCCGTGGTCCCAACCAATACACCTAAGACTGATTTTCGTCTATGAACAGTAATGTATATAGTAATATATGCCTTAAAGGCGCTGCGGATAGCATAAGAAACTTTCACGTTACAGGCAACAGATATCAAAATGAATTGAAAAAAAATAAAATTCTGGTATTAATTAGAACGACTATGCATCAACTTATTTTAATTGGTACCTACACACACTATAAAATTTGACCGTTAACTAGTAGGTAGAAGTGAATAAATACACTGATTTTTTCTGGAGCATTGTCTCACAGGACCGTACTTATTCTTGACCATGTCTACCTAATTCTTAAATAAAGTAAACAAAATAACAAGGTAGGTAGGCTGAATCAAGCAACGGAAAACTTTGATATGATATTTTAATCTATGACGCCGCGTCTAGCGATTTGGGGTCATATTGCCTCTCTGATTTGATATCCTGTAATGTGACATTTGGTGTACAACACGTGGGGTTATAAGTCTAGCTTTTTGCCAGAAGACATATTAAGGTCTACATATCATATATAGTCGGAGAGTGAACATCAACTTGAGTCATAATCAAGGTTGGTTTTAAGAGTTATGGGTGTACTGCTGATCAGTAAACAACTTGAATTGTCTTTTTTAATTACATTTTAAAACGTTCTTTGTCTTAGCAGTTTTTACTTTTTCCTCTGCTGTGTAGAAGTCAAATATCTTCTTTGTCAGGGCGAGAGTTAATCAAGCACGATACATTGCAGGAATTTCAGTGACAGTTGCGCAATCCAGTTAAGTGATAACGCGGGTGCGTGTAATAAACACCTAACAATTTACTTCATAAAACAAATCTGCATTTAAGAAAGACGTCTTAGAAAAATGTGAAAAAATAAATGAAAGTATTTGAAACGCATTATGAAAATGCAAATGGCTCATAATAAGCAATTTTTCCATTACGCAAGGATATTTTCAAAAGTATTCTCATACATTCTCATGCGTCGTAATGCATTTTTATATTGGAAACTCTGTTCATGTCTCAAACTGGTATATTCTCTGTGTAACGGAGCCAAAACAGGTATAGTCTGAAGAAACCTGTGCATACCACTACATTGCATGGTCACCCTTAATGGCGACGCCCTGACGACATTGTGTACCAGAGAAAAAACGATTTAAAATGTCTAACTCCAAAAGCATTTTCTTCATTAGATGTGCATTGATTCCAAACATCATGGTCGGACTTGATTAGAGCTCTTCCGAGTGCTCGTTGTACGCCAAGAGTAACTGTTGAATAAAGTGCGTTGGGGTGATTGTTGGGCAAACACAAAATGGCGTTAAATGTCGTATTGGCCGTTACAGTTATACTTGCAGATTCTAGTAGTTCGGACACATCAGAAGACGAAATGCCGGTGGTTATAGGACTACCATGTAT
Source organism: Serripes groenlandicus (assembly GCA_031761405.1). Classification (NCBI taxonomy): domain Eukaryota; kingdom Metazoa; phylum Mollusca; class Bivalvia; order Cardiida; family Cardiidae; genus Serripes; species Serripes groenlandicus. Next base: position 11,929,185 of record JASEVX010000010.1, read on the forward strand.
AGCTCTTGCAATGTAATTAGTTACCCTGTTCCATTATTTAAAAAAATATATATAGAGTTTCGTACTGACATCTACTCGTACCCAAATTTAATGTCATGGAATGCACGTCTATTTCGATTTAATATAATACAGTGTGTTTTTCCTAGAGAGTATTGATTGATGGTCAATATTTACATAATTTTCAAGCCAAAGTAACACTGCTCTCTCGTCTTTTTTTATGGAGAGAAGTGAACAAAATATATGAAAGAGGTTGTCCCACAGTACACTCTTGACGATTTCAAATGATTTGTTTCGAATGTCGAGGGCATTTTTGGAAGTTATATGTCAATCATTGGGGACATTTGTGGTCTTAATAACATCACAAGGTGGTCGTCAACCAGTACCCCTTGAAACAACAGCTTCTATTGTTTTTGTGGCATGTTGGATGCCTTGAGCCATTGCGTATGACTGCAGACAGGTATGACGTGACATAATTTACTGTTCTACGTGTAAGAAATAGAATATGTACTGTTGTTCTCAACCATGTCATGAGACGATATATTGTGTGGCCCACAGGTGCAGATCAAGGAACTGTTGTCAAAGCTTTTCAGGAAAAGCGTGGGTTTCCAGGTGTACTTGGAGCTTGAGACAGTTTACATATTCAAGTAAAAGCACCAAGAGAACACCCGCAGACTTATGTTAATCGAAAAGGCTACCATTCAATTATCTTGCAAGCAGTTTGTCGTGACGATTTGCACTTCACTAACTACTTTACAGATCCATATAATACCTTTACATATATTATGGCCAGGGAGTTGCCATGATTCGAGGGCTTTAAAAGACAGTGATCTTTGGGACAATGGATTACATTGGTGTGGAAGAAATCACCTTATCGGAGATGGGGACTTTCCTGTAAGAAGATAGCTTCTAACACCATTTAGAGACAATGGTCATCTGAATGCAGTGCAACGCCATTATAACTTGTGTCTGTCATCTACAAGACAAGTTATTGAAAGAGCATTTTCATTGCTAATAGGACGATTTCGTAAATTGCGGCTGATAGATGTCAATACTTATCCACAGCTGTGGAAATCTGCATTACTTGCTGTGTTTTTCATATTATATGTTTTATGGGAAATGATGATTTGGGAGATTACTTCAATGATTAAAATATCGATGCATTTTAACCAGCAGTACGCTTACTTGGGAATAATGCTGTGGGTGTTCTTAACAGAAATGCTATAGCTCAGCAGTCACCATGAACAGCATTAAGGACAAATTTCAGGTTATCATCAGTAAGTCTGACGTGCTCAGTAAAACTTAGTGATATAATATGACTCCTCACAATTTAAAACTGCACAGAATAACAAAAAGAGATCTTTTAAAAAACACATTTATTATTGTGTTCTTACATTTAAAAGGAATGTGTCATTAACATAAACCCCTTTTTAATTATTTTACAAAAAATAACCCAAACTTAAGATTTTAACGCAGCTTAACAAAATAATGCCACTGCCATTTTTGTTGTTGATAACATAAGTATGGCTCATACAACTTGTATGTAAAACAAAATAAATGAATATGTGTTTACAAAAATGAAAAAGACCATATAAACAGAAATGAACTCAGTCATATTCCTTTTAACCTACAGGCAGTTGTGGTATAAAGGGTGTTATACTACTACCCTCCTCATCACACAAATCAAAGTACTGAAAGTACTGAAATGCGGGGGATGTTGGCTCTAGAGTGTTAACAAGATGTTCCTTCAATTTGATCTAGTGACCTACTTTTTGACCCAACATGACCCATGCTAGAACTTGACCTAGATATCATCAAGAAAAACATCCTGATAAAGTTTAAACATGCTCAAGCTAAAAATGCAGTATCCAGAGTGTTAACAAGATTTTCCTTCAATTTGTCCTAGTGACCTAGTTTTTAACCCGTCATGATCCATATTCAAACTTGACCTATATATCATTTAGATAGAATTCTGACCAAATTTCAAGCTGCTGTAGCTAAAAAGATGCTTTTACAGAGTTAAAAAGATTTTCCTTCAATTTGGCCTAGTGACCTAGTTTCTGACCCAATGTGCCCCATATTCAGACTTGACCTGGATATTATTAATACAAACATTCTGACAAAATTTCTAGAGTGTTGACAAGCTTTTCCTTCAATTTGACCTAGTGATCTTCTTATTGACCCATCATAAACCATGTTCGAACTTGACCTACATATCATCAAGACAAACGATCTGATAAATTTTCATCAAGCTCAAGTTGAAAATAAGGCCTCTAGAGTGTTAACAAGATTTCCATTCAATTTAGCTTAGTGACCTAGATTTTGACACCAGAGTGTAACGCCGTTTTTACTAATTTCTCAGCCATACCACGGCATCCAGTTCACCTACTCATGTATTTCATGGTTTTCTCACACCAATACTCCACTCAACAATCTTCCCAAGCCACTGGTTGCTTTTCCACATAGACTTAGCCCATTGGTGGAAGACGAATGACGCATGTGGCATTGACTTTTGTCAAACATCGGAAGAAAGGTGGCCGAGCCGGGATTAAAACTCACAACCCCTGGATTGACAGCCCGCATCGCTACCAGGGCTCTGCAAAATTACTAGTAACATGGACAAAAAGCAAAAGTTATGTTTCTAATGACTAGTATATGTAAACCAACATTAACAAGAAGCCCAAGAAAACCTGGCTCAGATATGCTAAAAACGTCCCCAGTATACAAGTAATTTCTCCTTTTGTTTCATTGTTTTCAACTTCTCAGTTATTATACCTTCATATATATAAAGATTTTCGATGTGTTTGTCTATATGTGTTCAAAGTACTCAGCTGCAAATTTGATGTTTGAGGGAAAGGGTTAATCACATTAATTATTACATAAAAAACACTGTATACAGTCAAAAATATCCTGATATACCGTTCTCTTAACCAATTCCCATATACAGCAAATACGGAGCAGATGACTTATATAAAAGTTTGGCAAAGAGAACATTGTGATAAAAGACGAAATTGCTAATTACGAACCATTAGCTATGATCTGTAGATGTATCATATTGCGTTTGTAAGTGGGAGAGGGTTAACCCTTTCCCACGTATAGACGCTTTATGATGCTTCAGCAGATTAAAGATCTTTCGAAATTGTTGTGGCAAAAGGAGGAAAAATGAGCAATTTCCCTTTTTGCCACAATGTTTTCAACCGTATCTTATAATCAAAATCTCATTTATGGAGATTTTAAACGTTTTTGCCAATATATTTTCAAAGTCGTCTGCTTTAAATTTGTTGTATGTGGGAAAGGGTTTATATTCTCCCATGCTGAGAATAATGCACTTAAGCATGGATCAGTTATGACTTATGAAGTATAATAATAAATTGCCACAGGTTGATTACTGTTTATACCTATCTTCAACAAGTAAAATAAAATACAAAGTCTATTTAGGGAACACTTTCTATCTAGCGTAAAAGTTGTTAGACATTATTTTATCATAAAAGCGATGCTAAGCGAAAAACCAACATTAAAGTATTGAAACCGAGTAGCCAGCACAACAGTGCAATCTTTCTCAAATTAGAGGGTTTAAAGAATACTTTGTGAAACAGCATTTATTTGAACTCTTTCCCACACATAGATGCTTTCTAATGCCTATGCAGCAGACATCTTTGAAAACATTTAGTATATAAAGTGAAAAATCTTTAAAAATTAAAGGATATTAATTGATTAGAATTTAAAACATTGGTGCAAAAAGAGAAATTGGTCAGTAAGTCATACTGTTTTCCAATATGATTTGGTACAGAGGTGTCAGAAAACGTCTTTATGGTAGAAATGGTTTACCCTGTTGAATGAAGATATGCTCTGCAAGTAGCCTACTTTTAGAAATAGTGTGGTAAAATAAATTTTGACTACTTAAAAACACAATTTAGGTTTATGTTAAAAAATGTATCAAAGTCAGAATTATAAAATGGGTCCATTTAGTAATCTTCTGCACACCGGGAACAGCCGGAGGATCTTGGTACACTCAGTGCAGCACAGCATGTGACAACGGTCAACGAAGACTGTAGATGTTTCTCTCTCCATACATATTTTACATAGTTCTAAAAAAAAGTAATACAATGTTATACGTTAAATTAAAAAAAAATCACCATTTGGTCTATACCTAATACTTTCGCTTAGTAATATATCAGTATAGTATGCATCATAAAATAAATTTGAAAGAGAAATAAAATGACAATAGAATAGCACCTCCTTTACCAACTGAGTCAACAATGCCCCGCTTAAATAACAAGGGTTTGAGTCCAGAACAGGTGATTAAACATCATGTAATAATTGCTTAAATGAACACCTTTCTTAACAAAGCAAAACTAAACAATCAAACTCTTTCATTGCTATTTCTTTAATATTTTTTGTTTAAAACACCTATCAGTTCTTAAAAGATTGACATTCGTCTCGCTTTTCCTGTTCATTCCTCTGCATTTCGTCCGGTTCTGTGAAGGTTTGGAAAAAGGTAACAACTTCAGAAGTTTGCTTTTTCTGCATTTCGGTAGACTTAGTTTACCTTCAGAAGATGTTTCTGGCTCTTTTGTTGCTTATCGCTTCCTCTTCAAGATCATCATAGCTTGAATCTTGATGTGTTGTACCAGCCGAACTGCTCAAAACTTAATCTCGTTTGATGTATGGTCTTTTTTCATACAGGTCGTCACGATCCTTCTTATACGCGTCCTTCTACTGCTTCCACTTTTGTTATCTTTATCTTTGACGCTCTTGTAGGCACGGGTGATGCTTTTCAACCAACTTGCACACTGGTCTGGGTTATAGAAATACCCATGCTCTTTAAGTGTAACCAAAATATCCATAACCGCTTTGTTTTTTTCATCTCCCACTGTCTATGTGATATTGTTTATTTTTGTATGAGCTAATTAACAACAGAGTTGCATTACTACCCCAGCTTAGGGATTGATGTTTTTCCTCTTGTACTTTGATCTGCGCATCAATATCATCTTCTGTGGTTTTATCATGTAGAATGATACCAGCATTGTCAAATTCACGCGTACTCGGGTTGCTAATCAAGTACGCCCCATGTTTCATTTGTACGCTAAAGAGTTTGAGAAAATCAATTGTATGTTTACTTATTTACTATATAGTGTATGCAATAGCGATGTTTAGGGGGATGTGATCAATCGAGACGCTGGTTCATGCACGAAGAACTAATTTACTTGAGTACGCCAGGTACCAGACTATGAACACTATATGAGCCGCGTATAGCGATTTAGGATCTTATTAACATTCAGCTTAACATCATTTAAAAACCTTTTGTTATAAACATGTAAAACAATAAACAACTGTAGCTACACATCCATTGTTTTGCATGATGGTACATTTAGGTTTGTTTACCGTATACACGTACGGTAAAGATTGAATCTGAACCTGGTTATTCACTGTATGCAGATGAATTGAAGCCCTAAATGTTTATGTAAACTCTCCGTGTTATGTATTCATCCACTCTCATTGAACTCAGACGAAACTACTTCTCTTGGAATTGACGACACCGCATAAAAGGTCGTCTTCGATTAACCCTATACAATTAAATAGTCTATATAATCGGAATATTCGGCAATCACCGCTTCTCAATCTCGTTTGTTTACTTGGGTTATCTCCCCTGTTGATACTTAACGATTTCGTAGGCGACGATATGATTTGCTGACTTAACGGTCAGTCTGACACTACCTGTAATAGCTAGTCATCAACCTATGCGAATGTTTGATTCTGCAAAGAAGTTCATATCTCGTTTTAATGGGATGAGTATTCTTAATGCGAAAGGTCAATTTACACGGACAGAAATACTTGTAACGCAGGTGCATTTACAACCCGAAAACACTGCAGCGTTTGTAGTGATATGTACTTGATACGCAAGCTGGCAGATCAAATTACAGTTAGTTCACGAGAACATTAATTTGATTGGTATATTTTATAAGGTTTGATTGGTGTTTCACGCCGCTTTCGACCTTTCCTAGTGCTCTTCCCGCCGTCCTGAACGGAAAGAAGGGAAGCCTTTTCCAACATTTTAAACCCAACCGTGGATCGAGCCATTGACTTACGCTCTCGATGCGTTCGCTCTAGCCATTACATGACTGAAACGATCACAGTATAAAAAAGATAAAAAAAAGATCATACTGTGCATGAGTATGTGCTTAGGTAGGCTAAGTCATTATAAACGCAGAGTAAGTAAATGCTTGATTTGTACTGGGTAACATATTAAGCATAGGCTTATCTACCATCGATTTATCTGCTATTTGTTTATATTGATCGTAAACTTGTTTAAATGCGTGTTCAGGAGTGTTGCTCATTGCAAGATATGGTTCAATGCGTCGAATGGTTTTCACCTCCTTAAATAATGTCTTGGTATCGCAACTTCATTGCGATATCACTTACATATATGAGGGCTCATACAAGAATCACTGCACTTTTTATTAGAAAATGCGTCCAGAGCTATGTGACTTGTTGACGGACAGTAGAGGCTCTGTTGAGACTAAATTTAAAACCATTATGGCGAATGGAGAAGTTGCTTATCTCCTTTAGTAAAAGTGTTTTAAAATGATGTCGGCGGCAACAAAATGACGGCGTACTATGACGTCATTCTATTAGTGGTGCAGAGATAGAGCGTCGGCCTCTTGTATCAAAGGTCCCTGGTTCAAGTCCCGTGATGAGCGGGTCCTGACTTTGGTTTTTTTTTTACACAAACGGCGAGTACTGGTTATGTCTCCAGGAAGCAGACATCGAGCGTGATTAATATAAGCTGAAAGCTTGTTTTTGTTTCACAATCGATGTAAAATAAATAAGTTTAAACTAAATGAACCAAAAGGAAAACGACAGAAATTATAGGAAACGTTAATTTGACTTGTCACAAATGTAGTTCCGTGAATTATGAAATCGTTTTATTTGAAGTACTTTATGAAGGTCAAGTTGATTATTTGTTGTACCTGTCATCATAATTTCATGGATGTAAAATCTTGGCTATATTTTAAAGTTAAATATAAGCTTAACTTGATGAAGATTTTTATTTTCTTTGCTTAGGTCGGTAGGACTCGTAATTGACGTAAATAACTGATCGTGCTGCAAGCAAGGGGCTATCTGCAGTTCGCGGGGAATTATTCACCGATCACAACATATAATAAATGTTTACCCGAAATAGGTAGCACCTATAGTCATATTACGAAAAACAACACAGAAATGGGTTTTTTCGTTCAAAGGTAACATGTGTGAGAATATATATATATTTTTTTTATAACCCATGAAGGTTTCTGACGTGAACCTCGCCATTCAATGGGGGCCGCCATTTTGCTTATGTATCAAACACAGATTAAAGATGATTGTCGTCTAGTTAATCTTTGAAAGAAAAATCTAAATCGACATTTAAGGTCATAAAAGTGCTGTGTTCTTTTCGTGTGATCTAACTTTTGTACAAACAAGTTAATAATTAGGACTCTCGAATAAAGGACCGCAATTCGACGTCATAACATCAATTTTGACTGTACCGTAGCCAAAGAACGACGTGACGTCATTTCCGTAACAGTGCATTTGGCGTAACGTCAAATGGAGCGCCGTCGTTTCCCGCAAAAAAAGTGGTATCAACATTAAATACCCCAAATTCCTATGCATGAGCTATAGATTCACTCATACAAAGTATAATTATTTATCAAATATTGTAGAAAAAGGATAACTTTCACATATTGAGAAATTGTACCTTTGGCGACAATCTTTCCCTAAGTCTGCTGCAAAGGAGTCAGAAACCGTCTCTATAAGCGAAAGGGTTATGCAGAAATGTGACTTCTTACATAACTTAACCGTAAGCATCTTGGCCCTCATGTTTAAACCTCTTTCATTATAAATGTTATTGATTGATTTTCTGAAAGTCTTTATTTGATTATTTTCTGTTCGTAATAATAGACGTCAGCAAAACGAATTCCGAACATTTTGTGATCATGCGAAAAACATTAGATTAACTTTATTATCGTCTAGTCAATTACTTATAAATCATTTTATTGCCAAAGTATGCCCTTTAATTATTTTACAATCATCTAACTGTTTTTTCGAAAAATAGGTAGCACCTATAGATATATTATTATATTTGTTTATCTCGATAAGCAACAGTGAAATGGTATAGAACGATGAAGTTAGAGAATAGAGTTGAGAGAAAAGACATGTTATTGGTAGTTGTGCAGTCATTGCATAGGAATACTCGAGTACAAGATACACGACTCAGTTTAAATCGTTTACCTCGTCGTTGATACACATTAGCATGGCACTAGTCTGTGTGGTATAGATTGAAGCGTGATTAATCACCAAGAATTATACGTTTTCAGTCACAATATTGACAACATATTCTAGAATTGAGAATATTTGAAGATGAGAGAAATATTATGATCGACTAAATGTAATTGTCTGAAAGGAAAAAGAGATTGGCGTATATATATGTTGTATGAATCAAGTTTAAAAAAACAACAACAGACAAACAAAAAAGCACGCCTAGCATAAGAATCGAACCAATGAAAAGTGAACTTTGATGTTTAAAGTGCTTTGTTCTCAGCCACTAGGCTACGACCTCGGTGTTGTTTTGATCACCTGTGTTTCCGTATTTATAAGTTTCAGTCGAAGATTTATAAGTAAACCTGTTTACTACAACACTAAGACTCATATATAATCATGATGAGATATCACTTTGTATATAATGCTAAACGATGAGATACTGAGTTCTATCGGTCATGTTATACTACACACGTTATATATATAAAGAAATACGTAATGGGTATATTATTAGATCGAACACAAGAATTGTCATGTGATAAAAACCTGATCTTATCTATACCCATGTTTAATTCCGTATTCCGTAAATTTAACAAATCGGACTTATTCTCATTGTCTGACATCGTGTAGTAAACAAATAGATTCACACAGATTCGTCCGCGTGTGAAGAGGTACGAAGACACCAAATAGTTCCATTATTTCATCATCAATTATCATAAAATAAAAATAAAATGTGTTTGTTTTGAGTGAATATGGAATATATTTCAACTCGAAGTGATACAATTTTAACATTTTCAATTCTATCACTTCTCGATGAGATATATTCCATATCCAATCAAAACAAACAAATATCCTATAGTGTGTCGATGATAACATAAAAATAACTTCAATATTACTGCGAAGTAATTGACCTTGTCATTAACTAAATATATATCTTGTAATGGCATCGATATGTATGAAGGTCAGTAGCTCAGTTGGTAGAGCAGCCGTCTGCCAATGCAAGCATTGGGGGTTCGAACCCCAGCTATTTCATCATTGTTTCTGACATTTGTCAAAAGTATATCAAGGCTGATTAGAGGGTTACTGAGAGTAAGTGATGGGAACTGAGTGAGAGTTACTGAGTGACGGTTGCTGAGACCTAGTGATGGGGATTGAGTGAGAATGGCAGAAACTTAGTGAGGGTGGCCGAGATTGAGTAATGGTGCCTAAACTTAGGGATGGTGCCTGAGACTTAGTGAGGGTGCCTGAGACGTAATGAGTGTGCCTGAGACTTAGTGATGGTTACTGAGTTAAAGTTGTTGAGACTTATTGATGGGGATTGAGTGAGAGTGGAAGAAACTTAGTGAGGGAGGCTGAGATTTAGTGATGGGGCCTGAACTTAGTGATGGTTACTGAGTTAGAATTGCTGAGATTAAGAATGTGGCTTATACTTCGTGAGGGTGTCGGTGATTTAGTGAGGGTGCCTGAGACTTAGTGATGGCTACTAATTTAACATGTTGAGACTTAGTGAGGGTGACAGCGATTGAGTAATTGTGTCTGATACTGAGTGATGATGGCTGAGACTTAGTGAAGGTACCCGAGACTGAGTAATGGTGCATGTGTGAGAGAGGCTGATAATAGTGGTGCCTGAGTGAAAATGGTTGAGACTTAGTGAGGATGTCTGAGACTGAGTGATTTTATTTGAGACTGAGACTCAGATTGTGTCTGAGACTGAGTGATCGCGTCTGAATGAGAGTGGCTAAGTGAGAGTTATTGAGACTAAGTGATAGACAGGGTAAAAATGTATCGTTTTTATCAATAAAGTGAACTTGATTCGTTTTCAATTGTCCCGATGAAGGGGTTTCCTATTTAAAAATACTTACCCCGTTACTGACTTGCGATGTTAGGATTTGCGATGGAAAAAGTATCGCAAACAAGAAAATCTCACCGATTATAGGGGTATGTAATATGTCAGTTATCATATTTTAATGCCCCAAATACAAAAATAACACTTATTTTCTTAAAATTGGATTTATTTTTTCGACAGTTGGGTATCTGGAGTTCCGTCGCTTTAAAATGTTCACTCTCTTTTCTGCAATCATGGCTGTTGGAATGGTCAGTCCTTATCAGTAATCTTTTTTAAGTAACATATTCTCTCGCTCCATGTTTTACCCACCAATGCGCTGATCAACAATTTGAAATCTTGGCCTGCAGACGCATTTTTACAAATATGCAGCATATGAATGTTGTGAACATAGTCCCGAAAGATGAAATTGCTCTCAAGAAGAAATTAACAACTTTTTTCCAAATAGAATTAATTTATGAAAATTATCGAAAGTTTTGCATTGCTATTTTTTTAAATTCATCTGGTGATATTTTACAACAAAAAAAATAAAATATTTGGCCACATCAAAAACATATTGATGAGACATTTTTTTGGAAAATATATAGAGGTTGTTTGTTTTAATGCATGATGTATATGCATGAAAGCTTTTACACAACCATTTCGTTACAAACCGGCAGGTTTCAACACTGTCATTACTTTGACTCGGTAAATTTATCATTCACCATTTCTAGATGCGTTATCTGGTTGGTTCTCAATACAAGTATACGACACAAGATTAATCGTCCTTTTTTAACCCGGAAGCTCATAACAATGGTTTCCCGGACATTAAACATACCTCCACATTGGAGAACAATAAAGAAAGATAGCCGCATATATGATTGTGTATATATATATTGTCATTTCATTATTCCTACTTGCAATGCGGTATCTTGTCGGTTCTCGATATCAGCATCGATAATGCCGACATGTACTGGGTTTTTCAATCTTTGTCTTCAACATTGATAAGTTAATTAATAGGTGTGCACCTCGTTATACTATAAGAAAATAAGCTCTTTGTAAAAGTGACATGTTTAATACTATGACAGATTCAAGTGACATTAAAGAGTACATAGGTCTGACTGATTTCCATAATTCCTCCTATTTCCTGTTGAAGAATATCTTTTCCAAGCCCATCATTGGTGATTCAAACAACAAAGACGTCCCAAAGGCAACCAAGTATGAGATGACAACGTTTCCGATGTAGTAATAAATCTGTAAAGAAGAAAAATTAAAAATTAAACTTTTTGGTTCATCCTTTGCAATAATAACATATGGATGATATTAAATCTTACTGCATTCCTATACACTCTGCTGTACTACTTAAGTACTTGGATATTAGAAGACTGCGTATCGTTCAGTATGGCAACCCAATCGCGATAGCTAATCTGTTACAAAAAGTGATATCAATCTTTGGGTTGTGAGTTAGACTCCCGGGTCGGCTATTGATTTCATTCGATGATTGACAGATGTCGTTGTAACGAATGTCATTCGTCTTCCACCAATAGGCTAAAACAGTTTATGTGAGAAAGTTGTCAGCTGCATAGGATGATTGTTGCTCTGAGTAGTACTAGTTCAAGAGAAACACATGACTATGTAAACTAGTCACCATGGTAAAACACTTAACGCAGCATCAGTCACTAATCAATCAACATTGAAGTATTTTTGTGGCAAATTCCGTAAACCCTATGTTGTTGGTGTTCAGGAGTATCGTCTCACTTAGACAATTTGTTTGAGTACCCACTACTCAAGGTTTTGTTGGAAGATAAAAAAGATATTGTGCGAGAAAGACCAGTATACTCCTCCTTATCTAGACTTCTGAAATGGTAAATAAACTATATTCTCAAAACCTACCTCTTCGTAATCAGTTTGGTATATACTCATTCGTTGACTGTTCAAGTAGACACTTAAACATACCAAGTGTACAAGATACGCACAATATGAAAGTCGACCTAGTGGGCCAAATGGACTCCAAGACAGAAACTCGTTGATCCAACCTGTAACATTAATTGTAATTTATTACTGCCATGTAAGTGATAATTACATGTACCTACTCAATTCCGACCATTAAGCCATTATCGGTGCTAACCGTTATGTATAAATCGGCTAAAAGTGCAAGCATGACTCATGAAAAATACGCCCCTGTCATGTGTGCAAATAAACGACAATTGCGATCAAATTACATGCGGTTTTTAGTTGGTATCTAAAGAGTATCGCTCTTAATAGAGTCATTGATGATTGTACACCTAGATCTTGAACAGGGAAAGGTTAATGACAGGTTTCATCATGGCGTAAATTGATTTAGATCGGCGGGTTTAGCAAAGTAAGGTGACTTTTCGTATTGATTATTGTACAATAAATCAAATTGTTCTGATCGTTGAATTAAAATTTCATGAAAATGGATGGAACGAACAAATTATAACTTGATTTAGTCTATAAAACTAAATGGAACAGATATAATGGCATATGTTTTAAATTCCATAGTTATTTCTTTCGATGAAGTATATAAAGTTATTATAAAGTGCTTAAGACATTTCTAGTACGCCTGTTTAATCGGTTTTCGTAAATCGATTCTGCTAGACTACTTGTTTAATTCCTAGAGATGTATCTACATCAATCATGATCGCCTCGAGCGGAGATCAAGCCCGGGACACTTGGTCCAAATACCCACGCTAATCATCATCGTGACGAAATACCTTCTATTTTTTAATTTAAACCTATTCATTTTACATCGAATGAGAAGTCACGTATTACAAATTATATAAATCACTCGAAATGTCTGCTTTCTTGAAATGCAACCAGTTCAAGTACTGTGAATTTGGAGATGTCCGAAATATTGATCCCGTTCTAACGACAACAGAAGTCAGTGTATTGGATCTGGAGACCGGTGCTCTACCCCTGTGCTACTGCCATCATAAATGATAATTACTGATCGCAAATAAAAAAAGGTCGGTTTTCGTCAGACCCGTTTTTTAAGTTGTTTTATTTTAACTAAAGCTAAGGTGACACAAACCTCCATGTCCCGTTGCACAGGCAAATATAATCCATGAAACAGCCATTCCCCAGGCAGTTCTGTGAAGCGTGACGAAAGCCACGGACTCGTTAACAGTCAGATAATGTTTGCCGTCATCCGGATAAACACCGTATATAATCAGAATAATGACGGCGAAACAGCACAGCCATCCTAATAGGTTCCATGTCTAAAAAGTGAATTACAAAATTATCGTATATGGTAGAACAATGATGTACAAAGAACAAAGCCAGCCCAACACGTTACATGTCTTAAACGTGTATAATATAAAACACTTACATGTCTATCCATGTATATAAAAATGACAGATATGTACACACAACACACCCAGCGCAACATATCGAGGGCCTTTTAACGTGAGATATATACACGTATAAAAGAAAAAATTGATTGGTACTCAACGGAACCAGTCCAACAGATTCACAGTCTGAAAATGTGTTACATAAACAAATAAACGCCGTATAAAACTAAACAAATGATGAACATGCAAGACAACCAGTCGACTTGATCATAAATTACATTATTTAAATCATAATGTCTAACTCTTTCAGCTCCAATGACACTTTTGAAGTTTTTGCAAAGAGACATATTCAGGTGTTTCAGCTGCTAATGAGCTGTCTCGCCTCAAATAATCAGGGTTTGCCTAGAAGTTTCCAAATTATTCAATCATTCTAACTATCTGTACAATGTAAGAAACGCGTTTAGGAAATGCAGTGCTGAATGAGCTGAAATATTGATTATTGAATTAACTCAGATGTCACTGTCACCAATGTCAGTGTAACTTAACACAAATATCCTAAAATTAATGTTCATCCGGGTGAATTAACGGACAAATGTCGGTTGGATTACTATGTGTAACGTATATAATTGAGCCGTCCTGCAAGAAAACCAACAGTATGGCCTCTGCGTAATGTATCGACCCAGATCAACCTGCGCAATCCGGTACATTCTATCTCAGGGGGATGGAGGTAAAGAGTAATGATTCCCGAAACAGAAAATCCACAGGAGGCGAAAAGTGTATATTTAAGTAAGCCTGTGCGGCATTTCTATGCTGATTCGGGTCGATACTTAACGCAGAGTCCACACTGTTGGTTTTCGCGCGAGACGGCTCATATTATGATTAAGATCCTGCAAAATAATTGCATATATTTTGCACTATGAACGGTGAAAAGAAAGAATACTCATTTAATATTTAAATAAAGACATTTACATGCGCATTTTAAATAAGGAAACATATCTAAATGCCTTGATAAATTGCATTAGTTTCGATTGACAATATATCAAACTTACCCTTTTCATTTTAAACGTATCTTTATACCGATACAAAAGATATCCTGTGAGAAGACCAATAATGTATGGACCCATTCTTGTTTGGGCGGGGAGATAGATATTTTTACTAAAATCTTGATCTTTCCTTTGAATGAGAATAAAACAAGGTGATTTATCATACAATAACCTGTAGTCTAGTTTAGATCTGTTTTTTTCACATAGATAATGAACTATGGTGTTACATTTTGTATATAATTTCGTCCAAATTTAATGCCATTGAGATCGAGTTTCTATACCTGAAATTATGACATTTTGGTTGTCAAAAAAAACATTGTTGCACTTACGAATTTACATGTACCCTTGGGCGTGGCACATTTCCTAGCCTAGAACTTGTTGAGGTCCAACTAAGCCGGCGAACATGGCTGCGTATTCTAGCTGTTTGGCAATGACGGCCCGAGCGACTGTTGTGTCAATGACCATGGTAAGCTGTCCTTTTGCAAGGCACATTTCTAGCAAAGTACTGATTTGTCACTCTTGGGTCATAGCTAAGTGATCTGTCGCCTTGATTGTATGTAAACAAAACAGTTGAAAGCGACGTCACATCGCAGTGAAACAAACAAAACATGTTAACAGTTTAAGGCATTAAACAAATACCAGAAGAACATAGTCAGCATCAATACATACGGTTGAGGTCCAATTAAGCCGCCTATCAGAGCTGTGTATTCATGTTGTTTTGAAATGACGGCACGAGCGACTGTTGTGACAATAAGGAAAACAGATGCAACAGCACCGCCAATATAAACGTTACTGAAATATAAATGAGCCACGTCTAGCTATATCTGGATTTAATGACAAACCGCTTTGACATCATTTACAGTTACATTGGCATACCACTGGTAAGCTATGCTATATTGTTAGTCATTAAGACCCAATGGCGGCATACATATGCAACATCTCCGCCATATAAACATAACGGACATACACATAAGTCGTGTCTAGCGATATCTGGATAGGCAAACACTGGTGGGACTACACTTTTACGATGGCACAATGGGTTTATATGATAACCGAGTGTATAATAACGGTGGGCAGTTGTTATATTTTAGATCATTTCACTGTGTAATGTTTCAATTATATATTTATGTAAATATATTTGTTTTAAGTGTATAAGTTCAGACGCCTATGGTGTCATATAATTTCAGACAATACAAGATTGATCAGCCGTGTGTTCCATAGTAAACACAACATAAACAGTTTAAGCTATGCCTATCAAACGGAACGAAACCTACCTGTGTTATGAATGGAAAACAGGTAGAACATGTTTGGTTAACCGACTAAGGAACGGTATATCGACAAAACCTATATAGGTTTCGCAAAACAGGTTTTGAGTTTTGTGACTATGGAACACAGGGCTGGTGTCTTTATGGATGCTTCGTTTTGCAAGAGCCTTCATTCTCCGCTTACATGTACGAGACACGGAAGTGCATGGATTTCTTTAAGAAAAGAGTATAGTCCTTATTGTTATTCCTGACAAAATACTTTGATGATAGTACCAGTGGCTGATGTGAATTCACTTTAATGTGATATGGAACATAAAGAAGAATCGACTGCCACAGTTATTGTTAATACATTGGCAATATTAATGAACTGTTATTGAAGTGGTAAACATAATCCGATATATTATTATTGGAAGGTCGTCGAATCCCTGTAGGGCACAGTTTGTTTTGTTGGCTTTGTTACATATTTGATATTGTAAAAGGTATTTGTCTCAGTAATAATGAAATGCATGTTGTAAGTGTCTATGGGAGGTCGTTTAATACTCTATCATCTACTCTCAAACTATTCTAATGAGAAAACATCGAAGTAAAACTATATGTAGAATTATTGAAATACTTGATTGCAACAATCAAACTACATAGGAGTGCCGATTAATTTGTATCACGTGAATGATAAATATATTTATATATCGTGATAAGAATAAGAAAAGGGTTATGAAAATATATCGATACTTACTAAAACAAAGGTATGATGATAAGCGGAGAGAGGACATAGAATTGCATGTCGTTAGCTAAATACCAGGACCATCCGAAACACTACAATGGACAATTTGTTAAGACTTTAGTATGATCAAACATTGAGTCGAACCCTGGTCTCCCACTCTATAGAAGGATAATCTTACCACTACAACACCGATGCGTATTCCGTGAAAGTACATAAACAATAACAACAAAGTAATACAAATTAGGTGAGATTTTAATACTATATTTGTTAGTGTAGCATAAACATCCTGTTCACATGATGACTCATTTTGTTTGCAAAAGTTATCGTCTGCTGCGTATGAATGAAATGTTGGCTACATTGAGTAATCAGTAAGAGTACATATTAAACTTGATTACGTTTTTGCGACCAAATTGGAACAAATACATGTGTTCAGTTCGATCTTATTATTCAAAGAAGGCTTGAAGTAATTACCGCCAAAGAGTGCTCATTTGGATCATTACTTCAATTTCGCTGTTCGTATATATATCTCGTAATTGTCTGACATTGACCATTGCGTCAGCAACTCAAATTGTCGCAGGCGACATAACCCATATAAAAAACGAGACGGAGAAGCAGTGATGGCCGATGTTCCTCTTATATAGTAACCATGTTGATAACATAACCGATCGTTGGTTGATGTGTGCACATTCATTGGAAAGAAACGGAGTACCTTATGAATATTATAAAGCAAAGGATGCATTCAAACGACATTGTTTGCGATGTCGACAGCTCAAATATACGCTCAGCAAAGTATTGTTGTCTAATTTTTATGAGATAAGTTTATTTATTTTTACATCGATTTCGAAACAACGTTTTGTAACGTGAATGGGGTATATGTACACATATCACTTCTACAGCCTTGCTGTGGAGGCCAGCTTGTAAACCGACGTTGGTAGAGTGGTTGACTTTTTCACGGAGTTAAGCAAAATTCGAAAAGTTCTTGGAAATTGATCTGTATATTCAGCATACGTACCCCGTGCTTCAAATCAACATATTTTCTCCATACCTATGCTAATTCGAACTATCCTTTGAATGGATCATAAATAACCAGCATACGTACATTGTGCTTCAATTCAACATAGTTGTTGATATAGAGCAGATTTGTCCACCAGGAAATAGCACAATTGTCCCCATCTGTGTCCTGCTGGGGCCATTTAGGTCCATCACCGATATGTTTGATTATGGTTGCATAAACCATCAGGGACAACATGTATGCTGGAGTCAGTCTAGGTGAAAACGCATAACATATAGTATGATTATATTTCACATTGACTATTTTTACATTATTTCGGATATATTATAGACGTCGCGCAAGCTCACTCGACACAACGTGAAATGAACCTACCAATAAAACAAAGTTAGATTATGATAATTCTGTTTTAGAAATGACTGAAGTATTAAATATCAAATTGTGTTTTACAAAACGTAGATACATATTGTATACATTATTTGATCCATTGTTAAATAGTATTTCAAATACAGCGTAACAACCAATACAGAACATGGAAAAGACGTTGTGTAAGATGTAACGGTCAGAGGCACATTTTTTATATTCACACCCATGATATATAAACTTCGTGTGCGTTTTAGCAGATGAGGTCATTCAACGTCTTAACCGAAAATAAAATGGTTTAATTGTTTTTGGGTAAAATAAGTAAAAATGAAAGCTAAAAAACATATAAGATTAGAAAAATAGACTTCCGAAAAAAACAAATGTAGAGAATGGATGTATATATTTAATATTAGTTTTTCGAACCAGGTTTTTCTTTTATTATTGTGTACTGAATTATAATAAAATTGCCTAAATAAATTTCAAGAAAATAACGAAAATGTGTGATAGACATTAACGTGTCATATATTCAAACGAAAAAAATATAATTAAATTTAAATAATATTATTTGTCTTTATTTTCGATATAGTTATTTTCAGACGGGACAAATTAATATCTGAAAAAAAACAAATGTAGAGAATGGATGTATATATTTAATATTAGTTTTTCGAACCAGGTTTTTCTTTTATTATTTTGTACTGAATTATAATAAAATTGCCTAAATAAATTTCAAGAAAATAACGAAAATGTGTGATAGAAATTAACGTGTCATATATTCAAACGAAAAAAATATAATTAAATTTAAATAATATTATTTGTCTTTATTTTCGATATAGTTATTTTCAGACGGGACAAATTAATATCTGAAAAAAAGAAATGTAGAGAATGGATGTATATATTTAATATTAGTTTTTCGAACCAGGTTTTTCTTTTATTATTGTGTACTGAATTATAATAAAATTGCCTAAATAAATTTCAAGAAAATAACGAAAATGTGTGAGAGAAATTAACGTGTCATATATTCAAACGAAAAAAATATAATTAAATTTAAATAATATCATTTGTCTTTATTTTCGATATAGTTATTTTCAGACGGGACGTCTTAAAATTGATTATCGTTCCTGCATTCCCTACTTTCGCGAATTTTAAAAATCCCTAGATTTATCTGATTATACTAACACATTTCAATACATGTGCTTTTAGTTTGCATTATTTATCTTGAATATATAAAATGACTTTTACACACACGACATTTGACATTTCTCTGACTTATGTACTGAGTTTAAATGTTTATAGAATCATAAAATGTTCCTAACATGCTCCACTTGCTTGTCATTTGCTGGCCAAATTTTCATTTTGGTATCATATATATATTTTGCTTACGGGCCATATGGCCTTTTGAACCTGTATGTGTAATAAACTTCTTTATATATATTTAAAACGGTCAAACAATGATACAACAATCGTTTCACGTTATCCGACAGGATTTAACCTTAAATTGTCATTACGTAAATGTGCCGGTTAGCTTGTTCCATGGGTAGTAACTAGTAATACATGTCTTGCTTTTAAATATAATACGCCTCCGAATAATTAACAGAATAAAAGAAAACATGTTTTCGAACCCAATCAGAGTTATTGAAAGCATCCTTATGAACCGGTATAAACATCAACAAAGTGTGTTCTATACCCACACATAGCCCAGTACGTAAAAGGCTCCCGAATAAGTTGCATAATGAAATTGACGACATTTCGACTTTCACAGAGTTATTTAAGTTTTCGCCTTCATGAAACCATCACTATAACCGATTCGAAGTAAACAACAATACAATTTAGTATAACAAACAACAACTCCAATGAGATTGTAACAAGAGGATCAAAAGGGGCCTTAATTGATCAAATGAGTAACATAATGAAGAAGCCATGGTTTCGATCCTACGCATAACTTTAAAAGTTGTTTTCGACAGTATTAACAGCATCCCTATGCACCGGTATGAACAATAATAAATGAAGTTTAAAAAGCCATTAATAGCCGAATAAGTTATAGGCTTCCGAAAGTAAAACAATAAAATTGTCATAATTTCGACTTCACGAACGTAATTAATTTGGTCCCTTTCTTGAGATCATCATTAGTACCGTTTCTAAGTAAACAACAATAAAGGTTAGTTTAAATAAATCCGAATAATGTATAGGCCTTTGAGAAAGTAATATAATGAAAGGGTCATCATATCGATCCCAATCAGAATTGTTAAAGTTGTGTTCTTATTTCTTGAAATCAGAATGAGTCACCGTTTCGTAATTGTCAATAGTAAACAATAAGAAACTGTTTTATCCCTGAATTACCTAAACTACTCTCTTTCGGGTTCAAAATCTGGTGACTCCATTTTCGATGTTATAAGAATTGTGGATATGTTGATAAATACTGCAAACAATGCTGATTTGCAGGTGAGACATTTCATTACGAGTTGACTCACCTGAAGTAATCTAATGAAAATGATATATATCATAGACATTCCTGTAAATATAAGAGGAAGGGAATACCAATACAAACCTCCAATATCTGTGAAAATAAAACATAAACCAATTCATTTTCTTTGGTCCTCCTCGCTTTGACATCTCTTTAAGGGTTAAATAGGCCACCAGAAGACCGCTGTAAGAGAGAACACGTTTATTTTAGCATAAAGAAACATATTAAAGTACAACATGAATATAACATGTTGAACCCTTGCCATGATATTTACGAGGCGTTTAACCTTTCCCGAACACATAATCTTTCTGAAGTCTCTGCAGCATATCATTTTTGTTAAACATTATGACAAAAGGAGACATTAATTTGTATGATCCTCTTACCACAATGGTATTAATCTGAAATATTATAACTAATTTTTCATCTTTTGTATTCGTGTATATAAATTATGTTATTGTAATGTATTGTACGTCATTGAGCCATATTCTTCACGTGCATATACTTGTAGATGGCCAATGGTACTGATGTGCCGACTTGCCTGAATAAAATTGAATTGAATTAACTCTTTTTCAAAATATAAACTTTCATTTTGAATTATAGAACGTTTCAACATTATCCCTATAGTTTTCAATGTCGTCTGCACATTTTATGTTTGAGGGTAAGGGTTAACAACGTTAACGTTTACGGCCTGTGAAGACAGAACATTGTTTGACCCATTTCGCTACCCTCATCTTGTATTTTCGAGTATCTACCCTATAGAGACACCCAAACCTTAGGCTACTATTTCGAAGAATGTCTTCAACAGAATAATGGTCTAACCTAAATGGGTTTCCGAGTTGTATAACTCTTTTCAACATTTAACAAATCTGCAGCAGAAGACTATGACAGCACGAAATATTGAAAATCTTATACAGTGGAGCCTGTGTATAAACCCATGGGAAGACAACAATCCGATCTTTATTCACAGGTGGTCTTATTTGTATGTTTATTTATACAGAAAACTAAGATTGTGGTTGCTTGCTTATGACAGGAAATTGTTTTTCCAATTTGGCATTTTGCACAGGTTTGACGTATTTGCTTAATGCAGTTTAAGACATTGTAGCGAACATGCATAATACTAAATGGTTTAATGTAAATGTCGTTGAAGTAACTAAATTGCCTTCTAATGCTTCAGGTAACGCCCGATTGATATCATGTCAATTGTGTGTGAAATCAATTTCGTTTATACTCATTTAACTGCAACGTAACCTTAATTACTACCTTATAATTGCAATCATTCATCTTATTTCTTATATAACGTAATTGGAATGATTGGGACTATTCCTTGTGGCGCAGTTTTGATTTTCACGAATGGGTATCATTCTTCTTTTTCTGATAAGTATTATTATTCAGTACACCATTTACTGCGCCTCTTTGACAGTCATAAATAGCATTCATACATTTCAATTGTATTTAACCTCGCTTTAAAAAATTACATTACCTGGCGAGCATCATCATAAATAACTTTAGCATAGAGAATATTTACATTATGAGATAAAATTATTCACATATTTAGAAGGGAATTCCAAAAGTAGTTCCGTGAGCTGTTCATCAGAAATATACGCAAGTGCTTTTAGTTACGTGATCGGTTCTAAACGAGGTATACTTAGTGCTTTGAACCAACTGTAATTAATTAGCAATAATATATAGATATACGCTTTACCTCATTGTAACGAAAATGCATCCGCTTCATAGCTTTGATCAACTGTACTTTCATTCAAATCTCACACCTTTTGAAAATACATATACGTGACAATACTTTATGACCCAGTGAATGGGAAAAGGAAAAAGTTGGCATTTGTGAAAAGTATAAGTCCAGTCCATCTCCACATTGTGATCAATATCTACACTGTTCACATATTTCCTCAGCAAGCCTGTTTGAATATTCTGTTAATATATGTACATTCTGATGAGACTGAGCAGCTGAACGAGATGATCATAACTGTCACTGTCACTGCAAACTTGTACCTTTTTTTGTATCATGCACTGGCTCAATTATTTCTTGGGTCAAAGGTCAGGACGAGGACAATATTGGTTATACCTCATTGTAAAAAAGGTGTCGACGGACACTGTAGCACTGAATATACCGTAGAATGTCCACTGCCAAACCTTCTTCTGGTACCAATAAGGTATCGAGTTTTTTGCTAAAATATATGTAACAAAGCATGATCGTTGTCTGGAAATGTAAATATATAAGATTGGGTCTCAATATGATAAAAGTGATCATCGGAGGTTTTAATGTACTGTTTAATGTACTGATGTTTCAATCAGAATATATAATTATACGGTCCAAATCAGACGAAAAGCAACGTTCATTGCATTGCATTGCATCTAGCGAAGCTCCTGATCAGGTGTCGTCCAATAAAACATATTCTTTGTTTGTCCATCTTGTCAAACATCCGATCTTGGAAACAGACAAAGTATATCGTTTTATGGTAATTGCCATTTAATCAAATCAAGTTATTTTACGATTGTTGAAATATTGTATATTTACACTGCTTTCCAGGCCATTGATTCACAATTTACAATTATATTGTATAACAGGGCCGCAGACCCACAAACATGCATATAAACTACATAACAATAATACACCCTGTATTGTTATAGGTTGAAATTGATTTAATTTCAATTATTCTCTTCTTTGCGACATAAAAGATAAACATTAAATGTTTCTTATTATTGCATTGTCACTTCTTGCTATTAGTATGTCATATATATTTAAATTTGAATGCGTGTAAAGTTTCTGAGGGATATAGTTGAGGCGCAATTATTTACAAATAGGACATATTAGAACGAGGTGATATTCACATATAACAACATTATTACAGAACAGACAGTATCTAATGTCAATTTCTTTGTTGTGTTCTTTTTTTACAATATGATAATGAGAATGATTACCGAAACATGATATACTTGTCAATAATTGTCAATCTAGAACACGATCAAAGAAGGTCCCGTGACCTGTGTCTGTCCTGGTCACATTCACTTCAATATACCATTAAGCCGGAAAACTCGCTTCATTCAAGCAAGACGAATACGGTTTTCACTAAATGACATCAGTTTTCACGAAATGCCGTCAGTTTACACAAAATTTGGTTAGTTTTCACGAAATAACGTCAGTTTTCAAGGACACCGCATCTGTGGTTTAGTCATAGAGGTTGTAGGTTCGATCCTTGGACAGGTTAACATTACTTAGCGTATCCAGAAATTGCCGGGATATAACTGAAAACATGTTGAAAGCAGCCTAAACCACCATCTAGACGAACAGTTTCCACGGGAAAATCAGTAAAACATAATGGGTTTTCACGAGATTTGTTCTAGTCTATTGAACGCAGGTAGTACAACAGGTATAACCAGTGTAACTCTATAGTTAATATTAACGATACAATACCACAACGACTTAGCCTTGGAATGAATCAGATGTACATACACCTTTTAGAATTGCGGTTCCGGTTTCACGAAACTATTAAATCCTTCCAAGGTTGAAATTTTCAAATGGACCCGTCCAGTTTTGCATTTGGGAGAGTTCATTGCCAAATAAAGGAATATCAAGTTACAGTGAAGACAAGTACTTCAGAACTTGGTTCCAGCGAACCCAGGGTAAAACCGGTACTCTATCTGAGCATGTTACGAATATCCTGCTAGTAATTATTTACCTTTACAAGTTTCTGCTAGTAATTAGTTACCTGTTAATGATTGCGAATGTCCTAGTATGACCCATGTCATGCTTAAGAACCGCATTCCATTGATACAAGTCAGAGCTCCCCTTGGTTGGTTTGTACTCAGTATTTTAAGACCGTTGGTGTACACAGAAAAGGAAAGGAAGATCTTCTCCAATGTACCTAAAATACATCAAACGCACAATACATAAACTGTTTTTGCTGTATTGTATTACACTTATTTAGACCACAAAACACATAATCTGTAAATGCTGTAGTAAAACAAAATATAAAATTTACACGCACAACAAAAAATTCACTGTTAATGCTATATATTAGTATTTCATTACAAGGAATTGGTTTAATGGTTCTTTAAGGAAATTGTTTGTCTTGGGACAATGTTCGGTTGATATAGTATGGTTTGGAATCATATACCAAAGAAAGCTATTGTTTTTCAACTCATCTGACCTGACAGACTCAGCAATGAACTATTTACGCTTCATTTTTGTATTTATATGTTAGAGTTATGAACATATTTGTAACTATGTCGTCTCAATTGAACAAAAGAAGATTCAATGATTGGAATACGAGTAACCCAAGATGTGTAATCCTGGTCGGGTTATCGTCGGTGACTTGACCTTGCATCGCGTAAAACCATAAGGTTACAACTCGAATATAGAAGATTTAAACATTAAAAGTACAATAACAAGACATGAGTCCGAAATAGCTTGACAGTAACAATTATTGGAAACAATCGAACACAATATTTGCTAAATGTTCCTTTAAACTATTCCTATTTCCAACAATTATTTCTGTAGGGTTCTTAATGAGCGGCGTCATTTAGCTTTAAACATTCTCAATGTTACGTTTAAAAAGATATGTGGTAGGTATTTAAATTACTCGTCTCAGTGACTGCCGCAAAGTAGGGTTTTATTAGGTAATACTATAGATATTATGGATAAAAAATCCGTATAATATTTCTGGGATGGTTGGGTATTTTTGCAAGTATCGCGTTGATACATGTCACCATATATTCCTACACGAATTTACAATTTCTTTTATTGAACCTGAAGGAATATTACGAGCTGAAATTCAACAACTAATCTTATTATGAAGTTATGCTGGTCTTCATATTGAGTAACCAATCATATAGAACACTGCCTGAACTATTTAGCCGGTAGGTTTATCGTAGGTAAGATATCCATAGTCTATTTCCAATGCGAACGTGTTTAACCAAAATGATCTAAATATTATGAGATGATTTTTATAATACATACTACGTTGCTCCGAAGGCTTTGGTGTGGCACTCTGCGGCTTTGTGTTTTGTACCGTTAAGTCTTCATTTGTCGTTTTCTTTATATTCAAGTTACCATTATCTGTTCCACCATTAATAATACTCAAATCGACCTTAATTTCTCCGAGGTTCAGGTCGCCATTGGTATGTTTATATGTCATCTCTGTAACGTGTTCCCGTTCTTTGGCCTCTGGCTTCTTTTTCAATCTCAGACAGACGTCATAGAGGGTCCCAATGACAACAACAGCACCGAATAGCGATAGAATGGCGCTGTAGATTGACGGAAAATTACTTAACACCACATACACCAAAAAAAATTGCGAGCATCTAGTTAAAACGTCACCAATGTGTAATTATTGAGTAGCGTTGGAAACGCTATAGTTAAAGTAAAGATGCTCATCATGAGCAATTTCTACATATTCTACAATGTTTTCAAAAGTCGTCAGCTGAAGATGGTCAACATTCGTTTGCAACTTGGAAAGAGTTAACAAAAATAATTGTCAACTAATTTTTAATGCATTTGGAACTAATGGGAAAAGTTCAAGTTATAGCTAAGAGAAACATAATTACAATTACCAACCTTCGTAGTTATATCTCTGGTTTATCATATATAAACATAATTATATACTTTTATTTAATAGTACAGTATTTTGTAATATTCAGTAGATATTTTTTTAACCATTCAGAAAAGTGCGAATTGTTCGATTTTTTAGTTTTGCCTGTTTTAATGTATGCATCTTTTATACGGTTTTAAAAATGAAGGTGTCAAAGTAGAATCCATTTAACAAAATGTGGTAGAAAAGAATTATCCGTCAAACGATTAAAAAATCTGACTGCATTATATAGAGATCCTTCAAATGTCATCAGAAAGGGCAATATGATTCGATATTGGATAAAAAGAAATCTTCAAATTTATGACATCAAACTACTAAAAATGATATGTTGTATGTTAAATAGTGAAACGTATAGTGGTATTAACTATTACAATGAATTAAACTTGGATGTTCTTGTTAAGTTAAGTTAAAATTTGGATGCATCAAGATATTGGAAGTATCAATTATATGCAGTTTTTTTTATTCAAATATATTTAGATTTTTACCGCTGAACATAAATTTCTAAACTCGCATATTTTAAATTCAGAGTTTCATCTCATTAGCTAAAAATTGGAAATGATAGATCAGAAAATAAAAGTAAACGAAAGACTGTGCAAAACATGTCAAAAAAAATGATAAGAACGAATATCACTTCCTTTGTATCTTCACTACGTTGTACATACTCTGAACAGCGAAACAATTGCATGTTTTGGAAATCGTACTAATACACTTGGCCAAATTTAAATTTGTAACTGAAAAATAAGATGTTGTATTGTATTGTATACTTATTACTTGATAAATTGATAGAATTAAATTAAATTGAAAAGAACGTCTTGAAACACCAACGGTACTTTTTACACTTCTACTGAAATATATTTCGTTAATATATTTCATTAACCATAAAAGTCGAAAAAAAGTGTTTGCATCTCCATTACAATACATGAACATGTATGGGCATAACAATAGGGCTGCTCTCAAATTTATTTTGTGAATCAGGCCTTTAACATTGAAATGCTGTGGTTAGACTCTGCAGATGCTCGACAAAGATTCGCCAGTGTCTTCAATCTGTTCATGGGTATCGTGTCGGTATTTACTGGAAACGGTGCTTGAATCCATTAGTTACCATACAGAAAAAATAGACAAGTATAGAATAGGACGGTGTTTCTCTAGTCGTGCAACTATGAGCTATAGTCTTCCAAATATACAATCGTTCAGTTGTCAAAGTAAGATTAAGATTGAACCAGAATTGTCACAAACGGAGAAGTTTAGCATAACTAACTGCTTTGATAGTGTTAAGTACAATATCTAAGGGAGATCATTAAAGAGTGTCTGAACGGCATTATTAGCGAAGAAATTCGCTCGAAAAGGTGCATATGTAACACAGACACACCATACATTCACTCGTCCGACCAACCTATACGGTGATTTCATTACTGTGTGTCAGGATATAATAACATGTATTAGAAAAAGGATTACATTGCTACGATCGTCTTTGTTTCAACTTCCATACCGTCGTGACATTGGGCCTCAGGTTCGTACTGCGACGAACCATTAAACACGTATTTAGCAACTGAAAATAAAGTACAGATAATTCGAACAAGGGATAATTCGATTCAAATACTACATTTAACTCGAACCAATACATGGAATCTATCTATCTTTGTTAAACAGAGTAGACTTTTTAATGGGCTATTTTTATTATCTTATCTTATGCATCATTAAACACGTATTTGGCAACTTGAAATAAACGCAAACAAAGTACAGTGGACTCGCGATAAATTCGAGTATATCCTTACACTCGAAACGGTACATGGAATGTATGTGTCTTTGAGAAATAGCGAAGCAATCAGAACTGCTGCCTTACGATTTTCGTGATATACTGTTAGCTTTTACTAATTAACGCTTTAGAATAAATGAATTACGAAGCAGACAATACATAAATGAGTTTAGTTTGCCTGGCGATCACTCGAAGATCACGCCGATAACACGAAGTCAAAATTGGATTCATATCGCACGTAGCAATCAGAACTATTGCTGTGCCATTTTCTTTATTTTATGTTATCACTTGATTGCTCACAAGAATATGATACTTACCTAGCTGACAAAACATAATGCATTTAGCGATCACTCGAACATGTCTATAACTCGAAGTCATATAAGGATTCTTATCAAGTTCGAGTTATTGCGGGGCACCCGTAGTTAATGTCTACATACAATAATGGATCTGGAACCTTATTGTATTAGCATGTGGACTCAGACAGACTTGACAGTTTTCAAACCAGTTTATGATAAATAAGGGCAATATTATTTGAAGCATATCGAATAAAACAAACAGTGTTTCGAGGCTTTCACTCTGGGTCGACATATTGTATTAACATTCACAATGTGGGGTAATACAAAACTTATAAAATATATAGATATCAAATGGTATGCTAATAACACATTTGATAAAACTGCATACAGGATGGTTTTGAACGGCCTTTCAAAAGGAAACATATGAAATAAAAGTCATATACGATTGCTGAGACCCATGACATATAAAATGACAGATAATGAAATTAATATTCAGACATGTGTGGCCAATCAGACCAATTCATGAACGTTAACAACTGAATAACGAGTTAAGGTAGTAGGAGCGTAATGAAAACCTCCCCTTGAAACTCTTCAATTTTAATGCTTTAGCCTATATTGTTAAGCGCAGGACTTCAAATCTTTTGAGGGTTTAAAGGTAGTGCTTCGAATCCCTCCAGAAGCACACATTTTTTTTTTTTTTATTTTATCTTCTTTGTTTTCATTAGCTTACACTTTTTACAGAAGTTTATATTGTACTTTGAATTAAATAGTAATTAAATATATTTCTATACATAAATATTAGCTTCTTTGAAGTTTTTATTACTTGCAGTCACGGCTGAAATAGGTGGTTGAGAATTTCAAACTCTATTTTTTTTAAATGAGACGGTTAAAACATTTTGATTTTTTGACATAATGTTCCCAAAAGGTTAAAGTTAATTATCAATAAAGAACAGGTCATGAGTATTTCTAGAACTTGTTGATGTTTGCTTTTAAACGTCGATGTTCCAATTTTACGCGGTCAAAATAGTATGTTAAAAATCGAAATTCCATATGACTATTCCAGTACAGTTTGATTATTTTTGTTGGTGATGTGATCAATATTGTATTATTTCTGAAAGCAAATATATTTCTTGTTACTTTGATACCAAAGTATTACCAAAATGTTGAAAAATAAATTAAAAAAATGGATTGTTCTTGTCTCTCGGGTGATGTCGTTTTTATCGAAAATTCTGAAAGGGGGTTAGGTTAATTCAAATTAAAATATAATTGTTATTTGTGGTTAAATTTCTTTTAAATTTTGTTTTTGAATCCAGGAAATGATACACATTAAGTAATTATCAAGCTGATCATAATTTGAAATGTTGCCCATTAGGCTCCTATTACCTTAATTGTAATGGGTCTTTCAGGTGTGTACTTTTTCCCATATAAATACTAATTGTATTTAAGAAAATTAAAATAAACAATTTGCCATCATTCACCATTACATATTGTGTAAATGACGTAAATTACGAAAGATTTTTTTTATTTTCTCTTACCGAAGTGCATCATATTCTTCATGTCGTCTGTATTACATGCGTCGGATATGCATACACCAACTTTTAAATTGCCCAATAGTGGTGCCACCTAAAATGAGGCGAAAGATACATCAAATGAGGCGTGTCCTAATAAAATCATAATGGTGGCATATGTATATCAATCTCTGCTAGTGCATCCATGATGTGTGCCGAAAATGTTCGACCGACCAGACATTTCTTTGTTTGTTTGAATGGTATTTAACGTCGATTTTCACAATGTTCCAGTTATATCACGGTGTGTCCGCGAGTCAGTCGTAACGCTAACGCTACAGTCGTAGCGACAAGGAAGGAAAGCCATTGGTACCATTTGTTTAAAACATTCGTTATGAGCTGGCCATGGATCGAACCCGCAGCCGATGTGGATACTCTACTACTACACCAACGAGGTGGTATACTTGTGAGATATGTAACTATGTACATGTAAAAAGGGGCGTATTCATTAAAGGAACATTTCCCTTAATCTTTGATTACAATGGAAGAATAAAGCATTGAATTGGTTATAAAGTACCAACTTATAACTCTTTTGGTACACATTCAGTTCAGTAAATTTGGAAAGAGACAACATCTTCTGATACTTTAGCACGTTTATTTCTCGAACAATAGCTCTTTTGCCATGCATCAGGCTTGTAGGCATTAAACTAGCTGGTGGTTAACAAACCGATCTTATCATTACGGACCATACGGTCGACTATTGATTCGTTCTGTTATTCAACGAAAGGCATTGTTGCTGGCGTCATTCGTATTATATAATGGGCTAAAATAGTCTAGCGGCATGGGGAAGAAAGCTGTGTCCAAGTAAACCAGGTAATAAATGGTTATGTGAACTGACTGCCCATAGTATAACTGCAAACAGTTGTTAAATACAGCGTTTAACACGATGCATTAAATTAACCATGTAATAGTTGAACGACATTTATGTCATATTTTATATGAAAAATCCTTTTTATACATACCATAGGATTAAAGTTTTGGACAATTGAGGAAACCACTGGGAGCCCAATTTGACAGTATTTACCGTCAAAGTGATGTACGGGATCCGACTGCAAGGTGTCGTTAGAATAGGTTATAGCTTTTATATCGAGACATTCATCGTAGGAGCCAATCCAGTTAAAGTCTAGATCGGATATAATTCCACTGTGCGGCTTTCCAATGGCATCTATCACTAAAACCAATGAAATACATTGCTTCATCAAACGACATTTGATAGCATTGTGATATAGGGTAATGATTCCTGAAACAAAAAATCCACAGGAGACGAAAAGTGTCTGCCCGGATTAGCCTGCGCGGCATGCTTAGATTGATCCGGTCGATAATTTAAGCAGAGTCCATAATGTTGGTTTTCTCGTGAAACGGCTCATATAGTGAGTACAAACGTTGACTCTGGTGGGGTCTTTTAACGCAAACGGTAATTTATATTCGTGAATAACCGTGGCTAGAAACGCCACTCAAGCTGAAACGTATTGGTTTATAGTTGATTGTATAAGCTTAATATTGGAGCTTCTCGCACTATTATATCTTTATATAAACTTTGTATCATACTCTGATATAGTAATACACTGAATCATCGCACAGTGAATGGTCTAATTTGCTAACTACACATATGTATGGGGATATTACTTGATCGTTTTTGAACTATTGCCATTTCAATTTGAAGATTAAATTGTAATGAGATGGGGGTTTTAAACGCTTTGACAATACAATTATCTTCTTGATTGTTCTTATTGCATCCGTCGACAGTGAATATCTTCATGAATATTCATATTATTCAGTCTGAAGCTAATTTGTGTTGTAGTTGAGTATATAAGCTTGATATTGGAGCTTCTCGCAATATTATATCTTTATATAAATTTTGTATCAGAATTTGATATTTCAATACACTGAATCATCGCGCAGTGAATTATCTTATTCGCTTACTTCACATATGTATGAGGATATAACTTGATTGTTTTTGGCCTGGGGCTTTAGCCCATGGTCATAGTAGTAAAATTCTTTTTTTCGTAGTTGGCAGCCTATCAATTGCTGTTAACACCCAACAACGCATTTTAGGGTGAGACTGCGCGAGAAAGATAGTTCATCATGGATTCAACAACTCTGCATTTAAAAGGTTAAGATCTCCCCCGAAAACGTATTTTTATAATTTTGTTGGAATATCAGTGAAAAACTTAAGGCGTGAGAACTCCATTATGTGTTTAACAAATGCTTTAGCAATTAATGCGCCGAGAGCTTATTTACACTATTAACATTCGCAAAGAGGAGCGAAAAGTACAAAAAAGTCGCGAGAAAAATACAGTTGCGGATTAACCGGGGGCCCGTAGGGCCCGTGCAACGACAAATTAATGGTTAACAAATAAGTAGCGTGTCAAATGAAGTGACGATTTAGCGGAGTCCCATAGGGCTCGGCCCGACTTCTTGTAACCCCCCCCCCCCCCCCCCGAGACACCCTGACCCGGCGTGACCGACCACCCACTGTGGCTCGCAGGTTATAAAAGCCGGCTCATCGCATCGTTCATCAGATTATCCAGTCGCACAGAAGGTATCAATTTAACACACAGTTTATCACACAAGTGTCAGAGTAACAGTACAACAAGATGTCCTAAAAAAGAAGAGAGGACTGAAGGAGAAGGAGAGGGCAGTACCAACAGAGATGGAGAGTGGCAGTAAAGTGCTATGCCTTTCCTCTTCAGCCACCAATGCGACCATAACTAAGTTGTAGAGGTAGCGTGCAAACGCAAACCTCAACCTCAACCGGGTTGCCCGATTGTACTGTGCAGGTGCCCGCAGGAGGTATCAACGGCATTTTCGTCAGAATGTTTGTCTTAATGATATCAAGTCAAGTTCGAATATGGGTCATATTGGGTCAGAAACTACGTCACTCGGCCAAATTGAACGGAAATCTTGTTAACATTCTGGAGGCTGAATTTAAACCTAGGCATGTTGAAACTGTATCAGAATGTTTTTCTTGATTATATGTAGGCTACAGTTGAATATTGGTCATGTCTGTTAAGAAAACTAGGTCTCTATGCCAAATTGAAGGAAAATCTTGTCAACACTGTAGAAACCACATTTTTTAGAATTTGGTCGGAATGATCTGGGCTTAGTTCGAATATGGATCATGCCGAGTTAAAAACAAATTAGACCAAATTGAATGAAAATCTTGTTAACACTCTGCAGGCCGCATTATTTGCTACAGCAGCTTGAAACTTTGTCAGAATGTTTGTATTGATGATATCTAGTCCATGTTCGAATAAGGTCATATCGGGTAAACAAAAATAGGTCATTAGGCCAAATGAAGGAAAATCTTGATTACACACTGGATATTGCATTTTGAATCTTTGTCAGAATAATCGTCTTGGTGAGTTTTGCATTTTTCAAAGACTTTCCCCCCAGTCTAGTACATGGTTTAGAAAATTTCTATTTCTACTTGATGGAATGTGATTTAACATTGACATATTTCATGACCTGCTGTCAAATTTTCCTTTGATTTTTCATGTCTAAAATGTGTATACTTCTGAACTCTTGTACTCAGGTGAGCGATATAGTGCCAACAAGGTCCTCCTGTTTTCAACTTGGCAGTTTCATAATATTTAATATTTTGATATGATCTTTCAACTTCTTAACAATAAATACATAAACATAAGCTGCAATTGTTATTTCTTTTCACAATTTCCTAACTTCTCAAAACCTTCCTGCAGCCCCAAGGCCGTCAGCAGTGCAGTACTTTGATTTAACTATTCCCATTTCAGTCTGAAGATTATAAAGCAATGAGGTGGGTTTTTTAAACGCTTGGGCAATAAAATTCTCTTCCATAATTTTTCTTATTGCATCCGTCGACAGCGAATATCTTCATGAATATTCATATTATTCAGTCTCGCTATTAATACAATTTCAAACATTCACGATGGTACTGTGTTAACTATATTTTCGTGTGTATTGGGCGCGGTCGATATATCTTCTCAATATTCTCAAATGATTTGACAATATATTCCATATCGTTCTTTAGATATGTTCAATTAAAAAGGGAGGCAAGACATTTATAATAGGTAAACCCGGTAAACAATTGGTTTCGTGAAGTTAAAACTCATCAGTAAAACAATGTTAAGCTCTTCCACATGAAGTAGGACAATTCAAAAAATATCAGATCTATAAACGCTATAGAAAATGAGTAACTAAACATGTTTAAGCATCAGATAAAGAAACATGTGGACAAATGATGAATACAACTAGAAAACGTGTAACTTACTCTTTAGTGCCCACAAGTTCGTGTTTGATACACCTTGTATCATTGTTAAAACATCACTCAAACATTTTCCGTTAACGTTTAAACCATCTGTAGATCCCGTTGCTATCATGTCTGCTAATTGTTCAAGAGTCCCGTCTCTTTGCATATCACCGATCATTTTCTGTATGTCAAGACTGTTCAGAATCCCCAAAATATCGGGCGCCGAAGAGTTGGAACTCAGTAAGCTCGTCAGATTGTCATTTTGTGAATGAACGACGTTCAAAGAACATGCCGTGGTAAGCATAGCACATAGTAACCAAGACGAATTGAAAAGGTGTATGTGTCGCATTTTGAATCTGTGCTATCCTGAAATATTTAATAAATAAAAGAAAGGTATTTAAAAGACCTTGCCAAAAAGCAGGTAATTTTGTTCAGCTTAACAATCAAAACTTTAAAACGCGCTTTAATGCGTGCAACTTACATCAAATTATGCCACGCATTTGTAAAATTTATTAAATTGGAAGGAAAACGTAACTTATGATTATAATGCATGTTCGACGAACGATTCAAGTGATGTTTTTAAAAAAGAGATGGTACAGTACTACGTCCTAGTTTCAATCGCTTCATCTTGTTCCGATTTCTATCTGTGGACGGGAAATTAAATACAACCTGTATAAAGGTACAATATATTTATTTATTTATTAAAGACATTTATCATGTTTAGTTTTTACACAATTGAAATCCATTTTGAACAGAATAACCGTAAATATAACTATATTTGTATTGAGTCGTGCTGTTGCTTCTGTGCAATGTAAAGACTCAGATTAACATGTGTACGCATTGTCTCATCAGATCTCCACTAGGAGGAATAAATAAATATTATTATTATTATTATTATTATTATTATTATTATAATTATTGTTGTTATTATTATTATTATTATTATTATTATTATTATAATTATTATTATAGTTTCATTATCATTATTATTGTTATTATTATTATTATGATCCATATAATACCAAATTTCGTAAATCCGACCCGTGGTCCCAACCAATACACCTAAGACTGATTTTCGTCTATGAACAGTAATGTATATAGTAATATATGCCTTAAAGGCGCTCCGGATAGCATAAGAAACTTTCACATTACAGGCAACAGATATCAAAATGAATTGAAAAAAAAATAGAATTCTGGTATTAATTAGAACGACTATGCGTCAACTTATTTTAATTGGTACCTACACACACTATAAAATTTGACCGTTAACTAGTAGGTAGAAGTGAATAAATACACTGATTTTTTTTCTGGAGCATTGTCTCACAGGACCGTACTTATTCTTGACCATGTCTACCTAATTCTTAAATAAAGTAAACAAAATAACAAGGTAGGTAGGCTGAATCAAGCAACGGAAAACTTTTATATGATATTTTAATCTATGACGCCTCGTCTAGCGATTTGGGGTCATATTGCCTCTCTGATTTGATATCCTGTAATGTGACATTTGGTGTACAACAAGTGGGGTTATAAGTCTAGCTTTTTGCCAGAAGACATAGTAAGGTCTATATATCATATATAGTCGGAGAGTGAACATTATGATGAGCACGTGTGTATGCGCAGACTCACCCGAGTATTCACTGTAAGTGGGTGCATTTTTAAAGAACTCATGTCACCAGAAGCGGCTTTTATGAGTTCAAAATTGCATAACCTGTATGTATATCAACTTGAGTCATAATCAAGGTTGGTTTTAAGAGTTATGGGTGTACTGCTGATCAGTAAACAACTTGAATTGTCTTTTTTAATTACATTTTAAAACGTTCTTTGTCTTAGCACTTTTTACTTTTTCCTCTGCTGCGTAGAAGTCAAATGTCTTCTTTGTCAGGGCGAGAGTGAATCAAGCACGATACATTGCAGGAATTTCAGTGACAGTTGCGCAATCCAGTTAAGTGATAACGCGGGTGCGTGCAATAAACACTTAACAATTTACTTCATAAAACAAATCTGCATTTAAGAAAGACGTCTTAGAAAAATGTGAAAAAATAAATGAAAGTATTTGAAACGAATTATGAAAATGCAAATGGCTCATAATAAGCAATTTTTCCATTACGCAAGGATATTTTCAAAAGTATTATCATACATTCTCATGCGTCGTAATGCATTTTTATATGGGAAACTCTGTTCATGTCTCAAACTGGTATATTCTCTGTGTAACGGAGCCAAAACAGGTATAGTCTGAAGAAACCTGTGCATACCACTACATTGCATGGTCACCCTTAATGGCGACGCCCTGACGACATTGTGTACCAGAGAAAAAACGATTTAAAATGTCTAACTCCAAAAGCATTTTCTTCATTAGATGTGCATTGATTCCAAACATCATGGTCGGACTTGATTAGAGCTCTTCCGAGTGCTCGTTGTACGCCAAGAGTAACTGTTGAATAAAGTGCGTTGGAGTGATTGTTGGGCAAACACAAAATGGCGTTAAATGTCGTATTGGCCGTTACATTTATACTTGCAGATTCTAGTAGTTCGGACACATCAGAAGACGAAATGCCGGTGGTTATAGGACTACCATGTATAGCTTTTGCAATGTAATTAGTAACCCTGTTCCATTATTTAAAAAAAAAAATATATAGAGTTTCGTACTGACATCTACTCGTACCCAAATTTAATGTCATGGAATGCACGTCTATTTCGATGTAATATAATACAGTGTGTTTTTCCTAGAAAGTATTGATTGATGGTCAATATTTACATAATTTCGAAGCCAAAGTAACACTGCTCTCTCGTCTTTTTTTATGGAGAGAAGTGAACAAAATAGATGAAAGAGGTTGTCCCACAGTACACTCTTGACGATTTCAAATGATTTGTTTCGAATGTCGGGGGCATCTTTGGAAGTTATATGTCAACCATTGGGGACATTTGTGGTCTTAATAACATCACAAGGTGGTCGTCAACCAGTACCCCTTGAAAAAAAAGGCTTCTTCTGTTTTTGTGGCATGTTGGATGCAGACAGGTATGACGTGACAGAATTTACTGTTCTACGTGTAAGAAATAGAATATGTACTGTTGTTCTCAACCATGTCATGAGACGATATATTGTGTGGCCCACAGGTGCAGATCAAGGAACTGTTGTCAAAGCTTTTCAGGAAAAGCGTGGGTTTCCAGGTGTACTTGGAGCTTTAGACAGTTTACATATTCAAGTAAAAGCACCAAGAGAACACCCGCAGACTTATGTTAATCGAAAAGGCTACCATTCAATTATCTTGCAAGCAGTTTGTCGTGACGATTTGCACTTCACTAACTACTTTACAGGGTGGCCAGGGAGTTGCCATAATTCAAGGGTTTTAAAAGACAGGGATCTTTGGGACAATGGATTACATTGGTGTGGAAGAAATCACCTTATCGGAGATGGAGGCTTTCCCTGTAAGAAGATGGCTTCTAACACCATTTAGAGACAATGGTCATCTGAATGCAGTGCAACGCCATTATAACTTTTGTCTGTCATCTACAAGACAAGTTATTGAAAGAGCATTTTCATTGCTAATAGGACGATTACGTAAATTGCGGCTGATAGATGTCAATACTTATCCACAGCTGTAGAAATCTGCATTACTTGCTGTGTTTTTCATATTATTTGTATTATGGGAAATGATGATTTGGGAGATTACTTCAATGATTAAAATAACGATACATTTTTACCAGCAGTACGCTTACTTGGGAATAATGCTGTGGGTGTTCTTAAAAGAAATGCTATAGCTCAGCAGTCACCATGAACAGCATTAAGGACAAATTTCAGGTTATCATCAGTAAGTCTGACGTGCTCAGTAAAACTTAGTGATATAATATGACTCCTCACAATTTAAAACTGCACAGAATAACAAAAAGAGATCTTTTAAAAAACACATTTATTATTGTGTTCTTACATTTAAAAGGAATGTGTCATTAACATAAACCCCTTTTTAATTATTTTACAAAAAATAACCCAAACTTAAGATTTTAACGCAGCTTAACAAAATATTGCCACTGCCATTTTTGTTGTTGATAACATAAGTATGGCTCATACAACTTGTATGTAAAACAAAATAAATGAATATGTGTTTACAAAAATGAAAAAGACCATATAAACAGAAATGAACTCAGTCATATTCCTTTTAACCTACAGGCAGTTGTGGTATAAAGGGTGTTATACTACTACCCTCCTCCTCACACAAATCAAAGTACTGAAAGTACTAAAATGCGGGGGATGTTGGCTCTAGAGTGTTAACAAGATGTTCCTTCAATTTGACCTAGTGACCTACTTTTTGACCCAACATGACCCATGCTAGAACTTGACCTAGATATCATCAAGAAAAACATCCTGATAAAGTTTTAACATGCTCAAGCTAAAAATGCAGTATCCAGAGTGTTAACAAGATTTTCCTTCAATTTGTCCTAGTGACCTAGTTTTTAACCCGTCATGACCATATTCAAACTTGACCTAGATATCATTTAGATAGAATTCTGACCAAATTTCAAGCTGCTGTAGCTAAAAAGATGCTTTTACAGAGTTAAAAAGATTTTCCTTCAATTTGGCCTAGTGACATATTCAGACTTAACCTGGATATCATTAATACAAACATTCTGACAAAATTTCTAGAGTGTTAGCAAGCTTTTCCTTCAATTTGACCTAGTGACCTTCTATTGACCCATCATAAGCCATGTTCGAACTTTACCTACATATCATCAAGACAAACGATCTGATAAAGTTTCATCAAGCTCAAGTTGAAAATAAGGCCTCTAGAGTGTTAACAAGATTTCCATTCAATTTAGTTTAGTGACCTAAATTTTTACCCGGCTTGACCCATATTTGAACATGGCCTAGATATCATATAGATAAACATTTTGACCAAATGTTTTCTAGCTACCTTAGCAAAAAATGAGGCTTCTACAGTATTAACAAGATTTTCCTTCAATTTGGCCTAGTAACCTAGCATCTGACCCAATATGACCCATATTTGAACTTGACATAGAAATCATTAATACAAACATTCTGACAAAATTGTGCGGCCTCTAGTGTTTCAATCAAAACAAACATTCTTATAAAGTTTCATAATGCTCAAGTTGACAATGTGGCCTCCAGAGTGTTAACAAGATTTCCTTCAATTTGACCTAGTGACCTAGTTTTAACCTCAAATGGCCCAGATTCGAACTTGTCCCAGATTTGATGGAGATAAATGTTTTGATAAACTTTCATGAAGATCCGATGAAAAATGTAGCCTGTAGAGTGTAACAAGGGAAAATGTTGACGATGCACAACAGCCTTATTTCCGTATTTTTCATTGCAGGGATTTTCTCAATATTTAATATTAAAGTTAACATGGAATTACAAAAAAAGTCATGTTCACTATGACTGCATCCAATTTGAAATATTCATGTGCCCCATGACTGTATGAAAAGAACTAGTATTGATTGATTGATTGATTGATTGGGGTTAAACGCCGTTTTTACTAATTTCTCAGCCATACCACGGCATCCAGTTCACCTACTCATGTATTTCATGGTTTTCTCACACCAGTACTCCACTCAACAATCTTCCCAAGCCACTGGTTGCTTTTCCACATAGACTTAGCCCATTGGTGGAAGACGAATGACGCATGTGGTATTGACTTTTGTCAAACATCGGAAGAAAGGTGGCCGAGCCGGGATTCAAACTCACAACCCCTGGATTGACAGCCCGCATCGCTACCAGGGCTCTGCAAAATTACTAGTAACATGGACAAAAAGCAAAAGTTATGTTCCTAATGACTAGTATATGTAAACCAACATTAACAAGAAGCCCAAGAAAACCTGGCTCAGATATGCTAAAAACGTCACCAGTATACAAGTAATTTCTCCTTTTGTTTCATTGTTTTCAACTTCTCAGTTATTATACCTTCATATATATAAAGATTTTCGATGTGTTTGTCTATGTGTTTTCAAAGTATTCAGCTGCAAATTTGATGTTTGAGGGAAAGGGTTAATCACATTAATTATTACATAAAAAACACTGTATACAGTCAAAAATATCCTGATATACCGTTCTTTTAACCAATTCCCATATACAGCAAATACGGAGCAGATGACTTATATAAAAGTTTGGCAAAGAGAACATTGTGATAAAAGACGAAATTGCTAATTACGAACCATTAGCTATGATCTGTAGATGTATCATATTGCGTTTGTAAGTGGGAGAGGGTTAACCCTTTCCCACGTATAGACGCTTTATGATGCTTCAGCAGATTAAAGATCTTTCGAAATTGTTGTGGCAAAAGGAGGAAAAATGAGCAATTTCCCTTTTTGCTACAATGTTTTCAACCGTATCTAATAATCAAAATCTGATTTATGGAGATTTTACACGTTTTTGCCAATATATTTTCAAAGTCGTCTGCTTTAAATTTGTTGTATGTGGGAAAGGGTTTATATTCTCACATGCTGAGAATAATGCACTTAAGCATGGAGCAGTTATGACTTATGAAGTATAATAATAAATTGCCACAGGTTGATTACTGTTTATACCTATCTTCAACAAATAAAATAAAATACAAAGTCTATTTAGGGAACACTTTCTATCTAGTGTAAAAGTTGTTAGACATTATTTTATCATAAAATCGGTGCTAAGCGAAACATTAAAGTATTGAAACCGAGTAGATTCAGATCAGCCAGCACAACAGTGCTCAAATTAGAGGGTTTAAAGAATACTTTGTGAAACAGCATTTATTTGAACTCTGTCCCACATACAGATGCTTTCTAATGCCTATGCAGCAGACAGCTTTGAAAACATTTAGTATATAAAGTGAAAAATCTTTAAAAATTAAAGGATATTAATTGATTATAATTTAAAATATTGGTGCAAAAAGAGAAATTGGTCAGTATGTCATACTGCTTTCCAATATGATATGCTGCAGAGGTGTCAGAAAACGTCTATATGGTAGAAATGGTTTACCCTGTTGAATGAAGATATGCTCTGCAAGTAGTCTACTTTTAGAAATAGTGTGGTAAAATAAATTTTGATTACTTAAACAATTTAGGTTTATGATAAAAGATGTATCAAAGTCAGAATTATAAAATGGGTCCATTTAGCATTTTTTCTTCTGCACACCGGGCACCGCCGGAGGATCTTGGTAAACTCAGTGCAGCACAGCATATGACCACAGCCAACGAAGACTGTAGATGTTTCTCTCTCCATACACATTTTACATATATCTAAAACAAAGTAATACAATGTATTTCGTTAAATTAAAAAAAATCACCATTTGGTCTATACCTAATACTTTCGCTTAG
This sequence comes from Serripes groenlandicus, assembly GCA_031761405.1. Classification (NCBI taxonomy): domain Eukaryota; kingdom Metazoa; phylum Mollusca; class Bivalvia; order Cardiida; family Cardiidae; genus Serripes; species Serripes groenlandicus. The sequence continues at coordinate 11,970,225 of JASEVX010000010.1, forward strand.
TAATTTATCATTATAGTATGCATCATAAAATAAATTTGAAACAGAAATAACATGACAATAAAATAGCACCTCCTTTACCAACTGAGTCCACAATGCCTCGCTTGAGCAAAAAGGGTTTGAGTACAGAACAGGGGCCCGTTTCATCAACTATCGCATCGCAAATGTTTAATGTTATTATCGCAAATCGCAAGATCGCAAACTATTTCCGTTTCATTAAAAAAATCGCATCGCAAAAGCACCTGCAGATCGCAAAAGAATCGCAAATACTTGCGCTTGCTCAAACCCTCTCGCAATGTGTACATTCCATTGCAAATATGGCCGCGTTCCTTGCTGTAATTGTCAGAAACAGGAGAAATAGGAGGCACAACAGAGAGTTCCATGCCAGATTGACTATGGACAGAGTCCGGGATATGGACTTTGTGTCCTGGTATCGTCTGGACAGGACGGGGGCTGAACGACTACTGCAGTTAGTCGGCCAAGATCTCTTAAATTCCTCTCGAGGTGGACACACGATTTCACCCGAAACACAGGTATGTAGATACACAAAACACAATTTAGATCTATATGTAGTGTCGAAAGGGGATGTATCTTTGATATCTCAAATGGCAAAGCTTACTTACTTATGTCCCTTGAGTTGTTGTTTTGGACGGAAGTTCCATTTTCGACAGCATGTCTCAGAAGGACTAAGGGGAATC